>CM068826.1:135398575-135998575 GCA_028554795.2 Sinohyriopsis cumingii | reverse complement strand
AGTTAGACATCCTTGCTCGTGGACGCTTTTGGTAAAAAATCAAATATTGGATCTGCCTTAAAAACTCACCCTTCTGACTTGTTAATAAACGGAAATACGTGATCACATACAAGAAGCAGATTAACATGGTTGTCATCAACGTGTTACATTTTCAGTATTAATAAAACACCACAGATGAGAGCCAACTGTTGTCAGACTGAGGAAACATGATTTAAATTCTGAGACAAGAATATGTACGTTTAAGACTCTGAGAGATTGCATGAACACCACTGTTCTATTGAATTTAAAAACTGAACTCATTTATCTACTGATAGTACATGTTTTGTTGCAGAAAGTGATTATTGTTTCAATATTGTCTGTCAGTAGTTATCCTAATTTTAATTAATGAATTTCCAACATTTATCTACATTATGCCAACTGAAGATATTATGATATTACATGTATTCACTTCCCCACAGGATGCGGGTAATGCAACACTAATTTATGCATCTAACCGATATTATTTGATTCGTTTGTTTTCTAGGTAGTAATTAACTTCCATTGTATTGCCATTCTTGATCTTTGAGTAATTAATAACATAAACTTATTTTTAAAAGCCACCTACAAAGTGCAATACCTCTATCAACTCGCAATGGGTCCATGTGTTTTGTACCTTTTGCTTTTTATTATGACATGACTCATGTCGTTTGACATGTCTTGCTGACAATGTCGTTAAAGCAACCTTAAGACTGTCATCATATTGTTTGATACTTCTACATAACTGGTGAATACAAATGGATAAATGACATAAAGAAGAAGAAACTATGCAGTGTCATGAAAACTTCTTGATTAACTTAGAATGCTACTTATCAAAGTTTATATTGAAAAATAGTTTATGAAAGCTCCTCTTAAACCAGGATGTTTAATTCATTTCATTGGAATGGCTGATATTTCCTGCATCACTGACATCAAAGGGCATGTTTTATAATATTTCATTGGTATGACTGCTAGTTCCAGTATCACTAATATCAATGGTCATGTTTATTTTCACATATTCAGACGTTTGTAAATATATACAATAAACTAATCACTTTATTTCCTGCATCATTGATATCAATGGGCATGTTTTATATCATTTCATTGGAATGGCTGGTGGTTCCTGCATCACTGATATCAATGGGCATGTTTTATATCATTTCATTGGAATGAGTGGTGGTTCCGGCATCATTGATATCAATGGGCGTGTTTTATATCATTTCATTGAAATGAGTTGTAGTCCCTGCATCATTGATATCAATGGGCATGTTTTATATCATTTCATTGGAAGGAGTGGTAGTTCCTGCATCAATGATATCAATGGGCACGTTGTATATCATTTCATTAGAATGAGTGGTGGTTCCTGCATCACTGATATCAGTGGACATGTTTTATATCATTTCATTGAAATGAGTGGTAGTTCCTGCATCAATGATATCAATGGGCATGTTTTATATCATTTCATTGGAATGAGTGGTAGTTCCTGCATCAATGATATCAATGGGCATGTTTTATATCATTTCATTGGAATGGCTGGTGGTTCCGGCATCACTGATATCAATGGGCATGTTTTTATATCATTTCATTGGAATGGCTGGTGGTTCCGGCATCACTGATATCAATGGGCATGTTTTATGTCATTTCATTGGAATGGCTGATAGTTCCGGCATCAATGATATCAATGGACATGTTTTATTTCATTTCATTGGAATGGCTGGTGGTTCCGTCATCAATGATATCAGCGGGCATGTTTTATATCATTTCATTGGAATGAGTGGTGGTTCCGGCATCACTGATATCAATGGGCATGTTTTATATCATTTCATTAGAATGCGTGGTGATTCCGGCATCAGTGATATCAATGGGCATGTTTTATATCATTTCATTGGAATGGCTGGTGGTTCCGGCATCAATGATATCAGCGGACGTGTTCGTTTCCACAGATTCAGATCTTTGTAAATATATACAGTAAACTAATCCCTTTACACGTGTAAGTGATGCAGCCTTACACAAGATACTATTTATAAACTATATCAATGTATCAGTTTGCTTCTCTATAAATATCATAACAAAAATCATTATAAAAATAAAGTTTTAAAAGAAATGCATGCATACAAATTGGTTCAAAGTAGAATTGTCTTGACTAGGTTTAGCATGCTTGTTTTACATATCAAGAATATCAAGTTATATTTTACCAAAAAAATATATTGACAGCAAATTCAATGATGTAAACTAATATTATCTAAACTACAGTTGAAAGAAAAAATATTCAACAAAAGCATGCAAAAATGCTAAATGTAAAAACTAATGACCAATTACATGCCATTTAAAAATAAAACTAAATGAAGGTCTATATTCATTATAAAAATAAAGTTTTAAAAGAAATGCATGCATACGCATTGGTACAAAGTAGAACTGTCTTGACTAGGTTTGGCAAGCTTGTTTTAGATATCAAGAATATAAAGTTATTTTAAAAAATATATATTAACACCAAAATTCAAAATTCGACAGTTGAAAGTCAAATATTCATCAAAAGGTAAATGTAAAATTTAATGACAATACCAATTACATTCATGTTAAAAAGAAAACACTAAATGAAGGTCTATATTCAATTTAAGTAGAAAGGTTATGGAGATACAAAGATAATGATTATGATACTATATTACTATTATTATCAAACTACGGCATTAGTACGACCGATGACAATATAAGTCACTTCATCAAAATATATTGCATCAATTCAACAAAGTATATTTTGAATCATGGACATTATGTTTTTGTCTACGATAGCACAAGTATTATGGTAAAATTCGTAAGCTATACAAATATTTGTCGAATTGATGGAAATAATTCTCCAATATTCTATGTCAAAGCAGCATTAATTATATTTAGGGCGAATGAGCCATTGAAATGCATTGTACAGTTTTTTTAGGATTTTTGGACAATTAATAATTGAATAGGGTATTCCATAGGCTTGTTTTGAACCAAGACCAGTAGATGTAAACTTATATAATATGAAAACGGTCTTAAATGTAAATAACAAAACAGAATGTGAAAAGAATAACAAATTAATTAAAACACTGTACCAAAGGGGAATTACAAAATCCAATATTGATCACTGAACCAGACTCAATAAAACTGATTCTGAAATCAAACCTTGCATATGTCATTTAATTCCATGACTAATGCAGTCAATACTATGCATTGTTTGGAAAATAATATGTAATAGTCGTGAAACTGCAATAAATGAGATAACGTAATAGCAAACAAATAAATAAAAACAGTAACAATTTAAAATGGAAAAGTATTTACAAAATTTCAACTTTGATCATTGAACTGGACAGCAGATAAGCTTATTTTATTAGTCTGTTCTATTATTTTTACCATGTTATAGTTTACAATGATCAAATAAAGATTTATTGGAATTACGTTCACATGACCTACAATTAGACTTACAGCTGACTTATATCAATGTGTAAGCCATTCAAATGAAACCATCGAGTCTTCAGCTTATAAAGAGTTTAACAACATATATTTACTCTTTTAATCACATTATATATAAAAATTGTGAGTAGTTCGAATTCGGGCCCATTCTGGTCTAAAAGGTTGATGATATAATTTCCTAAGCATCTAAGTATCATCCAGTCCAAGATATTAAAATGCAAATTTTGCAAAGTATATATTGGGTGTAAACAACTATAATCCCTAATTTGCTGGTATGTCTTACTTCAGTAACCTTATTTGCTGGGCATCTTGCTAGAAAAGGATAAACGTAGATCACATTAAAGAGGATTTCGTCAACAGCAAATACATTCACATATACAAGACAAAAACACAATACATGGAAATCATGATTTATGTTAATTTGCTGTAAATAAATGAACAAAATAGCCCTTTTTCGAAAGGAAAACTTTGCCATTATTGACATTTCAAGACAAGTATTATTAGAACCCATAGCGAATATGTTTTAATGACTTTTGTAAAAAATGTATTCTAAGAAAATTTCATATAAGAATACGTGTACTGATAAGAGGATTTAGTTTGTTTTACGTGTCTTGTTAAAGTCATCATCATATCGTTTCATACTGCTGCATAGACGTACATGGTGAAAATTCGATACGGCAAGCATATGAATTTCCTTGACATGCGCATAAGCTGTTATAGTTTTGTTTCAAGCACAGTGACATACACAGTTTTGTGACGACATCACTCAAATATATCTTCACACTATTTTAATATCAGAATGAATGAAATATATTAAAATACCTTGAGGTTTTTTATTTTACAAAGAAGTTGTAATTCTTACAATAATAAAGAACTCTTGGTCTTTAATCCGAGACACAAGATAATGACATCCGTAGCATACTATGAATAACAATAGTGAGGTCCAAAGCATTAGACAATGACTTTTGAAGAATTCTATGAATCGCAGTAGTGTAAACCAAGACACGAGACAGTGAAAGTCATCGGATACACTCAATCACAATAGTTTGAACCATAAAAATAAAACGATAATATTCACATGATGCAACGAATCACAATAATATGAACCAGGACATTAGATAATGACATTCATTGGATACTGTAAATCACAATTGTGTGAACGATGACACCAGAAAATGATATTCATTGGATACTACGAATAACAATAATGTGAACCAGGACAACAGCAAAGATATTACAAGGTTGCTACGAATTACAATGGTGTGAACAAAGACATTATACAATGACATTCATTGGATAATATGAATCATAATAATGTAAACAAAGACACCAGAAAATGACATTCATGCAATAAAATATTTTTGAATATCCTTTCACTTTTTCAAACTCTGTGCTGAAATTTGAGTATTTATGTATTGAATAATTTAATGGAAAATACTTTCATAGCTGAAGCGAGTGGGATTTTGATCCTAGCGCATACAGAGGTGTCTTTAAGACATGTATTTGTCTTGTAGAATGACATGTACAAATAGAAAACCACAGAAGCAATGTCTGTTTTGCATTTATTACCGTACATCAAAGGAAGCAAAATTTACATTTTTATCTCCGTGTTAGATTATTATTGTAGGTGCCAATTTTGTTGCTGTAGCAATATTATTCTCCGTATTTAGGTTTCGGAGGTCAAAACAAGGAAAATAATATTTTTTGAACTGTACAAATAATTATATTTGCCATCAGAAAATATAACAAAAATCAAGGGCAAATCTTAGAAGTGTGACGCATTGTAAAATTTTCATAGTTGGCATATTTGCGTAGCCTCCATATTAACAACCAACATAAAATATTACCAATCTATTTCAAAAAGGTAAAAACATAAATATTACCAATCATCATCCATTATTAAAGTAATCTGGACGTTCGTGTCTCAGTACTATCTACAGAGGGAAAAACATATTTTTGAGACCCAAGTTTTTACCACTAAAAATTAGGTCGTGGTCGGATTACGATTTTGTGTCCTAACTGTATAATTTTTGGCATCGAATGTAAGGCAGACCAATGTGAAATGCACTCAGAAAGGTGAACTTTACAAAAAGAACACTATTGTATGTCGGAGCAGCACTAATAATCTTTAGGGCGAATGTGATATTGGGATGTTCTGTAGTTCCACCCGAATTATCTGGACCAAGGATAATTTAATAGGGTATTACATAGGTTCTTTTCATCCAATGCAAGTAGATGTAAACTTATATACTATGAAACCGGTGTTAAACATAAATAATAAAATAAAGATGAAAAGAATAGCAAATTAATTTAAGATGTGCACTAAAGGTAAACCAAAAATTCCAATTTCGATCAATGAAAAGCACTAAATGAAATTGCCTCTGAACACAAACCTTTGCATAGGTTATTGTATTTAATAACTAGTGTAGTTAATAATATTCATTGTTTGAAATATAGTATCAGGCTCAAACCGGTTACATCTGGTTCAAACCAGTTCATTCCAGTTTACCCTGGTTCAAAATCGGTTCAAGCCGGTTTAATCCAAGTAGATTTCATAGTTTAAATACACTTTGGACTATTTTTTACAGGTTTTAACCGGTTTATACCGGTTCCATCCGGATCAAACGGGGTTCTTTCTGGTTGAAACCGGTTCATTCCAGTTTATGTTGGTTCAAAACCGGTTTAAACGGATTAAATCTAATTCATTTTATCAAATATATGATGGTTTGTGGCAGGAGATTTTAAGCGATAAACATATTTGTAAACTGTTGTTGTGTAGTAAATATTGTTTACATATCGGAGCGGCACTAATTCAGATTAGAACGAATGATGCGAGTGTACCGATTCACCAGATTCCTATTGACAATACACATTTTCTTTTGATCCATGACCAGTAGATGGACATTTTTGTACTATGGAACTGATATTAAACGTAAATAACAATAGAATATGAAACGAATAACAAATTAATTTAAACATTGTACTAAATGTGAATTACAAAATCCATTTTTGATTACTGAAATGGAACTAATTCTAAACTCAAGCCATCATCTCATTCCATGTTTTTTTTTTTATCCATGACTAGTGTATTTAATAGTAACATTGTTTAGGGTATAATATGGAATTGGTCTGAAAACATCTTTTGAAAACAATAAATTTAAATAAAAATATTAGACAAAATTAACTTTGATCATTTAACTGGACATACAACGAACTTATCTTGTTAGTCTGCCATATTTATCAAACTGATGTCATGTTGTGGTTTACGATAAAAAAAGTAAATGTTATTTACTGGAACTGATTATAAACTCAACCTTCCACAAGATCTAATATTATATTTAAGCCATTCAAGCCAAACCATCGAGCCTTCAACCTTTGAAATGTTTAAATAGACGTCTTTACTCTTTCGATTACAGAAAAAAATCCAAAACTTATGGGTAGCTGAACAGCAAATAAATCCGCAAGCAAACCTAAAATATAAATAAAATCAAGATGTATGTTATTTAGCTGTACATAAATGAACATAATTTTGTTTAGCGTTATTAAAACGCTGCCTCTTAGTTCCAGTTTACGATAGTATTATATGGATTCATACCTAATATGTATAAGCGACCTTTGTAAAGATATATTCTAACTATATAACATATAAGCCTACATGTACCAAAAACTGAGACTGGTGTATTGACATGTTTAAAACTCTGATAGGTAATGTGAAATTTGCACTTCCACTGCTTTTGAACATGGTACTCATTTCCTTATTGACTGTACATATTATGTTTTAGAAAGGGACAATCTTTTCTGTATTGTGTGACATATTTATTATAATTTAATAACCGATAACTCATTTTATGCCTTTGTCTGTATTATGTCTGCTGAAGGTAATACTATATTCAATATATGTATGATTTTAATAAAAGAGCAATACTTTGTTTACCTGACATTCTCTACCTAGTTTGTTTTCTAGTTAGTATATACTACCTCCTATTGTAATGTCCCTTGACTAAATAATAAAAATTGCCCACTGACAAAGTACCATCCTCCTGCATCAACTTGCAATTGTTTTATTTACCGTATGTCTTCTGATTGTTATTATTAGAACAATCAGTTTTTTTTGTGGACATGTCCTGTTAAAATCAATATTATATTGTTTCATACAGCTACCTACACGAACTTGGTAAAAACTAATTGAGGCAACCAGACGGAAGGCTTCGACTTGTGCATAGACTGCATACGTTACAGCAACATCTGCATTCGGAGTCATTATCACTCAAATATCTCTTCACCATATTTTAAAATCAGGAGCAAAGAAAAAGCAAACAAATTTGAAATTTGTGACATCCTAGGTTAAAGACCATATAATTATATTCAAATTTTCATCGAAAAGGTCCCAGAATGATGACCATATTGACAATACTGGTTTGCAATTATTCGTGCACATATACGTACGGCAGTGTTCCAATCTGTAACTTAATTCAGTGTGAAACAAATCTGGATGCACACTATTTAAGTATACATTGACCTTTGACTTGAGTTGAAGGTCGCACTTGAATGTTTGATAAATTTCAAATTTCCAAACAGGAAATCCTCTAAAAAAGGGGTTAATTTATTTCGTTCTCAAGTTAAGACTTAAAAGCTGGTTCACATTTAAGGTGAAGACGTTTCTAATTTTGAATAATGAGATGTTTAATGCGAATCTAAAATGAAAGTTTATAGGCGACATTAATTCGTAAGGGATAATTTAAAGCTTATAGACATTATTACCTAGTAGGAGCAAATTGAAAGTTTACAGTAATTCATAACTGGTAAGGGCGAATCGCAAATTTACATGCAACATTAACGGTTATGGACAAATTGAAAGTTTATAGGCAACATTAATTGGTAAGGGCACATTGAAAGTGTATAGTCAAAATTAACTGGTACCGGCACTTTCAAAATGTATAGTAAACTTAACTAAGGCCCAATTGAACGTTTATGGACAATATTAACTGGCAGGGTCCAATTGAAATTGTATAGTTAACATTAACTGGTAAGGATAAATAAATCTTAGTCATGTTCTAGCCTTATTTTAACTTGAATGCAAGCAAACTTGACTTTAAAGAAATTGAAAAGAACAAACTTGAACTTAAATCTTCATTTAATTGCTGACTTAAAGACTTATATATGGCTTGATGATGCTGTTGTATTTCCTTTGCTTATTTCTCTTTAATACTGGGTTAACATCAGTCTGCAGTTTGCCATGACGTTTGTTTTTTCATTTTCTAGTCTTAGTTTAATTTTAAAATATAAAAGTGACTTCAAAGAAATTTAAAGAAATGAACACAAACTTGAATACATATATTCGAATCACAATTTTGCAAAACGCTTGATTGGATAAAATATATCATATCATCTGATCGTCTTCATATTCCAATTTTCAGACACCGAATCTATATTGACCGAAGTGATAATAATGAAAGGGCCAAACAAAAACGAGTGCTTACAAGCTCACCAAAATGACAAACAACCAGTCTACGTGATCAGTGTTAGTTATAATGTCTTAACGTTTTTTGACTGCTTATGAAGACACTAAAACAGTTGTTTAAAATGTCTCAAGTTATCGTAGGATTAACAACATTTGATGGTAAATAGAAATTCAAAGGTCTTATGGGTGTTTCTTTAAAATTTGGTCAAATTATGCTAAGCCATCTTGGAGAGGTCAATTATAGCCAGATTCTAGTTTTACTATCAGCATCCATACTGGATCGCACCTTAGCATTTTTTCACAAATACTTAAAGTACATTTTAGCTGTATTGGTTCATGTCAAATTATCTTCAAAGCTTTTGAGAAACAAATTCAAATGCTATTTTCTGTATTTATTTATTGGATTCTTAATATCTATATAAATTTCTTAAAATGGTATTTAAATATGTCATTTCTTTCTTTGTCATTTAGCCGTAAAACCGTATGAGTGATAGTTTCAAAGAGTCTGTTTCAGTTTGATGCTTTCATGCATTTGCTGCCATATTTAATGGTGGAAAAGCAAGATTCATAAAATAAGGAAATAAAGGCTGTTAGGCTGAGATGCTTTCTGTCAAATGTTGACAAGTGTGATAGTTTTCAAACTCTGTTTGTAATTAAGTGTGTAATGACATCCACTTTAGAATGTCAATTGCACCAGCGCAGATGCAGTCTTGTATATTTGGGGTCAAATTATGTTATGATATTGAGGATGCTATTATCTAATAGGTGACACAATGAAAGTCTCTCTAACTTAAAAGGGGTGATAATGCATGTTTATGAGGTGCAAGTCTAGATAATCGAATAAAGGAACTTAAGTCAAATTTGAAAGGTTTTGTAAGAATTCTGATTGTTTTATGTACAATTGTATTGCAGAAAAGGTGCCATACCATTTGTAAGGTAATGATACTTTGACTGCTGATTGTTACAAGGGATTAAAATAATGTCTGAATATTTACAAACGACGACAAGTCCCGATGAAAGGAGCTTTGTTGTGCACAAAAAACTATAAGTTTTTACTCACATGACCATGAGAACAAGTGAAATTATTTAATGGTTCTGCATTAGTGGGTATTGTATGACGACTTTAACAAACTATTTTGGTATGAAAGTAAATGATACATCTCTGCCAACAATTATGTATCCATTACTAAAAACAGAAACATCTTAAAACGTGATTTATTCCTAGTAATCACTATGAAAAACTCCGACCAGGTATGACAGAGATCATGCTGGCAACAAACTATATTTTAAGTTTGTACCACTATATTAAACATTGAAACCCTTCAAGTCACTTCTCAAGAAAGACATTTAAAAGGATGTGCTCATATTCATTAAAATATGCTGTCATAAAGTCTGTTCAAGTTGAAACTAATGATGGAGATCCACCATGCAATATTGTAGCTCTTGCAAAATAAAACAACTGAATAACATTCAAAATGACCTCATCTAAAAATAGCAGATTGGAATTGAAGAATGAAACTGTACAGGAAGACTCCCAATATGATGGCTTGTTAAGTTTATAAAAAATGCCAATATGTCATCTAATGTGATTGCCATTACAAACATTATAAAAAGTCCCAAATGACTTACACAAAATAAGAGGAAAACCACGTTGAACAAAATGTTACCTAATATGTGTGTTGATATTTAAAACGGACACAAAATTGTAGCGTTAGCAAGTGTCACACAAACCAATATTGATATGCCAACGGTTCTTGCAATAAGCTTTTATAAAAACCTTGGCCAGTGTGAGATCTTGTGCAAACTTAGGTCTCTAGGTACTATTTGGTAATTATATTTCAAAGACAATTTTTTCATAACCTAACGTTGCATGTTTATATACCTAAGAAGCATTTGAAAATATTAGTACTACTTCTACTACTACAACTACTACTACTACTACTACTACTACTAATAATAATAATAATAATAACATTAATAAAGGGTAATTGTACATGAAAGAATAACAAACAGTTTATGAAACATTATACGTTAAACATTATATTGTTTTTCAAAAATGGAATCATCATACTACCTCCATACGTTATCAAAATTTATAATGATCGTGAAGACTCATTTGTCTTGACTTTGACGAATCCCGTTAAACCTTTGCTTATTTTGCATAGAACTTATTCCCGATGTTGGAAGCTTTCAGCAACACCAACATTATTGCCAAGTGTTTTTCAAGTTAAGCGCATTATCTTTGTCATTCCTGTATAGTTATCATGTTCATAGTTCTTAAGGGGTGATTATTTGCTATAGTGAGTCTCTTATCCAATATTAGTGTTACCTAGTGGCTCAGTTTGCACGTGAATGTCGCTAACTAATTTAAGGTAACTGACCTTGTTTATCGACGTCTAACAAACCTCTCTCGTGATGGTAAAGCTCATGCTTGTTGTTATTGTAGCACCCGAGGGGGATACACTTCAATGTACTTGTCAGAATCACTATGTTATGGTCCAGATTGCGTTGGTGGCTCTAGCTTGTTATGGTATGCATATCATTTTTGTTGTTACTCTTAGCACCATCCATTAGATAAATATTCACGTCATTGATGTCGTTTCCACTATTAGCACCACCTATTGGTCCAGTTTTTGTGGACGGTCCTATGTATCTGTCATTATATATGTAATGGTACTTTGCGGAGTTGTCTTGACTAAACTGAGCACAACTAACGCCTATCCTCAGCAAACCACGCTGCATGTATTGTTCCGCAACAGACACCATATCGGTTATCTTGGTCAATACCACACTGAAGGTAGGCCGATTATGAGGGTCAACTAGCCAACATTTCTGCATGATATCATATCCGAACAAGAGAGATATTTCTTGGACTTGAATTTTTAATCATGTAGCACAAGATGATCCGATATTACTCAACTGAATCACATATGCCCAACAATCAAATGAAAGAGCACTTGGCTATTAAACCATTGTCTGCATAATTTTTGTTCAGTGTTCTTAATTGAATATATCATGAGAAAAATTGTTTAAATTTCTTAATTTTTTTTTTCATCATCCATGTGAGACACCACATCATTATTTTCTCATTCTGAATAGCCTTATCCAAGATTGCGTTCTTGAAAAGTTGGTCGAATTCTGTTTGACACTTTTGAGAAAGAGTAGTGTAAATACCTTTCTCCCTTAAGTAATTATGATCATATATCATCACAAATTTCAATTACTTTCAAAGTTGAAAAGTAAATCCCTTTGAGCAGTTGTTGATAATAAACATTTAAAAGTGGTTGTGTAGCAATATTAACCAAAAGCATTTGTAAAATTAATCTATTGAATGGAGTATTAAACGTTATATATATGTTTTTCTATGATTTAGCAATTTGGTCCATATTTGATACCAGATGAGCACCAATGATTTCTCCAAAGGGCACTTGTGGCAGTATAATTTCTATAACAATTTGGTCAGATTTTTCTCAGCAGTTCTGTTGTTTAGTAGAATGCCTTTAAATCTGCTCTAGGTGTATTTGATCGCATATAAGCATCTATTCTACAGATTGTAAAAGGCTTTACAATTAAATATATACTACTGAATTTTGTCAATATTCGTTGAGTTCTTTCAACATTTATTGATGGCATCCACCAATTAACTTTAGCAATAGCAAGTAGATGCATCCTATATGATATATCGAGTTAATGATATATACAAACATCGTGAAGAGTGTATTTTATATAAGTGGCCTTGGTTGGTTCAAGAACAGTATCACACATTACTAACATAGCACACATTAATAACATTAGCACATATTACTAAGACAGCACACATTACTAACATAGAGCATGATACCTACAGTGTGTAAGACATAATTATCCTGATATGCTTCTTAAAACTCAAATCCTGATATTGCAATACGTTTGTTTAGGCCAGAGAACCTACTTATCATATAGTCAGTATCCTATGCGAGGACCCACTCCATAACCTGATTTTACAATGGAGAGAGACAAAGCACTAAATACAAGATCTCTTCATAACTTTCTACAATGGAAACAATGTTTTAAGTGTCTTTTGGTAATAACGGTAAGGTCGGAAGGTGGTACTGATGGTGGTGGTGGCAACTCGAACGGTTCATCAAGGTTGTTTCTAACAAATTTCACAAAGGGCATAACAAAATTAACAACAATGCATTCGCCTTCCGGAAAAAGAACATAATAGCCTTCCATGCATAATGGTCCAGGAAATATTTTTCACCTCACTCAATAATAAGGCGAATTAACTCAAGAATAATTTACATGCATAGCGTGTACAGAACATACAAGTTAGCTGACAATGACTTCATTTTTCTATGATCAAAATATTGTGCTTGAATATTAACTGCATATTAATTTCAAGATTATAGGTGTATCTGGATATATTATACTGAAAATACAATAAGAGTACAGGGTGTATATGTATCGAAGTTACTGAGGATACAATAAGAGTATCAGTGTAAATGGATCCAAGTTAAAGAGGATACAATATCAGTATCGATGTAAATGGATCCAAGAGATTTGGGATACATTTAACTAATATGTAATACAACGGGAATGATTAAATCTAAAATGGCACCACCTTTGTGATGCACAAGGTATAATAATCATGTGCATCTATTCAACAATATAGAACCTAATTTTGATAATGTTGATTTCTCACATGGACTAAAGGAAGGGAATAATAATAATACTAATGAGGACTTTGTATAGCGCCTAATCTTTAGAAGCTCTAAGCACTTTACAACATTAGACGACACCTATAAGAAAAAAACATATAATGATATGATTACGAAACAAAGACCATACAATTAGAAAACATTAAAAGACATGCTGAGAATTGTTAAGGTAGTTAACATTATTAGGACTTTAAATTTGTCCTTGCAGTCGAAATAAGTAAGTTTTGAGAGCCCTCTTGAATGTGATCACTGTGTCTTTGTGTCTAAGTTCAGTGGGCAATACATTCCACGCTGCTGGGCCCTTGTATGCAAAAGAACGCTCTCCATATGACTTTGTTTTCATAGTGGGAATAATGAGTATACGCTTGTCAGAAGAGCAGCGTACTATCTTCGTGGTGTGTACACATGGGTGAGGTCGGATAGGTATGTTGGACTAGAGTCCGACAGTGAAACGTAGCACAGAGAACAAATTTTGTATTTGATTCTGGATCGAATTGATAGCCAGTATAGGGTACAGAGCAACGGGGAGGTGCGCTGTGATCGTGGCACTCTAAGTATGATCAGAATAGCTGTGTTTTGATCTTTTTAAAGTTTCTGGAGCAGATATTGAGATGAAAAAGACATAATTGTGTTACAAAAGTCCAGTCTTGAAAGTACTAATGAACACACAAGTGTTTTAATTGCATCAACTAAAATATATTTGCGAATTTAGTTGATGCATCTCATCTCAAGATATGCAAATTTGCATATGTTCATGATATGTTGGTGCAATGTGAGAGTACTGTCCAGAGTAACACATAGGTTTCGTACTGACTGTGTGAATTTAATGTTGGTGTTGCTGATATTTATTGTTTTAGGTAAAGGATGTGAATGAGAAGTCTTTGTGTTGTGATCAGAATGGCCTCAGTTTTATCATCATTCATCTGCAGCTTGTTACATGTCATCCATGATTTCACATCAGAAATGCACCTCTCTACACCTCGGATGGTAGCATCAACTTCAGTTAGATGGCTATATTTGTATATTTGTTGTCATCAGCGTACAGCTGGAGAGACACTGGATGTAGATTTATGACACTTGAGAGCGGCCGAGTGTATATACTGAAGAGAACACGTCCAAGAACAGACCCCTGTAGAAAACCACAACACAGATCAATTGGGCTGGAGTGTATTCCATTTGCAGATACAATTTGTGTCCTTTTGACTAAATAGGACTTGAACCACATTAAAGCTGTATCATGAACAGCAAATACATGCTGGAGACGATGAAGTAATATATCATGTTCTATTGTGTCAAATGCAGCAGATAAATTAAGGAGGGCGAGGACTGTAATCTTACCGCTATACAACACAGAGGGAATGTCATTAACTACTATTGGAAGAGTAGTTTCTGTACTGTGACAAGGGCGATATGCATATTGTACCTTGCTAAAAAGACTTTTTAAATTCGGATGAGATACAAGGTGGGATAGAACAACCTTTTTCTAATATTTTTTATATGAATGGGAGTTTATAATCTGGGCGGTAGTTCTTTAAATCGTTATGGTCTAGTGTTAGTTTCTTCAGCAGAGACGTTACAATGGCAGTTTTTAAAAGGCAATACCGGATATAATCACTCAAGCAGCAGCGATGTTGTAATTGGATCAAGTTCACATGAGTTTGGTACACTCTTAATCAGGATTGTACGTACAAAATCCATATAGACAGGTTCAAATGCTGCTAATGGTTGCCGCTCAAATTCTGTATCACAACTGTATGTTGACGACGAGTCAATTGACATTGCGGTGTCAAGCTTATCTCTAATGGTTTGTACTTTGTCACGGAATAAATTTGCAAACATGTCCCGAAGATCGACTGGAGAGAAGGTAGTTGGAAGTGGTGTAGATTTGTTCCTTGACATTAGCTTATTAGTAATCTCGAAGAGCTCTTTGCAGCTGAACGTTTCCATCATGTTATTAGTGTAGTGGGCTGATTTAGTTGCTTGGACTATATTGTGACATTCTTCGTAGCGGATTCATAGATTTGCTTATGAATAGTGAGTCTGGTGGAAAGCCAAAGCCTCTCAGCTTTACGGCGGTCTCTTTTAGCAGTGCGAAGCTGGTCCCTAACACTGCTATACCATGGAGAACACTTTTGAATTGATACTCTGGACTGGGTAGCTGGTCATGTTTGTCAATCAATGAACGCATGCAGTTATCGAGGTGTTTTGCGGTAGGAGGTAAGCAAGTTGTTAAGTTAGCTTGGATGACGTGCATTAGTTTGATTATATTTATCATAGGGTGGTATCTATTAGCAGCAGATAAAGGTGGAAGGTTAGCGACTGATACGTCAAGATGGCGTATTATGCAGAGGTGATCTGATGCAAGGTCATGGGATATCAGGGAGGACCGTATAATGTTATCGTAAGGTCTATGAAGAATCCAGTTTGAAATGTGACCGTGTTTTCAGATGGGTTGGTTAACTGACTGTTTAAGGTTGCAAACATTAATGGAATTTATGAGTTGTTATGTATTTGGGTTTCAGGGACAGTCAAAGTGAAAGCTGAAATCTCCAAGAATAACCAGGTTGCCACCTATCGAATTTCCTTAGTCCAGGAGATTCGGAAACTGCTCCAAAAAGAGAGAGTCAGTCAGCTTGTTTTTTCTATTAGGAGGAGGGCGGTATAGACAGAACAAATGGACTGACCTTTGCTCCTGTGTGAGTGTGGTTTAGACTAGTTCAAACGTTGTGTGGTCGACATTAAATGTTGTGGTGTGGTTAAGATGTTTAATCATGGTGTTCTTTGTGATAACAGCAATTCCACCTCCTTGAGAATTACGAGGGAACGACTTGATGGAGTAACCAGTGGGTGTTAGATCCGCACACTTGGGCTCATCGCCTGATGTTTTTAGCCATGTTTCTGTCAGGAAAAAGAGGTCAATATTCTGGTCATCGATAAAATTAACTTTTTCTGTTCGCTTTTCCGTTGGTCCTACTGAATGGGAATGGAATAATGCAATACGCAGAGCTATTTCCTGGATAGTTGACACAAAGGTTGACGAATTAATCGGTATTTGCATTAGATTATCCGAAATAATAATGTTTTTAAATTGTTGAGCCGAAATAAGGGAGATAACTGGAATTATCCTTCCTGTTCTACGTCGGCCAGCTTTGAAACAACGTTTTGTTTTTTCGCTTCTGTTTACATTTAGGTAATGAAGAATGTAGTCCCAATTCGTTTAGTCTTGAGCGCAATGTAGTGTTGAGAGCCACAGAGTGATCATTTAAAGCAATTAATGAGGGTCCATCGTAGTATAAACGGGTTGACTGGCGAGTATCACGTGATGGCGGTTTGTTCAAAACCAGTGGAGCAAGACAGCTGAGAAAAAGTCGAATTGTTCTCATTTCCAAAACGAGGAGATGAAGAAACACATACGGATTAACAGCTAATACGTAATGAAAACAATCACGTCGATGAAACAGGCAACAAGCACAAATATCATGAAAACGGCAATAAAAAACGGAACAGCTGCTTCAGTCCGATTAAACGATAGCGGCCATCTTGTTCAATGTGTTCTGTACATGATACAATCATTTTTAGTTCCCAGGACCATAGGGTCAATTTAGGTTACCGTATGAGCCTGAGACTGGGGAATGTGTGTCACATGACAATTCTGTACCATAATATCCTGGTATGAAACCCTTATAAGCTTTTATACCTGATAACGATCCCACGACAAATATTGTGACCATTACTAAAAATGAATCATTTGAAAACCACTGCAGTCTAAATAATTACTTGAAAACACCTTTAAATGACTAATTAAAATGTGCTGAAATGAATTTGATCAACTCTGAAAGTAAATGTCCCGACCTAAACCATATCAAGTTTGAATAAAATATGGTATCAAATATTGTAGCATTTAGGACATCCATACACAAAACACCACCGAAAAATTTAGGTATTTTCATAATAACTGCACGATATACTTTAAAAGGGTCTGGTAGAATGTATCATGAAATGATGATTTCACATGCTGGTAATAAATAATCCTAATCAGTCATCAAATGTGGGTACCATTACAAACAATATAAAAAGCTTTTAAGAAAACGTAATAACAAGCCAATCTGAATTAATTCATACCTAAATGGAAAGAATGCATCCTGATATGAAGGTTTCTCGATTTTATACACATGATGATGATATAAGATATCTTATTTCTAAAAAGCATCAAACTAAATAAATTATGCCGATATTTTGCTTTTACACGGATGTCAACCAGTTGAATAATCCAAGGCTGAATAAGGCACCTTATTGTTTATGTTTTTGTTTGCAAACTAATTCTTGAATAATATAGATGCATATTTTTATTTCTAAGCTGTACATGCAACTAATACCGTTACTACTTCTACTACTAATAATAATAATGCTAATACTTTGTACATACAAAATTTTTATAAAATGTCTGATACAGGTTTTATTGATTTACAAGAATGGGGTTATTAGATATCAGCCTTGATGACTTATTTCTCTCTACTTTGATGAATGCCATTTAAATCTTACCTCCATTGTAGTGGCAGCTCTTTCTATTAGCTGTAAGCTTCGCGATCACAATCTGCATTGCAAACATGTTCCATGCAGCTGTTTTCATGTGATGAATTGTTAAGTGAAGTATCATTGCTGTTACTGTATATGAATACTAATATATACTTCAGAGCATCAACTGCTAGATCAGTTAACCTAGCACTAGTTATGTCACCATGATTTTCAATGCAGCTTACGTCATGTATGCAGTTGCTATGGTCTTTGACAGTATGTGCTAACCGGTATTCTTGCCTAATAACACTACATAATGACTGACTCTCTGTCGCATATTTTGAACTACTTGCTTCCAGGAGTCCATTATGTACATAGTCCTTAAGGGCTGGTTCTTTGACATGGTAAGTTTCAATATTATCCTCATGATTAGGGCAAACCTGTGGTTCAGTTTGCGCATGAGTGTCACAATATATTTCTAGTTAACGGTTGACTGATGCACTGATGTGAAGAACAATTATCTCATCATGGTACGACTCATGTTCGCCTTTACTATTGGGATCCCACTTGAAGAACTAATTTGTTCATATTTGGTGGCAATAAGTACATCCATGTAGCTCTTCTCCAAATTGTTTTATTATTACAGCACCACCTACTGGTTCAGGTGTTATAGTTGGTTCCGTGTGTCTTCAGAATACAAAATGTAGGTAAGGCGTACGCTTGCCAACCTTCCTGCATTAAATCATTCCTTTTAAGACAAATAACACAATAAGGTCTGAGACTGCTCAACTGGATGACATCTGCCACGCAGCTAATTGAAATAGCAGTGGTAAATTAAATTATGTCTATTTACTTTTCTGCCAGTGGTCGCAATTGCCTATTTCAAAAGCAAATTTGCTTGAGGGATTTTCATTTGTTTTTGTCTGCATCAGTGTTTGATAGCACATTATCCGTTACTGTACTGATATGCTCTATTACATTATGATTCTGTTAAAGTTGTTTTAATTCTGTCTGACACTTTTTGTAGAGTTATTATACTACTTTTCTCTCTAGAAACGATTGCAAAACGTGAGTTAAAATTAACGTAATAACTGTGTACAGTTGAAAAGCCTTCAAGCTGTGATAGTTATTGATTGATCAGATGGTCAAATGCTGTTTATTGGCTGTTAAGAATATAAAGATTCGTTAAAAAGGTGCCTCAATGCTTTATTTCCAGTGCGGCCATATTATGTTGTGTGGTGTATGAGATGTAGTTATATAAACAGTTTTTCATATTTAAAAAAGGTAGTCTATTTGATAGCATATTGACATCATTTGTAACTGTCTGAAAAGCACTCAAATGTCTTTCAAATTGTGTAGTCTTCTTCTCATCAGTTTTTGAATATAATCTTTTTAAATGTCAAATATTATCATTAACAGTCATATCTGAACGCAGATTGGCATATTTTAGTGTGTCTGAAATGACTTCATAACAGTTTGTTTACTGTCCATTTTAGTCAAGATTCAATCAATTCCTTTTCTTCTTTCTTCCTGTAAATAGTTTTGTTTCGGTGGCATGAAAGGCGATACTTTACACACAGACTGCCGTATTAATCTGTGTTTACGTTAGGCACAAACAACATTATTTATAGTATACAGCATTTGTATGGGAAACTATGAACGGGTTTTTTGTGTAAATGTGTAAAAGGAACACGAATGTCCAACCGCATTGCCTGAGAAAAGATGAATACATAACAAAACCAAGATTTGAGACTGAAGTACAGACAAGGGTAACACCATTTGCTCATATCACCGTCATGGTGGTCATATATATATGACATTTCAATATGGATGCAACCTGCATTTACAAGTTAAAGATTTTCAATATAGCCATAGTATTGGCCATATTGCTGTCAGACTCGTACCATTTTCATTCAGAACCATTAAGACATTATACAATTTTTCTGTTGAAAATTACATGTTTATCCATTCAAGAAGAATTCAAATAACAAGATTTTCATATAGACATTCTCACCCAATGTGGATGTTTGCTGAGTTAAAATAATTTTAATTTTGGCTCACACATAATATAAAGTCATTTAGTGAACAAAAAAATACAATAAAAGTCTGTGAATGAGGAGTAGCAATACAATATTCTCAATATGCCCGTATATTGACAACATTGTAAATCTAATATGCACCTTTCTTTTTTATGACCAACAAGAGGTCATTGGAATCTTTATGATACAAGCTCAACAGGGGTAGTGACGAGGCGATTTTTAGGTTGGCTGATATGGCCACTATATTGGATGCTTCATTTTGATTTAACACCATTATTAGTGATAACAATAGATGAACGATGTTCATTGTAGCGGTCAAAATGGCTTTGCGATTGCCAACAATTTCATTTACGTGAGATATATGTCATTAAAATAATTTAGTAGAAATCACAAGTGTGTAGGTCCATCCTTGAATGAGAATTAGCTATATTGTGGCGATATTAATGCAGAGCAATTGCAATAGCGATATGTTTCTGATACAGTGTTGGATTGCACAATGGATTCAGTAAGAGCAAGACATCATACGTTGTCTTTTGATGAAAATTTCATACCGATATGATCATCCATTACGGAGGAGAAACATGACGATTTTCAAGATGGTTTTCTTGGTGGCACTGGGATCAGTTAGGCATGATAGGATATGACCACTCATCAACGAGGAGTTGCTATAAGCAAATGCTGAATATGACCAGGTAAAGCCATATTGAAAATCTGATAAATATGACCATCAATCCAGTAATATCTATAATTATGCACGTAAAGATTAGCGCCATTGTGGACATATTTGATTGGTACTGCTTTTACCTGAGGACCAATATTAAGTAAGAACACCATGTAAATATGACTGTACCTTACCAATAATTAGCAATAACAACATGTTCAATATGACTTCAGTGACAGCCAAATTTCAAGGTCAGATTAGCACCCGTTTCATTTATAAACATTCATATATGATATGGGCTTTTTTTTTGAAAACCCCATGTCGATATAACAGTATAGTCAGGAGAAGCAACATTAATATTTTAAAGATGTCCACTGTGACAATTTTGTTAATGTCAGAACAGCACCATTGTTTGATAAACAAATTAGATGTGAGGTAATTTTTTTAAAAACACACATCATATCTCCATCAGTTTGCAATATTATTGGTAATAATATTTCGAAAATATTAGACACGCATCATTTTCATTTGCAATTATCATAACGTAACAAGACAGCTCTTTTTAGAAACCATTGTTGATATCAAAATCTATTACGGCGGATAATCAATAACAAGGACTTACATTATTAGGTATCACTAGCATATTCATTTACAAGGAAATTAGACGTCAGGGACTATTCTAATTTAGAACCAACTAAGCGTTAAACAAACAATATATACGACCATCATGTAACAAGGATAAGCTGTATAAATTAGACATATGACTTCTAAGGTGTCCATATTGGGTGTTAGGTCAGTAACAATTTCAACTATAGCCAAGTAGGAATCATCACCAGACTGTTGGTGAAGATCCAATGACAATTCGTTTGATAGCGATCACATGATCACCAGGATGTCCACCCATGGCACTTATATTTTATGTCTGGAAGACACCAGTTTTATTTAGGACCTATGAGACCAAGGGATAAGTGCATACAATTTCATGGAAATCATCTGGATGATGAATGATGGAATAGGATGTTGCATAAGACGTAATGGTCCTTGACTAGCTGAGTACTGTTTCCAATATAACATGCAATAGATGTGAAGTCTTAATAACAAAAAAGGAGAAACACAATAACACATTAAGTTGAAAAGTTTTATTAAGCGTAATTTATAAAATTGCATTTTGATTACCAAACTATAAATTACCATTGAGTAAGGTTGCAACATTTACCAAAAGTTCTAAACATGCAATGTTTTGCAATAACCAGAATAATGCCATTTATTGGAACCTATTTTAAACTCAATCCCACTCCCAATCTACATGTTAGGTTTACACCTGGCAGCTATGTATATGTTAAGTCATTCATATACAAATTCAAGTCGAATCTTTACGTAAAGTATACAATTCCAATGATGACATCATGTCTTCGTTTGCCATCCTTGCTCGTGGACACTTTGGTAAGAAACCAAATATTGGCACTGCTTTAAGAACTCACCCTTGTAACTAATGATCACATTACAAAACCAAACATTTTGTGTGGCTGAAATCTGGGCCCCTGCTGACCACTGAAGGGTTGATGATACAGTTAGATCTGTTCTTCCTTGCCAATGAATTACGCATTGCATTATTGTCTGTACAATTTATCCTAATTTTATTTAATCATTTGAAACATTTATCTGGATTATGTTAAGTGACGATTTGATATGAAATTGATGTACTTACTCACATGAAGCCTGTAATACAAGAGACATTTATTTATTTAATCAAGATTCTCATTTGGTTTCTAGGTAGGACGCATTAACTCCCACTAGATTGTCCTTTGCGGATTGTTAACCAATTAGTAACGTATACTTACATTTATAAGCGACCGACGGGGCCTCATACCTATAAAAACTTGCATAGTTTCATGCGTTGTGTTTCCTTTGCTTCTTTTAATAACATGACTCATTTCGTTTAACATGACTTGTTGCCGATGTACTTCAAGCAACCTTGAGATCATCCTCATATTGTATCATACTGCTACAGACAAGTAAATGGGGACAAAAATGGATAAATGCAACCAGACAATCTGCCAGGACATGTGCATAGGCCACATGTGTTGCAACCATAAAGACTAAGAAACTATGCATTATCATGCAAACCTGTTTGACTAACCGAGGATGCTTCTTATCAAAGTATATGTTGAAAACAATGTTTATCAAAGGTCCTCAGAAGCAAAGAAGTTTTATATCATTTCATTGGAATGGCTGTTAGTTCCTGCATTAAAGGCATCAATTCACATGTTTTATATCATTTCATTAGAATGCCTGGTAGATCCTGCATCACTGATATCAATGGGCATGTTTGTTTACACAGATTCATACCTTTGTAAATACTGTCCCTTTACGCATGTAAGTGATGCAGCCTTACACAAGATAATATTTAGAAATTATAAAGTATGTCATAATCAATGTATTAGTTTGCTTCTCTACAAATATCATAACGAAAATCATTATAAAAATAAAGTTTTAAAAGAAAAGCATGCATACAAATAGGTACAAATTAGAAGTGTCTTGACTAGATTTAGCAAACTTGTTTTACATATCAAGAATATCAAGTTACATTTTACAAAAATATATTGACAGCAAATTCAATGATGTAAACTAATAAACTACAGTTGAAAGAAAACTATTCAAGAAAAGCAAGTACAAATGCTAAATGTAAAATTTAATGACCAGTTACATGCCATTTAAAAATAAAACTAAATGAAGGTCTATATTCAATATAAGTAGAAAGGTTATGGAATAGCTACAAAAATAATGACTGTGATACTATATTACTTCTGCTACTAAGTTCTAACTATGGTACTAGTACGACCAATGACAATATTAGTCACTTTTCAAACCTATATTACATCATTTGAACAAAGTATACTACCAATTATAGATATTATTTTTTATCCATGATAGCACAAGCATTATGGTAAAAGTTATGTTCATTAAACAGATGATGGTTTGTGGCAGGTATTCTTAAGCTATACAAATATTTGTCAAATTGATGGAAATATTGCTCCCATATTCTATGTTGGAGCTGCATTAATTCTGTTTAAGGCGAATGAGCCCTTGGGATGCTTTATACAGTTTCACCAGAATCATCTAGACAATTGATGAATGAATATGGTATTGCATAGGCTTGTTTTGATTCAAGACCAGTCCATGTGAACTTATATTATATGGAACTGGTGTTAAACTTAAATAAGAAAATATAACATGAAAAGAATAACAAATTAATTTAAAAAGTGTACTAAAGGTAAATTACAAATTCCAATTTTGATGTCTGAACTGGACTAAGTGAAACTGACTATGAACTCAAACCTTGCATAGGTTATTTTATTCCTTGACTAGTCTAGTTAATAATTCGCATTGTTTGGAATATACTATGCAATACATGAGAATACGTAATAGCAAAAAAAAAAAAAAAATATGAAAACGGTAACAAATTAAAATGGAAAAGTATTTACAGAATTCAACTTTGATCATTGAATTGGACATTAAATGAGCTTGTTTTGTTAGTCCATTTTTTTAGCATGTTATAGTCGACAATAAACAAATACGTGTTTATTGGAATTATTTTCACATGACCTACTATTAGACTTACAGCTGACATCTATTTATATGTCAGCCATTCAAATGAAACCATCGAGTGTTCATCTTATAAAGAGTTTAACAACATGTCTTTACTCTTTTGATCACATCATATTCAAAATGTGTGTGTAGTTTGAATTCGGGCCTGTTCTGCTCTAAAAGTTGATATTTAAATTTAAATTTTGCAAAGTATATATTGGGTGTAAGCACGTATGATCCCACTTTACTTTTATGACTTAGTTCAGTAACCTTACTTGTCGGACATTTTATATAAAACATATACAGTCCTGACACACCTTCACTCACCCTTCTATATTGCTAGAACATGATCAACTTAGATCACATTAAAGATTTATTATATAAAAGACAAAAATACAATACATGGAAATCATCATTTATGTTAATTTGCTGTAAGTAAATGAACACAATAGCTCTTAGCGATAGGAAAACTTTGCTATTATTGTCATTTCAAGACCAGTATTATTAAAACCCACAGCGAATATGTTTTATTGACTTTTGTAAGAGATGTATTCTAAGCAAATTTTATATAAGAGTACATGTACTGAAAAAAGGATCTGTTTGTTTTACATGACTTATTAAAATCATCATCATATCGTTTCATACTGCTACATAGACGTACATGGTGATAAAGCATGCATATGAATTGCCTGGACATGTGCATAAGCTGCTTTACGTTTGTTTCAAGAACAGCGACATACACAGTTTTCTACCGATATCACTCAAATATATCTTCACACTATTTTAGAATCAGTATGAATGAAATAGATTAAATATCCTAACTTGTTCTCATTCTTGGTCAAATACAATTAAATTATATTCAAACATTCATAGAGAGGATCACATTAGAATGTCGTCCTTAAGGACAAAACAGGTTTTCATTCTTTCACATAGTCGTACTTCAATACCTTAACCTTTAACTTACTTCAGTATGAAAAAAATCTAAATGAAGAAGATTTAAGTAAACTTCTACCTGAGAAGAAGTTTGAGATTGGATTTAAGAACAATTTAAAATTCCACGCAGAAAATCCACTACGCAAGTTAACATATTCCTTCCTAAAGTTAAAGACTTAAAACATGTTACACATATTAGACTATCAAAGACATCGTTGTGAATAGTCATATACTAAATACTAACATAAACTGAAGGTTTATAGGAGAAACAATAACTGGTAAGGGGAAATAACTCTTAGATATGTTTCAGGGTTTTTTTAACTTTAAAAAAAGTAAAACTGACTTCAGATAAATTGAAAACTGAATCTAAATGGAAGGTTGAAAAAGTCATCAACAGAAATTGAAAAGTTATAACCTTCTCTTTATAGTGAAGGAAATGTTCCTCATATCGATGAATTAACAAAACATAAGATGGTGTCAGGCAAAGACAAGCAGAGTAATTATTATGGATGTTTACTCAAACTTGGATATTAGTTGGGATTGACCTAATTTTCCAGATGATAGGTGTAACTGGATTCAAGATATTGAAGGTACAATGTAAATACGGGTGTACATGGATCAAATATACTGAAGATACAATATAAATACAGGTGTACATGGATCAAATATACTGAAGATACAATGTAAATACAGGTGTAACTGGATCTAAGACTCTAAGGATACAATGTAGAGACAGGTGTAAATGGATCCAATATACTGATGATAACTTGTAAATACAGATATAACTGGATCTAAGATACTGAGAACACAATGCAAATACAGGTGCAAATGGACCTAAGACTCTGATGATACTATGCAAATACAGGTGTAAATTGGTCGTATATACCGAGAATACGGTGAAAATACATGTATAAATGGATCCAATATATTGAGGATACAATGTAAATACAGGTGTAAATGGACCCAAGGCTCTGAGGATACATTGGAAATACATGTGTAAAGTGGTCGTATATACTGAGAATACAATGTAAATACAGGTAAAGAAAGCTATAAATGGATTTAAGATACTAAGGATACAATGTAAATGTATGTGTATCTGGATCCAAGGTGCTGAGGATGCAATGTAAATACAGGTGTAACTGGATCGAATATCAATTTGCATGTTTTATATCATTTCATTAGAATGAATGGTAGTTCCGGCATCAATGATATCAATGGGCATGTTTTATATCATTTCATTGAAAGGAGTGGTGGTTCCTGCATCATTGATATCAATGGGCATGTTCGTTTCCACAGCTTCATACCTTGGTAAATATTTATAGTAAACTAATCCCTTTACACGTGTAAGTGATGCAGCCTTACACAAGGTAATATTTATAAACTATAAAGTATGTCATAATCAATGTATTAGTTTGCTTCTCTACAAATATCATAACAAAAATCATTATGAAAATAAAGTTTTAAAAGAAATGCATGCAAACAAATTGGTTCAAAGTAGAATTGTCTTGACTAGGTTTAGCATGCTTGTTTTACACATCAAGAATATCAAGTTATATTTTACCAAAAAAAATATATTGACAGCAAATTCAATGATGTAAACTAATATTAACTAAACTACAGTTGAAAGAAAAATGTTCAACAAAAGCATGCAAAAATACTAAATGTAAAATTTAATGACCAATTACATGCCATTTAAAAATAAAACTAAATTAAGGTCTATATTCAATATAAGTAGAAAAGTTATGAAATAGCTACAAAGATAATGACTGTGATATTAAATTACTTCTACTAATAACATCTAACTATGGCATAATTACGACCAATGACAATATAAGTCACTTCTTCAAACCTAGATTACATCATTTGAACAAAATATAGTATCAAGTATAGATACTATTTTTTGTCCACGATATAACAAATATTATGGTAAAATTATGCTCATCAAATAAATGATGGTTTGTGGCAGGTATTATTAAGCTATACAAATATTTGTCAAATTGATGGAAATATTGCTCCCATATTCTATGTCGGAGCAGCATTAATTCTGTTAAGGGAGAATAAGCCCTTGTGATGCTTTATATTTTCCCCAGAATCATCTAGAGAATGGATAAATTAATAGGGTATTGCATAGGCTTGTTTTGATCCAAGACCAGTCGATGTGAACATATATTCCATGCAACTGGTGTTAAACTTAAATAAGAAAATATAATATGGAAAGAATAACACATTAATTTAAAAATATGTACTATTGGTAAATTACAAATTCCAATTTTGATGACTGAACTGAACTAAGTGAAATTGAATATGAATTCAAACCTTACATAGGTTAGTTTATTCCATGACTAGTGTAGTTAATAATACGTATTGTTAGGAATATAACATGCAATACATGAGAAAACGTAATAGCAAAATAAAATATAAAACAGTAGCTAATTAAAATGGAAAAGTATTTACAAAATTCAACTTTGATCATTGAACTGGACATTAAAAAACCCTATTGTTTTAGTCCATTTTATTTAGCATGTCATAGTCGACAATACACAAATACATGTTTATTGGAATTACTTTCACATGTCCGTCTATTAGACTTACAGCTGACTTCTATTTATGTGTAAGCCATTCAAATGAAACCATGGAGTCTTCAGCTTATAAAGAGTTTAACAACATATATTTACTCCTTTGATCACATTATATTCAAAACGTATGTGTAGTTCGAATTCGGGCCCGTTTTGCTCTAAAACGTTGATGGTATAATAAGCATCTAAGTATCTTCCAGTCCAATGAATGAAGAAGGTTTCAGTAAATTTCTCCTTGAATAGAAGTTTGAGATTCGATTTAAGAACAATTTAAAACTCCAAGCAGAAAATCCACTACGCAAGTTAACAATATTCCTTCCTAAAGTTAAAGACTTAAAACATGCTACACATTTTAGGCTATCAGTTACATCATATACTAAATACTAACATCAACTGAAGGTTTATAGGAAAACCAATAACTGGTTAGGGAAATAACTCTTAGGTATGTTTTATTTTTGTTAACTGAAGAAAGTAAAACTGACTTCAGAGAAATTGAAAACTGAATCTAAATGGAAGATTAAAAAAGTCATCAACAGAAATTGAAAAGTTATAACCTTCTCTTTATAGTAGTGAAGGAAATGTTCTTCACCTCGATGAATTAATAAAACATAAGATGGTGTCAGGCAAAGACAAGAAGAGTAATTCGTAAAGCTGTTCACTCAAACTTGGATATTAGTTGAGATTGACCTAATTTTGATGTGATCAAATTACCCTCCATAAGATGTATATGCATACTAATTTTCCAGATGTTATGTGTAACTGGATTCAAGATATTGAGAACCCAATGCAAATACAGGTGTACACAGATCAAAGACACTAAAGATACAATGTAAATAAAGGTGTAACTGGATCTAAGACTCTAAGGATACAATGTAAAGACAGGTGTAAATGGATCCACGATATTGAGGATACATTGTAAATACAGATATAACTGGATCTAAGATACTGATAATATAATGCAAATACAGGTGCAAATGATCTAAGACTCTGAGGATACTATGCAAATACAGGTGTAAATTGGCGTTTATACTGAGGTTACCATGTAAATACAGGTAAAGACAAGTATAACTGGATTTAAAATACTGAGTATACAATGTAAATGTAGGTGTAACTAGATCCAAGGTGCTGAGGATGCAATGTAAATACAGGTGTAACTGGATCAAAGATACTGAGGATACAATGTAAATACAGGTATAACTGGGTCGGATATACTGAGGATACAAAGATATACAAAAAAATATAGTTGCAAATGGATCCAGAATATAAAGGATGATATTTACCAATAACGGACAAAATAAAAGTATATCTGAACTAAACAGGTATTACTGCACGTTTATGAGGTGCAAGTTTGACTCTAAATTACATGTAAAGTTTTGCAATAATATAATTTATTCTTTATAGTTATATTGCGGAAATGTGCCATATCATTAATTTATTGTGAAGAAACGATCTTTTCCTGATTGTTCCTAGAGAGATTTTGGCCGCATGACCATGAGGCAAACTGAGATTATCTTATGGTTCTGCATCGGGGGTAGGGGTGGAGTGGGGTTTTGTATGCAAACGTCATCAAATGTGGTTGTCATTACAAAAATGATACAGTCTTAAAAAAAGAACAATACCACATTGAACAAAATGCGTCGTCAAATATGCCTGTTATTTGCCTAAAACAGAAAAAATGTATCGCCCGCAAGTACCATACTCATCAATATTTGTATGCCAACTCATTTTGCATTAATCTTTTATAGGGATATTGGCCATCGGAGAGATATTGACCCCACTAAAGTCTCTTGTTATTATTTTAGATTTTGGTATATTTGTGCATGTTTTCATATGTAAAATTAGTAACAATAATAATAATAATAACAATAATAATAATAATAGCAATACTAATAATAATATATTGTACATAATATAATATCTAACATTATATGACATATTATATGCAAAAGATTATATAAATTTTCAAAAATTGGATCATTAGAAGAAAACCATACTTTTCAAAATATACAACAATTGTGAATATTCATTGCTCTAGACTTTGATGAATCCCGTATAAATCTGTCCTCCATGTTCATGTATCCTCTTCCTAATGTTGTCAGTTTCTTGGCATTCACTTTTGTCGGCAAGAATTTGTCAAGTTAAAAGGATTATCTTTGTCATCCCTTTATAGTTATCATGTTCATAGTCCTCAAGGCTAGTTCTTTTTTATGGTAAGTTTTTCTTTCAATATTAGTAAAGTTCAGTTTTGTTGTTACCATTAGCAGCATCAGTTGGATCAATTTGCACATTACTGGTGTCATCAAATACTTCCATGTAGCCGTTGCCACTATTAGCAACACCTATAGGTTCAGTTTGTCTAGGCGTCTTCAGGTAGGTGTCATCATAAGCGTAATCATAAGGCTCAGTTTTGTTTTTACCATGTGTACCATCCGTTGGATCAATTTGCACATCACTGGTGTCATCAGATACTTCCATGTAGTCATTTCCACTAATACCACCATCTATACGTTCATGTTTTGTAGACGGCTCCAGGTAGGTGGGATCATATGCGTAATGGAACTTTGCGAAGTCAGCTTGATTAAAACGAGAACAATGAATGTCTATTTTCAGCAAACCTTGCTGCATGTCATGTTCCGCAACAGACAACATATCGGTTATCTCCCTTGCTAACACATTAAAGGTAGGCCGATCCTGTGGGTCAACTAGCCAACATGTCTGCATGATAACGTACCTGAAATATAGTTCTGTTGCTTTTAATTGATACTAAAGCAAGAGGCACAAGCCTATCTGATACTACCCAAGTGAATGATATTTGCATAACAATCAAATGAAAGAGTGTTTGGCTACTAAACCATGGTCTGTATACGTTTCTTCCAGTGTTTGTCATTGCTTATGTCATAAGCAAAATTAATTAAAATTTCGCCAATGTTTTCGACGTTGTCAATGTGACACTCCATCATTATTCTTTAGCATTCTGAAGGGCCTTATCTTAATGCTTTCTGTAAAAGTTGGTCAAATTCTATTGGACACTGTATGAGAAACAGTTGTGTAAATTCCTTTGTTCCTTTTGCAATGATGGCCATATATGATGACATATTTCAATTAATTTTTTCATTTGGAAAATAATCCAGTTGAGCATGTTTTGAGGAGAAACATTGAACAGTTTTTGTTTAGCAGCATTAGTTAAATCTAATTCGGCATTAGCATTTTTAAAAGTATTATATTGAACGGTGTATTAAACGTTTTCTGAATGTTGTTCAAAAGTTATAGGAATGAGGGCCATATTGGATATCATATTAGCACTATTTGGTTCTCCAAAAGGCACGTATCGCAGTATAATTTCTGTAATAATTGGTCAGATTTTGCTCAACAGTTTTGTTGTGTAGTAGAATTCGTTTAAATGTTGTCTAGTTTTAGTACATCGGTCATATTTGATTGCGGTGAGTATTGCTATGTGGTGGACTGGCATGCATGAGTCATGGAACCTGCCAGGACAATACTTGTTTGGATACCATGAGGTGTTTCTGAACTCTTATGGTCACAATTATAGTGCATAAAATGCAAACTAACTAAAATTAGCAATAGCAAGTAGATTTATCCCACGTGACATGCAGAGTTGATGATTAATACAAACATCTTTATGATTGTATGTAATGGTTTAAACTAGGATGGTATAGGAACATTAGCTAAACATTACTGACATACGGCATGATACAGACAGTGTGAAAGACATACATAATTAATTGTCCAGCTATATATTTTGCTATTCAAATATTGATACTGCAATACCTTTGTTAAAGTCTGACACACTGTCTAGTCTGTATTCCTTGTGATAACATACACCATTATCTGAGTTTTGCACTGGAGAGAGAAAAGGCAATAAAGGCATTATCTCTCCATATGTTTTCAAAATGGAAACAATGTCCTCTTTGTCCTCTGGTAACAAAGGTGAGGGTAAAATATGGTTTTGGTGACAACTTCAAAAGTTTACCCATGTTAATTTTGTCAAACTACAATGGGTATAACTATATTAACAAACTGACTGTCAGACTGTGCTCCATAGATGTTTGTCTGAACAGGTTCCATTGACAGCATGTGCTAAACAAATGAAATTTCTTCTGCACAGCCTAAACTCATTTATCTCAGTTGGCCATAGGGCTAAGTGAACTAAGTTAGACACTTTTTACTGTCGATTTCTCACATGGACTATAGAAAGGAAATGTGATATGCACATACAAAATCATTATAAGTTATCAAGGCCAGTGGTCTAAGTGAACTAAGTTAGATCCTATTTACTGTTGATTTGTCACATGGACTAAAATATGTTTAGCTCTCGTGGCCATAGGGCCAATTTAGGTCATTGTATGGCCCTGAGACTGGTGCTTGTGTGTCACATGATGACCATGAGACAACATATCCTGGCATGAAACACTTATAAGTTCGTATAAATGATACCGATTCAGCAATAAATGTGGTTACTAAAACAGAATACCTTCAAACCCACTACGATCTAAACAACTAATTGAACACACCATTACATGACTATGTAAATGTGCTGACATGAATTTGACCAAGTGTTAAAGTAAATGTCCTGACCTAAACGATATCAAGTCTGAATAAAAACTGGTGCTCTTGTATCAAATAATGCAGCCTTGGTGCCCCCGCATCCCAAAAGGTCTTCAAATGGTATTTTATTAGAATTCGCAAGATATGATTTAAACACGTTTGACAGAGAGTATCCTGGCATGATGACAACACATAGTTCTATTAAATAATCCTAATCAGCCATTGAATTTGGGTAGCATTACAAAAAATATGAAAACCTTTATAAAGCATATTAACGAACCGTCGTGACATAATGTTTATTTGTTACGCGATAGCTCCAGGTGATCCCGAGTATGCGTCGGAGGCATCGGATGTTAAAGGCGCTTAGTCTTTTCTCCTGTGAGGCGTATATAGTCCAGGTTTCACTGGCGTACAAGAGAGTGCTTAGCAAGCAGGCACGGTGCACTTTGATCCTGATGTTCAATGTCAGCATGCAGTTGTTCCACACTCTCTGTGACAACCTGGAGAGTGTTTTGTATTATTTTTCGATCCGCTTGTTGAGTTCACCATCGAGCGAGAGGTTGTTGCTAATGGAAGAGCCGAGATACACGAACTGACTGACCACCTCAAGTTCGTAGTTGTTGATGATGATCCTGAACCATCAAATTTGTTTCCTTTAGGTTTGTGGTCAACCCAAACTCATATCATGCTTTAGCAAAGCAGTCTTTCAGGGGCTGTAGCTCAGCTTTTGTGTTGGTGGCGAGTGCAACAGCATCAACGACGAGCATGTCCCTGATGGTGACTTCATGCACTTTGCTCTTTGCCTTCATTCGTGCCAGGTTGAACAGTTTGCCGTCTTATCGCGTGTGCATGTATATCCCTTCTGTGGACGTCCCGAAGGCGTGCTTGAGCAAGACTGAGAAGAAGATGCTGAAAACCGTGGGGGCAAGAACTCAGCCCTGTTTCATTAAACTGCGTATGTCAAACGGATCGGATGTTAGGTCAATGTACTGCACTGTGCATTTCATGTCGTCGTGGAAGGATTGGATCATACTTAGCAGCTTTGTGAAGAGTCCGTCTATGCTGACCAGATCGAACGCCTTGGTAGGGCCTATAAAGGCCAGGAAGAATTGTCTGTGTTGTTCTCTGCTTTTTTCTGCAGTTGCCTGACGGAGATGATTATGTCGACTGTGGACCTCTCTGCGCCGAACCCTCACTGCAACTCTGGATACACTCTGTCTGCAACCAGCTGCAGTCTGTTCAGGATGACGCGTGCGAAAACTTTACCCACGATGCTGAGAAGGCATATGCCCCTGTAGTTATTGAAGTCGCTTCTGTCGCGCTTGTTCTTGTATAGGGTTGCGATGTTGGTGTCTCTCTCAGGTCCTGAGGCACTGCATCCTCATCTCAGCACTGGCAGAGAAGGTCGTGCAAATGTGTGAGCCGCACGCTACAGCGGCTCTTGATAACTTCTGATGGGATGCCATCCTTCCCTTGGGCTTTACACAAGGACAGTTTTTCTAAGGCCTTCCTTAGTTCGGCTACAGTATATTTCTCATCTAGTTCGGCCATGAGAGGCTGGTTTTCAAGAGCACTGAGGTCATCATTGGTCACGTGGTTCTCTCTGGAGTACAGTTCAGAGTAGTATTCCACCGAAAGCTGCATCACCTTGCCCTTGTTGTGGATGGTATCGCCTGTGGCAGACTTCAGTGGTGCTGTCACTTTCTTCTTGGGACCCATTGCTTTCTTTATGCCGTCGTCCATGACTCTAATGTTTCCGATATATGCTGCTGACTGGATGCTCTGACAGAACTGAAGCCAGTATTCATTGGCACACTACCGTACTAATCTCCGCACTTTGCTTCTGGTAGACCTGTATGCCTGTAGTGTCTTCTGGCATGGGGATCGCTTGTATTGCAGGTGAGCACTGTGACTCTCTTCTATGGCTGTCATGAGTGTGGCGGAGTTAGCCTCAAACCAGTCATTGTTCTTTGCGTTTCACCAAAGATCCGTGTGGCTGTGCTGTACACAGTCTCTCTCATAGGATCCCATCTTTCTTTGGCACTGCCGTTGGAAGGTTCGGAATCAAACGTCTTGGAAAGAGCATAGGTGAATTCCTCAGCCTTGTCTGGATATGACATTTTGCTCACATATATGCGTGGTTACTTTCTTGCCTAGAGCGGCGGATCTTCTTCGGCTGAAGCTTCGTTTTGCAGCGCACCGAGTGGTCGGTGTCCCAGTCAGCACTGTGGAAGGTACTTTTAAAAAGCACACCCTTCATGGCTGACCATCTTGTAATGATCAAGTTTAGCTGGTGCCAGTGTTTAGACCGGGGATACCTCCAAGACCATTTGGGCTATGGCTTGGTCTGAAATAATGAATTGGTGATGCTGAGGTCGTGGTACGAGCACATCTCTAGAAGGCGCTGCCCATTCTCAGTCATCTGCCAACGCCAAATATGCCAAGACAGGAGGGCCAAGAGTCAAGGTCGGCACCCACCCTAGCATTGAAGTCGCCCAGCCAAATAAAATTCTCTTCCTTGGGAAATGTGTCGATGAGCGAGTTTAACTCATCGTAAAACTTATTGTTGGTTTCTGCCTAGGTGCTTAGTGTGGGAGCGTAAACGCTGATCAGTTTGACAGATCCATTTGTGGTGTGGAGGAGGAAGGAAAGCAATCTTCCACTTCCTTGTTGGCATGATTCTATCATCACCAGCAGAGTGTTCCTGACAGCGAATCCGACACAAGCTCTCTGGCTTCGCCAACGCTCTTTCTTGCTTTAAGTATGTGTTGTTCTTTTCTCTGAGGGGCCGGGAAACTGGTAGTCGACCACGAGTCTTGCAAATTCGTCGTTAATGACTGAAGTCTTTCGAACATATCTGATTGCCCGGATATCATATGAAAACCCAGTCAGCATGGTCTGGATATTCCAGGTAACTAACTTGAGGATTGGAGGTTTCATTATTGGCTTTCTTCTGTTATTTTTTGGTGCTGTAGTTGCAGCCCACTCTCAGGTGCTCATGTACCTTAAGTCTTACGCACCCAGCAAAGGCAGGCGAACTGTGGCAATACGGCAACTTATTCGATGGGAGGCTGCCCAGTTTATGGCGGGTGGTAGCTGTCCAGTAAAACATGTTGGTCACTTCCACCGTCAGAAGCAACCCCTGACGTCTTGCTCTACGCCAATTGAGCGGTGACATACAACAGGGTGTCACTAAGTAGTTCTATGTAACAGCTGACTGATGCATTGATGTGAAGGACCAGTCAGTTTCCCCATCGGTGTCACTAAGTAGTTCTATGTAACAGTTGGCTGATGTATTGATGTGAAGGGCCATTCAGTTTGCACATTGGTGTCACTAAGTAGTTATATGTAACATATGATTTATGCATTGACTTGAAGGGCCATTCTTTTTGCACATGATTGCCACTAAGTAGTTCTTTGTAACAGATAATTGATGTGAAGTGCCATTCAGTTTGCACATTTGCATCACTATGTATTTATATGTAAAAGTTGGCTGATGCAGTGATGTGATGGGCCATTCAGTTTCAGCATCGGTGACACTAAGTTCTTATATGTAACAGATGGCTGATGTATTCATGTGAAGTGTCATTCAGTTTGCACGTGATGTCACTAAGTGGTTCTACGTAACATTTGGCTGACGCTTTGATGTGAAGTGTCATTCAGGTTGCACATGGGTGTCACTAAGTAGTTCTATGTAACAGTTGGCTGATGCATTGATGTAAAAGGACAACCAGTTTGAACATGGGTGTCACTAAGTAATTATATGTAACAGACGACTGGTGCATTTATGTGAAGGGCCATTCAGTGAACCCCACAGTTCCCTGTAACAATGACATCTCTTCACTGGTCCACCAGGATGGCTGTAACAAAGACAGAACTGAATGGATCGAATAGAATGTCCATAAAAAGGCACCTCTGCTTGGGTCTCCAGAAATGTCTGTAACAAAGGCAGCTGTATAATCAACCCATGGATTGATTGTGAAACTGAGGGCTGGGATAAGACAACTTTAAATAGATCCCATTGGTTGCCTGAAGCAATGACATCTCGGAATCGCTCACCTGGGATGCTGGTAACAATGAAAACTCTAAATGCGTCATTTGGCATATATTTAACAATCATATCTCTAAATAGGTTTCCTGGGATGCCTGTAACATACACAGCTCTGAATGGATCCCCTGGGATTCCTTTAAAAAGACAGTTCTGAATGGGTCTGCGGGGATGCTTGTAACAATGACAGCTCTTTACAATGGGGAAAGGGCCAGTAATTTGATATGAAGGCCCTTGAAAACAATTTGTAAGATATCAAAACTTCAGTGCAAAGACTTTCCCTTTCCTCTGTAGAAAAGGATTTGAAGTATTCGTCCCCACCAATGACACGTGAAAAGGACCTACTGAAAATAACATCATTTTCATGTGTGTTTTGTGGATGGCACCTTTTCCTGTGGGGGTTCACGCTAATGGATATAGTAACTGCCTGTAACTACGACAGCTGTTCACTTGTCCACCAGTATGGCAGTCAGTATCACTTAGAAAACATTTGCTTGTTTTTAGAACGTTTACGTAGGTCCGCTTTCCTCTTTGGGATGTTTGCCTCTTCGGTGGCCTGTTTATAAAACGTTCTCTAATTGAACATGGAACAGCAGGTTTAATGACATTGACTGTGATCAAATTGAAGTGTGGCTTAATGTGTTCCTAATAAAAGGTAAAGATAGATAAAGTGTCATCCCTTTCTACAAGCTGATAGTTCACTGAAAATAGTATGCCTCTCTATTAAACCACATTTTCTTACAATTTGTCTGGACAGTACTGAGGCTGAGGAAGTCGTCTCCCTTTCTGCAAGTACCGCACGATGTCCCAGTTGTCAACTTCATAATATGGAGTTACCCACCTTGTCATCAATTCCCAAAGAACTATCCCATACGACCACTGCAAAGAACAGAAAATACAATTTACACAATTGTCATTTTTTTTACTTCAGATATATGTGGGTGATATTTATAAATATGGCAGTCAGTATCAAGTACACAAATAGCAATGAAGATGATTTCTAAGAAGACAATATATATCCATGCATACAAATTATGGCACAAATGCAAGATATTATATATTAGGGTATTACAAAATTATACATATTAGTGCACTGTATTACTCAGTCCTTTATTAGTGAACAGAATATCTGCATTTCCCTTCAAATTACTCCACATGCACCACAACACATTCATTTTGCAAATAAATTGGAAAAATGCATTTCCATCCGAATGAAGCATTTTAAAGGTCATCTGACCCTCAGTAATTGATAACATAAATCAGCCAAAAACATTTGTAAATAAATCATAGCTGTATAAAAGATGTGGTAATGTTCTAATGACTTACAGCTGCAAGAAGTCTGTCTTGATGTCAGATTTATGTGCCAGTATGTTTTCATGGAATAAATGGATAACTTGGGTAGGAGTGCATAACAGATGACTTTGCAGTATTCCACAACAGTTGGCCACAATTTCATGGCATTACAATGACCAATAATTCTAGCAAATGTCTGAGCAGGTACCTGGATGTCTAGGCATTTAACACCATCACAAAAATGCAGATAAATCATATTTACATAATTATTTGGGGTCTCTGCCCGTATTCTCCCATCAAAACTATTTTCTCCTTAACTATGTGTTTAAAAAGGGAAATCATTGTTTCAGCTGAAATTATTTAGTTTAAACATATCTGGTCACATCGTGTGTTATTTGGAGATAGGAATAATAAAAACGTTATAGTATAAGAACACATTCAGAACATCTTAAATACCCCTCATAAATATATAATGTAAATTTTAACCAAAAGTAAGATAATAACGGTCTCTATCCATGATACAAGACAACCAAAGAATTTTACTTCAAACTTCTCCCGGTGTATTTCTTAACGTTTCAGCTGATATTAATGCCAAAATATACCTTGGCAAGAGAAACTTGAACAATTATAGTATAATTGTTTTCTGGGTGAGTATCACACTATGGTATTACCACACATTTACCCATTTGTCTGGTTGTCCATTATCATTCACACTTTCGTTTCTGAAACCAAACTTGACAATTTTTTAAGATACATCAGTTAAAAGCTTTAAACAAAGTATACTAGTGGTCAAGATGTGTCTATTCGGTTTCAATATTTTGATGAGGTTTTTCACACGTTTCAATTCACACCATAACTCTAAAACTATTGATGACATCACTATTTTGTCTCCATAGTGAGTGCACCGAGTGCATACCAATCTCTATGAATTTGTCAATCCATAACATATTTAAGGATAATATCACAAAAACTATTACACTTAGAGACATGAGCTTTGCATAGTTTATCAGTTGTTACAGACAATAATCTTTGAATAGTTTATTATGGTTATACAAAGATAACATGCTCAGATTTGCAGACTTTTGACAATTTGTTTAACACTATTAAGGAAAAATCTTGGATGGTAGCTCATCTAGGTAAAGGAAAACTTAGATTTCAAACATATGATCCATTGCGGCTATACCCACTCACGGAAAGGCTAAGGGAGTAAAACCCGACAGGAAAGCTGTATTGGAATTCGTCAGTCCCTGGGGTTCACCAGCTGCATGGAGAGGGGTTATCTGCTGCATGGACAACAGCTGATTCTCCATACCACCCTACCCAGATTAGTAGATCTATTGGGAGGACACTACAGAGTCATTATAAGGCGTTAGCACAAGGGAAGTATCAGTTTACTGGTTCTTGGTCAAAGCACAATTGGCGTAGAGCTTGGGAGAAAGTGGGAGAGATCATGATGTCTCATTGGACAGCTACCGTCCACCTCAAGCTGGGCAACCCCTGGTCAGTAAGGTGCTGCCTGCCATGGCCTGTCTGCTTCACTGGATGCGTGGAACTTAGATAACCATCTCAACAAGTGGGATACAAACTCCGCACCAGACAGTACTCAAAGAAGATATGACACCAGCTCTTCGTTTCACAAGCTGGAACATCAGGATCATGTGTAATGGATTCACCTCTGATCTGCATCAGATTGCCAACACATAGAAGACTGCCGTCATTGACAGATAATTCTCCCGACTGAACGTCGATATTGCCTGCCTCTAGGAGACCCGACTGGCCGACAGTGGCACCATCAGGGACGCCAATTACATGCTATTTTGTCAAGGGAAGGCCTTGGACAAACCTAGGCAGCATTGTGTCGGCTCTGATGTAAATAACACGCAAGTCGCCATCATTAAACCTCCGTCGTCAGGTACTGAGAGAATCCATGCCCTCCGGCTGTCAACATCTTCAGGCTCAGTCAACATCGACAGCGTGAATGACCCATCCCTCTACTCCACCAACGAGGAGAGAGAGAAGATCAACGAGGTTCTGGATCAGGCAATATTCAGTATCTGCAGCACTGAAGGCTTCTTCCTACTAGGAGATTAAAATGTTTTTGTGGGAGCTGAATAAGACGCCTGGTCATCAAGTCTCGGTTCTCGCTGAAGGGGCAAGATCAACAAGAATGGTCAGCGACTGCTGGATATATGCTGCTCCTACAGCCTATGTGTGACCAAAACCTTCTTCAAATGCAAGGAGATCAACCAGGTGTCATGGAGACAACCACGTTTTCACCACTGGCACCAGACAGACCTCTTCATCACAAGGCATGCGGAACTGTCCAGTGTCCTCAACACCCGCAGCTTCCACAGTGCTGACTGCAACACTGACCATTCCCTCGTGGGCAGGAAGGTGCGAATTATAACCAAGAAGCTGCCAACGCCAAGAAGAAGGTTCGCACATCAATCAATACCTGATGTGCATGTAACCCAGAGCAAACACAGCAGTTAATCAGCAAACCGCAGAAAACTATCAACTAACCGACACCTGATGACACCATCAACTCTAAGTTGTCCTGCATCCGTGACGCTGTGTACAATGTAGCCATAAATGCATACAGGAAGTAGGAGCACAAAAATGCCGACAGGTATGAAAACAAATGGGAGTAGATGCAGCCCCTGACTGAGGCAAGGAGGAAAGCCCTCCTATCATACGAGGCTGCAGCTATCCCTATTACACTGCAAGTCCATAGGACTGCCAGGAACAATGAGCAACATACCGCCTGCCACTGCGCAAACACCTACTGGCTGAACCTCTGCACCAGTATACAGACAGCTGCAGATACCGGTGATACAAGAGGCATGCATGAGGGTATCAAGAAGGCGACAGCCCCCCTCAAGTCCAAGACGAGCAAAGTCATCACCGACTACGGGAAACAGCTGCAGTTATTAGCACTATCTCGAGCAGTATGCAGCATAAAAAAATTGTCATCGACACGGTTTAGCGAGATCATCTTACACGGAAAAATTAAATGTGGTATATATATTTTGTTTTTATTTTATTTGTAGAGAACCTGAAATAACTTTTGTACAGTATAGTTTCATTTGTTGTATACAACTTTAGTTCATTGTGACCTAGATTGTTTTTGGTGACAAAAACAACAGGTTTTTACGTTTTAGCACAACCAGCTGCGGTACAAAAATATTATGATAACACATTAACACTGTACTCGTTATCAAGGTAACTTCTTCAGACGTTCATGCTCTTAGAACATGCTTGATGAGTCATCATCTTTACATTTCATTGTAAAACAATATCATTGTACTGAACAAGCATGACCTTGTCTCTGTTGAAAAGAGCGCAGGTCAAGATGGTAAACTTGTGATGGTTAATTTCAGAAACGAATGTTTGTCAGGATAGTATATTTCTGAGGGTTAAATGTAAACTATTTTAAACAAAGGCGAAACGAAATTCAACAAATTGATGCAAAATGTTAATAACTTTTAATATTTTCTAATTAAAGATGTAAAAAAGACGGTCAAGTTGTTTTATAAATATTTGTTTGATAGCTCTTAAACCGGAAATAAATGGAACTCACTGCATTTGACTTTATTTCTTAAGCTCTGAACTTGGGATCTAAACAGCACACCTGACTTTGACTGGTACCTTGCGATTATGTATCCTAATAATATATTTTGAGTTTTCTTTTGTGAACATTATTTCATATTTTTTATCTTAAACCTAGCCAGTACATTTGAGATGACTATCTAGCTGAGTAAGGTTCAGTCTAAAAGAGACCTTTATACATGCATATTGGCTTGTTGCTCAATTCCGCATATGCAAACGTAATAAATTTACTCATGGGTAAATAACAATTTTACCACATCTGACTTTGTGCTGTAAGTTGCTTTCTCCAGACTCTCTGGTGCCATCCACCTCATGGGGAGTTTGGTTTTCGTGTTGCCACTGGTGTAGTACTCCCTCTCGTAAATTTCCCTGGATAGACCAAAATCTGCCACCTTCACATTTAGTTCTTCATCCAACCTTTTAAAAGTAACAGTGCCACAGAAGGATCGAAAAGCATACTTAATACGTACTACAATATGTTTATAATAAGTCTACATGCTGCTGATAAATCAGATACACAGGTTATGTTGTTCACTATATTATCTATTCAATGAAAATGACAAAACAATAAAACTGTATTTTAAAACTATAGAAACATTATAATAAATCTTACAATTAAGCACGATTGTAATATCCACCATTCCCTCTATAACACGCTCATAGTACGATCGATGTTTTGGACCCTAATGTGTGCGAGTTACCGAAGGAGAGGTGTAGTAAATCCTGCTTTAAGCCAGTTAATTAACACTATCTTAATCGTTTAGTTTTCACCGATATTATAATTTTTTGCCTATTGTATTCAAAGACTAGCTACAAGTCTGTGTGTACTTCTCAAAGCTTTTAGCATATTTTTGTTTTCTTTATATTTTTAAAGCAGAGCAATATCGTGGCATTTTTGGACAATCACATATCTTGAAATCATCTCTGTTAACAAAGGTTTTCCTCTCTTACATTTTTTAAAAGCTTAAACTTGCAATAGAATCTAAACCTCTTAGCGAATATAGTGAAGACACATGTTGTATATAGTTTCAGAGACTTACATGCAGTTTCTGGCCGCTAAATCTCTGTGGATAAACTTGTGATCTGATAGATATGCCATTCCCTCCGCAATGCCAATCCCAAATTGAATCAGATCTGTAACAGTTGGGGTCTCGAAGACAAAAAGACAGAAAAATAAAAAGTTTGAACTATATTAAAGGGGTTTGACTCCTTTGAACACCGTGTAGAAGACAAAATGGAATCATTGCTGATAGCAGTTTTGATTTCTAACTGTAATGTTACATAGGTTAAATCTTATATAAATATAGGAAGTCAATGTTCAAAAGTAAATGGATGATATTATGCTATATGAATATCAATTACACAGTAAGCAATACATCTTATATGGGGTTATTTTTGAATTTTTACTTGGCAATATCTACAAAACTGTCAAATATCTTAAAATTTAACCTGGACGATTTCAAAGCTGTTGTATACTACAGATGGCGATCATAAAACATGTCGTTGTTGATTGTACAAAAATTCAATTGTGCAAAATTTATAAACAATAATTCCGCCAAGCAAGATAATTTTAGGGTTAAGACGAAATGCTTACATTCATTTCATCCCTGATGTAGGTTAGGATATCACCGTGCTCCATGAACGGAAGGACCATCATCGGTATGTCCTTTAGTCCTAGACATATCCCTAAAAGTCGGAGCACATTGGGATGGTGGATTTCCTTCATTATCATAATTTCTCTTAGAAATGCATCGACGTCGATGTCACGTAGATTCTTTTCTGTGAACAGTGAATATAAAACTGAATCTATGTACATATATCAACATTTTATGAATGAAGGTTTTGCTATGCATGACATGACATATACGTTAATGGATCCACCAAGACATGCACAGATGGATGGATCTGAAGAATGTACTATTTAGTACTAAACCATACACAAATCATCATACAAATAATGCATTTCATTTTTTTTACCTTTGTTTACGCGATTATTGCTACAGTAAAACAAAACGAACAAACAATCAAACTTTCAACTCCATTATTGGTCATTTTTACTTTATCTCCAAGTAAGAGAGAAGAAACGATACATGTATTAATCTCAGCAATTCCTATAATATAATGCATTAAGTAGGATCCGGAAGGATTATCTGTGAGATATTGACAATCATATTCCATTCAATGATCATAATTAAATAGCTAGATTCCCATAAATACATGTACTATGAAACTTATTTTGCACGTCTGCTATTCTACCTATATCTCAACGTATATGATTATTCGAAAAACTTTGAAGCAATTACCATTCATAAGCATTCTCTTTTGCTCTGTCTCTGTCTCTTCCACTCTTGGTGTGTGTGCATGTATATATATATATCTATATATATATATATATATAAGAGATCCCTTATTATTAGAATAATAGTGTTAACAATACTGTCTTCAATCTACAACTAGAGTGTTTATTAATTGGACAAATTTAAGTATGTGTGCCTGTATGTGTTTTTTGTAGAGTATAACGTTATTTTTCAGCACATTATAGCACATACATGGTGACCATTTGTTTGCTGAAGGAGGACCTCAGTGGGAACCCGGGAAGAACCACCTGCCCATAGAAAGTTGCTGACAAGCTTTCTCACATGTATAAGTTTACCTTTTGGTAAATGTATGGTGACGAAATAACAACACGTTGCTTTCACGAGATTTTATCATACGCAATGCACTTACTCCAGGTCAGAAATGGCAATAAATTTAAAACTATATTTATGTTTCTAAAGTACATATGCCCTCACCACTACTATACACATGGCATATACCCTGTTGTCGGAGATGATGCTACTGTTGTTGTTGTTGTTGTTGTACGGTTTAACACCATTTGATAGCACAATATAAATTAAACATGGCTGCCAGTATAAATGGTGCATAACGAAGCTGGGAATATACATGACTGCCAGTATAAATGGTGTATAACCAAGCTGGGATAACAACGTAAAAACCAGAAAGACCCACGATAATAGACTATTGTAAAATTTCAATCTAAATTAACAGTCAGGCTAGCGCATGATGGAAATGGCTGTGTTCAATAGTCGCATTCACTCACAACTGTCAGACTAGCTACAGAATGAGACGCGTCTATTGTACTTTTCAATTACAACTAGCAGTGAGACTAGCCAGTTAAGTAGATGAGTTTAATGTACAGTTGCAAAAGAAATTGATGTCAAACAAGCTGATTCAAGCAGGAAGACATTCAAAAGCCATGTACATACAAGAGCAATTCTGAAAAGCATGATGACTGGTCAATGTGTATATCTTTGGATGATAATCATTTTTATGAATGAGAAACCCGACATCATTTGGAAATATGGTTTACACTCCATGTCAATATGAGCATACATTAAGGATGAGTAGCAATAACAAGGTTTTAAAGAATACGATGATCATTACAGCGATATTTGGTATAAAATTGGCACTAACTGCATTTAGGACCAACTAGGCATTACAAGAAGTAAGTCAGTACTATTTTCATTCAGATCCAGGAAGAGTTCATGCAAAATGGTTTAGTGAATACCCAATGAACTTTCATTCAGGACGAGTAGCAATATCAATTTGTTTTAACATTTACACTCTTGTGGTCATATCTACGGTTTAAGCAGCCCCTTCCTCATTTGCGACTGATTAGAATTTGCTGTAGATGCGATTGTACTGTCTTATGATAATCTTCTAATTAATTTAGCAGTAGTACCGATAAGAAAACTTGTGCTAATTAATATACGATGCACATCAGGCTATGAATAACTTTTTGGATTCCTCGACAATACAGCTACAATGCATCAAAATCCATTACATGTATCATACAATTCTGCAATATATTGCATCACCTGTAACTAATTTCAAACAGGTAGCTTCTAACATTTGTGGTAAAGATGCAAATCGTATGAGTATTACCATGTATGCAATGCGTTTCAGAGCAATTCATTGAAAACTGAACGTCTAGATTTCACAAGAGCATGTTATACGTTGGGTCCTGATAATTATACAAAAATCACAATGTCTAAAAGTCATGGAGATACGTTAGTTGTCAACATGGGCATTTCCACAGTATAGCCAAAATAAGTACCAGTTTGTCAGTGATGTTTAAAACAAAAAACAAGCCTCGTTCACAAAATTGTATCATCCGTCTCTTAAAGACGCAGTTACACAAGGCCAATAAGTTTTAACCAACATCGCTTAGCTAACAATGTTTTATCAACATTGCATAGGTTAGGTAACAATGTATTATCAGCATTCCATAGGTAACAGTGTATGATCAACACTGCATAGATAACAGTGTATTATCAACTTTACATAGGTAACATTGTTTTATAAACATTGCATAGGTAACAGTGTATTATCAACATTGCATAGGTAACAGTGTTTTATTATCATTGCATAGTTAACCGTGTATTATCAACATCGCATAGGTAACTGGGTATTATCAACATTGCATAGGTAACGGTGTAATATCAGCATTGCATAGGTAACATTGCTGTATCGACATTGTATAAGTTACAGTGTATTATCAACATTGCATTGATAACAGTGTATTATCAACATTCCACATGTAACTGTGTTTTATCAACATTGCATAGGTAACATTGTTTTATCAACATTGCATAGGTAACTGTGTTCAACATCTTACTATTAGCATTGTAATATGTACAAATATAACTGCATTTGAAACTATGAAAGTAATTTACAAGATAATGTCATACAATACACCCAGCTCTAAATCAAATGTGACAACACCAGTAATAAAATGCTATGAAGATCCCTAGATCATAAGTCACGTGTGGCAAGAAATCAAATAAAAACTACTAGAACAGTGATGGAATGTATCGACATAAACATCCTTTGATGAGGACCATACTATATATACATATATATATATATATATATATATATATATATATATATATATATATATATATATATATATATATATATATATATATATATCACGTGTCAAGGTGATCAACAAAAACCGCTATGCTAGTTACATTTACAAGATTCGGTCTCTTATACATTACAAACCAGCTGAACGAAACAAAGTGCAACTCTAAAATGTGAGAATATATTGATTTATTATGATACTGATTTTACTTAATATGATCCATATGACTCTTCGATGCTATTGGAATAAAACACTATGTTAAAGAGTCATTTCCACTGCGGGGCAGAAGGGTATTAATGCTTGTAAATATTACGGGAGTGTAGTGATTAAAAGAAAAGTATCAGCATTTTTAGGTGATGGGCATACTATCTAACATTTATGTGGGTGGGGGAATAATGAACTTATGTCATATAATAATATAGTGCTTACTGTGAAGAGTTTTAATGGCCACAAGGATGTCCCCTTCATCGCGAGGCAGAGTTAGATAGCCTTTAAAGACACAGCCATAATGACCTGCAACAATGAATATCAGAGAATATATATATATATATATATATATATATATATATATATATATATATATATACATACATATATACATATACATATATATATATAATTTTATTATTTTCTAAGTTTTCCCATCATGATTGGATATATATTAATGAAAGAAAAAATATTTGAATAACACAAAACTGAACACTAGTGATTTGAAGATCCATAACTATTTGACATATCTGATAACCCATATGTGCAAAAATGCAACATTATAAGCATGAGATTTATATATTTTAGAAATTTTATCTGAAAAGGTTAATATCATGCTTACAACTGATGAAACATGGCATCACATTTTTTGTATGCAAGACAGCAAAAATTAACAAAAGAAGAAATATCTAAAGTAAATAATAATACCACATCTGATGCAGCATGCATCTAGTCTAAATTAAAGTACTATATCTTATGCAGAATGTATCTAGGCTAAATCAGAGATGCATATCGTATGCGGTATGTATTTATACTAAATATATGTACCATATATATTGCTGCATGCACGGATATTAAATTAATGTACAGTATCTTATGCTGTATGTATCTAGACTAAATGAATGTACCGTATCTTATGAGCTATGTATCTAGAATAAATCAAAGTACCATATATTATTACCGTGTATTATGCGGTATGTATTTACACTAATCGAATTAGCGTGTATTATTCGGAATGTATCTATACTATATCAAAGTACCATTTCTTATACGGTATGGTATCTAGTCTAAATCAAAGTACCGTATCTTATACAGTATGTATCTAGTCTAAATCAAAGTACCGTATCTTATACGATATGTATCTAGAATAAATCAAAGTACCGTATCTGATGTGGCATGTATATATAATAAATCAAAGTACCGTATCTATGCTGCATGTATATAGAATAAATCAAAGTCCTTTATCCTGTATATGTCAAGTATCCTTTACATTGTGTTTTTAAAGGATAATGTGTTTCCACTGTACACAAGCTGTTTGAAAACTGAATATGTGCAGACAAGGACTCTTCCCTACATGATAATATTATGATAAAATTTCATAATATATTTCCAATTTAAAAGTTAGATTGAACTACGTAGTTGAAAGTGTTGGGATATTTGTATTACCCTGTGGTATGTAATAAAATATCTGTATTAACAAATGATTTAGTAAAGGAATATTTGTATTACCTAGTGATATGGTAATACATAGCGATATGTTAATGGGTCATTTTGTATTACGTAGTAAATTGGTAAAGAAATATTTGTATTATCGAGTCATATTTTAATGATAACTATCATTCTTGGGCATATCAATTTAAAAATGTCATCAGATGCGTTTGATCTCTAAATAGATAATGCAAAAAGTACCAATCAACCGTTTATAAACTATCGTCTACAATTAGAAAATTATACAATCCGTGAAAAGTTGTTAAGAATTATATACCGTAAGAATACAAATGGTCTGTCTTGTAATCACCATTACCTATATTCAGAGTTTCCTCTGACCTTTGCCACCTCAGGAATAAATTGCCTATCGAAAATTTGAAATTTGCCAATACCAGTTGGTGTTCGCATAGAGTAATCGTTTACTAGCCGGCCTATCAAACTTGAACGACTTTCATTGATATATATTTGCATGAAAGCAATGAGAATATGATTTAATTTTCCAGAAATTACAAGCATTGCATTCATTTTATCTTTAATCTGCTCACAGACGAAACAAAAGAACACGTTGCTAAAATTTATCTCGGATTTCGCCATTTGCATTCCTAGTCACATGACTACACAAAATCTCGCGACCTAAATGTCAATAACATCAAAGGCCATATAATCATGTGATCTCAACAAAAAACCAGTTCTAGTGTTGGTCAAGGAAAACAAATCGAACATAAATGAAAGTCAACTAATCTTTATAGAAAAATGTTAAAACACAAACTTCTTAAATATTTATTCTAAAAACTGCCACTGGAAATCTGTAGATGTTGTACAAACTTGAAGAAAAGCATATTTACCAAGCAGACAGTATATGTCAATGCGATAGTCACGTGATGCCAACGAAAACATCGCTGACACGTGCCCAGTACTTGTTGAGATTGCTATTTGTTTTCCGTTCACCCTGCTGCAATACCAACATGTCATTTGTCATTGTTATCAGATTAAATAATTCGAGCATTAATTGTTTATTTTATTTATTTACAATTATTACGTGACTTCTATATACTATTTTCCGATTATATTGTTACACGCACACGGGTATTTACTTGACCGATCGATTGTCAAACCCTGGCGCATTATATCTAGAAGTCATAAGTTTACCCTAACTTTCCAAAGACTTCCATACAACTTCAGTTGTAAATTAGAAAGCACGAAGTGTCCATTATATCTCCAAAATTTCCTCTAATTAATGCAAAACCACATATAGCACAACCTGCCAAATATATATCAACCGCACGTCTATATGTTTTATCTTCATCATGTTTCCGTACCGCCAACAGTTCATACCTTAGAAAATATGTAAGTAACCCCTAAAACTTGGAACTATTTTAACTCCGCCATCTTAGGCCAGTCAATGTATGCTTTTCAGGCACATTTCGCTAATATAACTGTGCCAACTTTGCCCACATGACAACATAAATGGTATCTGCCAAATCCCTTCTCATTTATCCCCTTGTACAGGGTTTCTACCGTAAATACTGCCTTTGAAGTCACACCACCAAAATATAAAACTAGATTTTAATATAGACTGTCTTACGACACGGATATTTATTCGGTTTCTATTAGTGAACCATGGCATCATGTAAACTCACTAACACTTCACTCAGTGACAACTGCTCCAAATGATTGGCTGATTATTTCGGGCTAGGAATATTTCCATGGCGCCGAATTCCAATAATCACACAAATCTACAAATTCCTTAAAACGGGGCTCTAGAACTAAATGCGCATACTCTACATTTGTTGCAAGATGAACAACAACTTTGGAAATTTCTTTATTTACGATATCACTAAGCTGTTTGACATCTGATGTCATTTACATGTAGGTCGCGAGATTTGTATAGTCCTATGGTCATGCGACTCCGAATGCAGATGGCAATATCCAGGTCAAATTTAAGCAGCAATGTACTTTCGCCTAATCTGTCAGTGTATTAAAGACATAATGAATCGTCTAATTGCAATTTCTGAGAACATCAATCATATTCTTAAAGATTTGATGCAGTTATATCTTGAAGAAAAGCCGTTCAAGTTTGTTAGGCCTGCTAGGAAACGGCCACCCTATGCCAACACCTAAAGGTGTTGGTGAATTATAACTTTTCAATAGGCAATATACTCTGACCCTACACCCCAACATGATGTCCAAATATATAAAATGGTTTTCATGGAAACTCAGACCTACAAGAGAAACTTGACTACTTGTAATGATAAAGCTTATGGCACAAATAGCAAGCCTTTATACTTAGAACCCATATGAACTGGTGTAGTTTGCTATTTCATATAGTTTACCTAAATGAAGATTGTTTTTGTTTGTTTGCTAATACTATTTTGTTAATGAAATAAGGATTTGACATGAGTTAATTAACTTATCGAGGTAATAGTTCATTAATAGTTTATTATATCTTTAACTCTTCTATCCTCTTTTTCATGTCATTAATTATTTTACCAAATATAAACATTTTAGTACAGTTGCATAACAGTATATTTAATGCAAACATTAGCAAAATCCCATCATCAGCTAATAAAGAAATATTTTTTCCAGCTAATAGAACAAGCCGGCTTGTGAACTATAGCAGTTATTAAGAGATAAACTTTATTCAAATGAAGATAATATAATTAATGGTCTTGACCTGATCTAAAATTTAAGTTGTCAAATGCTTTAGAAGTACAAGAACTAATCTTCACTCTACTACTTCAAAAACGAAATTAAGTTATGACAGACATATACAGGCATTTTTGTCAAATATAGCTTTCCTCTCAGTCATTATACATTCAGATGCGAGACTTACAGAAACTTCAGTCAGTTGTGGAAATCACGCAATGAATAAACAAATAAATGACACCACACTGAAAAGGGAAATGTAGATGCTACTGGAAAAAATGTAACAAATGGACAAATAAACTCATGCCAGCGATCGTTATTTTTAATCTCTAAATTCAGTCAAAACATTATTCTGTGAATTATGTTGTCATCAATTTCAAGAGAAAGTGTATTACAGACAAGCAAGTACACGATAACACTAGGACCGCTTTGTGTACAATATGGCTTACTTGTAAGATATCAGCAGCTGCAAGATTGATTCGGGTGGAGGCAGTGTTATAATCTAATATTTGACACACTCTGTCTCTCTGCATGTACATTACATTTTGCATAAGAAACTGATTATAATGTTCGTAAAATGAATCTAAACACAATTAGTTAAGTATTTTAAATTATATGACGTCACTATTTGTTATGCAGCTATCGGAAAACTATGTTGAGTTATTAATTCTAGCTAATTTTGTATTTAGTACTGGCATATTGATTCCTATAACTTAAGTCTAGAGAATTTCTTCTGCAAAAGTGACTCATTTAAAAATACTTTCAGTGAACATGCTGAAGGGACAACCAAAATGATATAGTCACCATCATGCATATCAATCTTAGAGGCTGCACACGCAACTATAATCGAAAAATATATCACAAAGTTGAGCTAACATTTTAACTTGTGCAAACCATTTCGACAAAACAGTAATGTTTATGTCGCATTTGAGCAAAATTTAAAACTAGAATTTTAGTATGAGCTTGAGACTGTTTATTACAGTGGCTTCAGGCATACAAGTCACGCTGGTATTGCGTTTAAGACTTTGTTTTGACAAATCACAAAATGTGGAGATATGAAAGCTCATTTATCATTGAACGATAACGAAGATTGTTATTATCTCCATTCTGGAATATTAACGTGTAGTTACAATATGTTATGCCAACTGAGAAATGACCTGTCTAGAAAAAGCAATTTCTTCTGGTAGAAAAGCTGTCTCTCTAGAACGGTTGAAATTTACTTATACAAATATATTAATATTCATCACAAACCTTTTCCAATACTATCTCCAAGACGCAAGCGATTTCGGTTAATTATCAATCTGGCATCTATTAGCACAGCAAGTGTGCTCTTGTCAATAACTGGCGCACTTGCCACATTAGTACCAGTATTGTCTGTAAAAGAAAAGCAAAATTGCACACTCTTTAAAATATGGAACATACATAATTAATGCACCAGGACTGATGAGCTGTTATGAACATTACCTGAAAAACATTTTATTATGAATATTTATGAAAATGTCGAGAAATTGCATAATATTGATATACAACTTGCATTGTACCATACCATATACATACTGGTAACCTCATTATGTCGCGTCTCCATAACAGCATGGGTAGGTCAATATACCGTGTTCCTTCACCTATACATACTGGTAAAAGTGCTTGACTTATACTGGGACTAAACTGCTGCTTGACGCTGAAACAATATTTTAGTTCCTGAATATATTCAGGTATGTCATCACAACGTAACTGAGCTGATGCCATTTGTTTGATAGGACCAGCGGACAGTTAATCGAAGGTGTTAATATCATCCTAGCCTCCACTGATGTAATGAATGCAACCAAAGGTCTGTACATGGTTTCAACAGATCAACAGACTGAGGTCGGAATTCCAACAAAAACTATTTATCTTTAAATGTAGTGCTTCAAGTTTAAGTGAAGCGGCGTTGGCTGTAATTACTTCAAAGAGCATTACCTACTGCTGCCACATTTTTGTTTACTATGAAGTTAATGATTAGTATCCAAATTGTTGCATGGCGTAGATCATGCTGACATTACGGGTGTTAGTCTTCTAGAACTCTTGTCGAAAGTCATATTATCTTCATTAGTAGTAACAGCTTACACTTAGGGTGACATATTGTGGCAAGCAAACGTGCACCTTGATAGTTGTGTAACATTACAATTTTCAGGACGATTTTGCCCTGAAAATGTCAAGGACTATTTTTTCTTGGTCTCGAATTAGGGTACACGCAAAATCTCTTTGCTATGGTTTTCTTTAAAATGTCTTGCACACAAACTGGATTCGGGTCTTCCATACTCTTGACTGTTACCATTATCAAATGTCTGGCTGTCTGGATCAAATAATGCACAACACACCAAACCAATTGAAACAACTAGAATGCAAAGAGATTGCTAATCAAACAGAATTAATTCAAATGAAATGAAGTATGCATTATGAATATGTATTACAAAATATGTCTTGGAATGCCGGTAATTTGCATAGCTTAAAGCACTTGTGCATGAACGTCTGTGATCAGGTTATTTATGCTTGACATAGTTACTTAAAGCTGTGAAATTGTATTAATATCCAGGCTATGACGTCATCATCAGTAGCTTTGTCTATACAAATTTCTTTTTGACTGAAATTAATTAACAAATACAATTTGCTGACACATTTTACACAACTATACCTTTCAATTTGTGGTAGCTAAAGTTGTATGTTTATTTAATATAGATGTCGCTCTTTTATATTGTATGTAATTTCTATTTTGACTCCTATGGGTAGTAATATATGAATATAATACTTTATCATGTACTTTGTTATAAGGTGGGTTCTCTACAGTATACTCCATTGCTCCCTTTGAACACTGTCATAAAGAGGGACGACTGTATAATGTTCTTCAATAAAGGCCAACACAGACATTAAAATATGATTCTTATCTTTAGAACCTTTTCATATAGTTCTGATAAATTTAAATAGCTAATCACTTAAAAGACTTATTTTGCAAATATTCCCTCAGAAGCAGAGTCTTTCCTATGATAAAGACCTGAATCAACAAGGCTTCACTAGATATACAAGTATGAAATGCTTGGATTAACAAGGTTTCACCATCGATATTGGTATGAAAAGCGAAACAATCAAATTGGCTTTTAATGACACACTAACACTAAAGACACGCATACAATTTTATACAGTGTTGATGCAGCGTCTCTTGCTCATAGATACATCACAGTGACCTGACACGGCTTGGTATGGGTAAGCTTGGAGCCCATAATCTTCTGATCACTAGTCCAGCATGCAAACCACCGATCCTCCATGCCTCCAATGAGTGCCACAGATACCATTTTTATATTCTTTAGTGACCTTGAATATCATAAATACCTTCTTCACGATTCCCGTCGACATTTGATTCCAGATTTTCCATCGGTATCTGCCACATCTTGACCATATTCTTCTCACGCTTCTTGAATACCAGGACAGCGACAAAGAAAATGATGACAAGGATCACAACACCCATTGTCAAACCAATTATTATTGGCATTACACCAGTAATTGGTGTGGGAAAGACCGGTTGTGGATCGTAACGCAAATATCCAACCAGCCCGAAGGAATTGCCACCAATATAGACCTAGATAAAAACATAAAGATCATCTAAAATGAAATTTTATGAAACGTGATGTTAAATGTGTGCAGGAACTCAGTATGTAACAATTAATAAAGAAGAGAAACTTAGTACAGCTTGAAGTGAGTATTTTTGCTTACTTTGTATAGTAACTTGCTTTTAATCCAGAACATGAAAAAGATATTGAATCCCAACAGCGACCAATACTTACATGTTTTGTTGTAAGCAAACTTTGAACCTGGAGCTATAGAAGTGGTTAACCTGAATATTGTCCCTTAGATAGATTGTAATCCATACAGCCTGTATTTGATTAGATACTTACAAATACTTCTGGACTGACATTCCCCTGTTTGGATTTGGGCTGATCTTTTGGCGGTTTACAAGTGACTTGGGATTCTAACACAGCTACTTCGCTACAGAAACCGTTTCCAATTGAGACTTTCACATCTCGTGCTGCCACTTCACTCCTACTCAGACACGTGGCCTGAAATGGTACAAATTAGCAAAAGAAATTAACTCATTTCCACAAAACAGAGGTCTCTGTGAGCTCTGTCTTTAGCTGCAGTCACTTTAATTGACCGTACAGATATTCATCTTAAGTTTAAAAGATGATTTCAAATATTAGTCTTTCAATTATAACATTTCAAACCATATGTATGTAATTTGGGACCAATATCTGCAATATTTGGGACCAAAATCTGTAATTTGGGACTAAAATCTCAATTTTCAGAATTAAAAAATTATTAAAAAATGAAATGCAATGAATCAACATAAAGATAGTTTATACAAATCTTGTGATCACCAGAACCTTCGATAATGCTATTTTGGTGGGAATGCAATTTCCTTATTTGCCATGTGTATGATTTTTTACATACTTTGCTTTAGCTGTATTAAATATAAGTTACTTATGCAAATTTTGATTTTGGATGCATTATACAAAGCCATTATTTTGGTGTATTTGGCTAAAGGAATGTTGTTTTATAGCATTTGGCCATGCTTCATGCCAATGTCCAACGTTTACTCACATTCCACATGAAAGCTGATTACCATAACATAGAAGAAGCACATGCAGCTTTATGTATGTAGCTATGTTGAGACTGGTTCTGTTTTCACTCAAAAGGCACAGTCAAACCAAAATACTTGTCAGGCAAACATTCATATAAAAATGGAAATTCGTCATAATTATTTCCCGGGTTTCATGTGTCACAGTAGTCAAGTAATCAATCATAATTCTATGGAATCTTTAATATTGCTGAATCTGCTGAAGTCAAGTGCTTATGTGATTAAAAAGTGTTACGTTTTATATTTGTTTTGTAATGTAGAAAATGACTATCGCTTTTATGTGTGAAGTACATATTTATGTTGGAATTTTTATTCAAAACAAAGACTGTTCTATATTTTGTCTTTTTCATGTAACATCACTCATTACTTGCCGAACTTATACGTTAATGCGTTGCAAATATTTAGACGTGTTCCAGGACATATAATTTGGACATAAAAACTTGATATAACAACTCATTTGATATTAAAGCTTCAAGTGTATTTGGTGGTAATTATACAATGGACAGGTTTGCTTTAATCAGTTGTAAATAAGCACGCAACTGTCTTGGGAAATACATTATTTTCCATCAAACCTACAGTTTCACCTATATTGCATGTTATTCTGTCATTGGAGGAAACATGCCTCTTCAAAAGAGAAGGTAAATATATCACCAGTCAAACGATGTATCATATATAAACTGGACACTTGGACTATGCATTTCATATTCATTCTGGCGATATAAAGGAATGGTAAGATATTTAATTTATAGGTACCTGTTTTATTATTGTGGTTCTTACGAAGTCAGCTAAGGATCTAGTCTAAGCTAGATTTGTTAATCGCTGTATTTTCATTTTGTGTATTTGAAATGGCTACAAAATAAATTCGTCTTAATTATGGACCTCAAAGCCAACTCAAAATTCTTGGTATTTCTTGAAGAACAAATAGCTGCTCCTTTATGGCGTTGAGGAAATTTCTTCCAAAGTGAAATGATTTAAGAAGCCGGAAAAACAATGAAATATAAGAAATCAAGTTGAAGTCTGCTGCAATTAGGATTCGTACCTCAGCAACATGCACGGTTGTTACTGCAGCTAAAACAGACACAAAATATCCTATATTTGAACAAGTCTAGTCTCAGACCTGTCTGATATAACAGACTTTGTAGCATAAACTAGGGTTACATGAACGATGGCTAAATGCAAGAAATCGATGGTGAGTTTGGTGAACGTCTATCAGAATTACATGGATAGGTTCAAAATGAATTAACGCGACATTGATCAATGTAAAACAATAAAGTAAACTTTCTTTAAGTGCAAAATAAATGGGACATTGTATAGCTTAGGACCAGATGCTAACGGTCCTTTTATAAGCCATCTTAATAACATGTAAGAGTTGTCATAATAGAGTGATTCCTCAAAATTGCAGCCCATTTATATATCCTTGGTTGGGTTGACGAATGCGTTATGCACTTCTTTGTGTGCAACAAGTGAAACTGAAGAAACGTATAAGATCCCAGACAATTTTAATTACTTGGGCCATGCCACTAATGTCAATCGAGAAATATGGAATGATATAAGCAAACAACATTTTTATGACAAAGACTTTAGTGCTTTAAGGCACCATGTTGCTGCAGAGATTATTTGCACACTTACTAAAGAGCATAAATACCAGAAATGTTGAAGCAAACAGCTTCATTTCCGATATTACTCTCAGGGGTCAGGTGCAAAACCATGAATCGTTTAGAAGGAGGTGCATTGTATATTAAAACTTAAAAAGAAAGTAGTGTAATCTTTGCAATAATCTTAATGATGGTGATTTAGACTTAAAGGATTTTTCACTAGCAGAAGAAAATTAAAACCATGGACGTAAATGTGGTCCAGCTAAAGCACTGAAGTACAATATGAAAGAGTTTCACAAAGCAATCCATGAACCTTAGAACGTCTCCGGGTAGAAAACAGAGGGAATTCCGTACAAGAGTCAACCTAAATTCCATTTAAAGAATTGTCTTCTTTGTTCTTGGTGCAGTTAAAGATTGTTCTTACTAAATTTGAAAGTGGAAGAAAGGTTGATTATCTCGCCAAAAAACGTTTGTTAAAAATTCGGTGATAGTAAAATAGTTGCATTATTCCTTGGTATGCTTACAATTGATTGTATATTTTGCTGGAAGAAAAAATACACTAAAGATATATGGAATAAAATAAAATGACTTAGTGAAAACAGCAATTTTGATAATAAAATAGTTGATAATAAAAATCATTATTTTAACACAATCTTAATACACTAGAATGATAATACCTAAACATTTCGGAACAAGAATAGAAGTTTATGGGAGAAGAGAGGATTGATGTTACTATTTATACTTAGGCAGCCTCTCTGTTCGGGGAGATTATATGGTTTGTCAAGAAAGGTGAATCTTTGATATATGAACAAAGATTGGAGCTAACTTTCAAATAAATTGCCTAGAGTTTGGAGCATGATACAATACATAGTTATTGTCAGAGCAACAATTTTGATAATAAAAGATAAACATTGCATCAATGAACTAGAATGACAGTACCTATAATGTTACAGATGTGAATGGTAAAAGTCATCACAATAAAGCAGTTTGGTTTTACTATTCAGATATACTGAGATTCAATCTAGCAACTATCTCGTATATTAATGTTATGGACATAATTCCGTGAATTCAGCTGGGTCAGTTTGGCAGATAGATTTAAGAACTGTGTTAGGAAAAGAAGATATTCATATGAGCAATACATAATACCTATAAACATAATATACTGACTGATTTACTTTCCAGATTGTTTTCCGTCACTACAAAATGGATGCTAAACAGAGATATTTGTTGAAAGTGTGTGCATAAAGAGAGTGTCTTATTCCTGATATAGATCGTTTTGCGTCCTGATTAAACCATTAATTAAATGAGTTCCTAGGATGGTTTCAAGGCGCAGGATGTTTAAGAAATGATGATTTACCTGTTTAATGGCATTTAGTCAATCTCATCCATTTTTCATATTTAATCTTAATGCAAAAATAATAAATACAATAGCTGATGATAATATAAGTAAAATACTTTCAATAGCTCCACACCGGACATTACAGTTATGGTTTCCTCTAGTCTTGACATGTTTAATTTCTCTTACGATTAGTAACAGTGATTTTGTCAGGTGATAACACCATAACCAAGGAATATCAAAAACAACTGTTGCTGGCATTACCATTAGCTGTACAATTTTGCACGGAAACGCCTGAACTTGTAGTCTAAGATGAGGGAAGTTGATCCTTTTTATTTTTCTGAGGTAACATTAGTTCACACTTATTCTTTGGTAATTGACAGTACATTGTATAGTGTAACGCATCGATACTGACAAAGCAATGCTATTTCAAATACTTAGAATATTTGATAACGACTGGTCCATGAACCCCTCACTTGTTAGTATGTGTTTTAAGTGGTTATATAATAGGAATCCAGATAAATCACAAAATAGTGTCACTTGAGACGTAAACTCAGTTTTGAATACGTGTATTTTCATTTTCTTTATAAAGTATATATTTCAGGTTATTAAGAATGAAATTGGATGTTGCCGGTGAATATTATTTCTTCAGATTCAGTGGAGAGAAAATTAAACTGATGTTATATGATTCCTACAAGTCTAATTATTCTTTGGAGCTTCTAAGAGTTCTAAATGAAGTGTGTTAAGAATGTTATTCTGCTCAGCCAATGTATTAAGATGGCGGTTGATGGGTACACTGGCAAGTCTATAAAGGCAACATAGATGCGTATTTAAATGTATCCATTAGTATGAATGAACTGACCTGCATTCGTATGTAAGGAATGTAAGGTAAGAAATATACGTTAAGTTACGTGCTGGAATATGTTATATGTGTGACACCAGCAAGTACATTAAATAAATATATGTTAACTCCGCTTTACGTAATAAGCACACATATACATATCATTACCGAATTTGTAACATCTGATTTGTCTGCATTACCACGTGTCAAGAAATAATGAATAATTATGCAGAAATCGGGTGTAAAAATTTCCGAATGGCAGCTAGTAATCAATACGTGACAGAATAATTTCATGATCTAGTCACGACCAGCAAACATATTGAATGAATCACAAAGATAAAGAGAAGTATAAAAGAAGAGGCTGATAACTATATCCCTTTTACAAAACATCAGCCAGTTCATGAGGTTATACAGACTCCAAAATTAGTTTTCTTGTCTCGAATGCTAACATAATTACTCTAAAAGATAAAGATAGAAATACAGGATGATATAGAGAAGAAGATGTCAATACTCATGGATGAAATAAACAGTGTTTGTGAGAATGAATCGGCTAAAATTGTGAATGAATCGGTAAAATTGAGAATAAGAATTGAATAGTAGAACTAAAATCCTGGAGAAAGAGAAAACAATCATTGAACATTATCGAGCTTATAATATAGACTAAAGGTAAACATAAAAACTGCGTGCTAGAAACGTGAAAAATAGTAAACGGGATGATCGTATGAGAGTGAAAAAAACAAAGCCTATGGACTTGGCATACTTGATAACAATACCATTAGACCGATGCTTTGCAGACTCATTTCAATGATAAAGCAACGTGATATCCTGAGGAAAAGGGAAATGTTGAAAGGATGACATATATTCATAAGGGAAGACCTCACAAAGCAAACTACAAAATCTTTTCATAAATTGAATGAAATACTGTATCGAAACAGCATGAATATTTGATTGAAACATATTTGCAAACTCATGAATTGTTAAAAAATGCAGAATTAGAGAAATTGATGATTTGTCGAAACTCTTCATCTGAATATAAAAAATCATACGGGCGTTTGCCTGTCAATGTTTAAGTCTATTTGATCACAATTTTGCTGACTTATATGGTACTTTTATCCTCCGCTAATCAAACAGGGATATTTAATGAAATTGCTTTATTTTGTAACTCCATTGATTTGTTTAGAATTAAGCATAGTATAATGGGACCAACATCTATTTGCTATCGCGATTATAAACTTTGAGAAATATTGCCAAATAATAATTATTATCAGTCTAGATCTTACATTATTGCTTTAAATTTTTATTTTTGAAAAGCAATATATATGAATGTCTGTATGTGTGAGTATAAATATATCTTTTTCAAAACCTGTATATACTTTTTTACACTGCTGGGGAGATTTTGAGAAACGTCAGGATAGTTTTAATCATCTTTGAAGAAATCAAGGTCGTATACGTTGCTTAAAAGATATTTTACAGAGGATGAGATTTCAGATAGTAGGGGTATATCATGTATGTCAAACTGTTACATGTCAAATGCTCGAGGTGTTTGAGGTTTTAACGCTATTTTGTCAGCACAGGATAAGCTACACATGCCATCCATTATACACGGTGGAGGAAAATTCCTTGAAAACCCCGGAAAGAACCACCGACCCATGGGAAGCTACTGGCAAGCTTTCTCGGGTTCCCACATTGTCCGAAACTGGAACACATGCATATAGAGGTGAGATGGCAGTGATCCGTAATTGCGAGCACTTTAGACCACTTGGATGCTCAGGCCTCTCGAGGAGTTTGTATTTTGTTCATCAACAACTTTGATATAAACGAATGTATCCTGCTGATACTTTGATTGCATTAGATATTGAAATAGGAGAAATTAACTTTTTTTTAATTATATTCACATTTAGAATCAATAATGATTGCACACAATTGTACAATATTAAAATGGATAGCGTGCATTGCTATGAAAATGAATCTATTACTATATGTTGAGACATTAATTTGGTTATAGAACCATAATTAGATTCAAATAATTATAGAAATATCAATAACCCTAATGGTAGTAATGCACTTTAAGTACACAAGAGACCTTTTTCATGCTCTTTAATTTATGACACACAAAATGGATTTAAGAGATATACACGGACAGAGAAAGTGATCTCAAACAAGCTACATTTGATACACTTCTTGTGTCTGAATATCTTATGCCAAAAGTAGTAAAGGCGACAATTGATCCAAAATATAGGTGTGACCGCCCCATGATAATATTACATTTCAGTTCAAATAATTTCATAAAAAGTTAAGGTCTGAGGAAATTCAATAAAAATTGATAAAATGTATTGATGAAATCGAAAGTTGCATGAAGAGTTTATAATTACAATATGCTTCAACTGGCTGTGGGACAAATATTTGTGGAAGTACTATTCCGTAGGCTTGATATAATACAGACGTGTACATAAAAACAAGACAATGCACTTTGCAACAATTACAGTCCTTAGTGAATGATTCCACAGGATCTTATAATTTAGAAATATTGGAGTCTAAAAAGAGAGCTTAAAAGTAATAGACACGAAAAACTTCGGTGAAGTATTGTTAGATCCAGTAAATCCAGTATAATGGGTTGAAGAAAATGAGTATCGAACTAAGACTGGTGTCATTTAGAAAATATAGACTAGGTGAATATAAAAATTGCAAATTTAATTAAAGATGAAAATGAATAACCCGATATCTTCTTTTTAAGGGCATAACTTTTGCCTATACTAGTAAGCAACAATAAACATATTAAAGGTATCATGCCAAAGAAACAAAATGAGTACTGTCACATATTGCAGATCTACTACATTAATTATTGATATGTGCTAGGAATCCTTGGAATTCTCTTTATAAGTATTACCATTTATGCAAGGATTTCAGGACTGACACTAAATATTGCCACAACAAGAGCGTTTTGATAGGAAGAAAACGTACAGTGCATACACTTTTTATCATAGGTTAAAATTACCGTGTGTGACTGAATTTACGTCATTGGGCATCACATTTATTTTGGATTTGGGTGATATGGTAAAGATGAATTTTGAAACTAAAATAGCAATGATCATATATTGGTCAAAACATTGGGAAAAGAGATCCTTAACACCTATTGACAAAATTATAAAAGAAATGTATTTCGTTAACAAATCCTCTGAAAAATGTTATCAGGGAATCACAAGAATTTTTATCGACATTTATATGCAAGTCATAAATAGACCAAGTTAAAAAATAAAGGTTTTGGCATCAAACGTTTTCAAAAGATAGTTTGACAATGACATACACTGATGAAGTTATATTAGTTTTGCATGCAATACGGATTCAGAAATTTCTTCCAATATATTTTCAATTTGATCTAGTGTGAAATATGCGAGGTTAAATATCTGTTCATATTATTTGTCATGTGGAGTCTACTGTTAAACACATTTGCAACACATGACATTGGTAAGGAGAGAACGCGGCGATTATACTCATTCCGATTTGGAAGTCATTATCACGTCTTGTGTTCCTGTTTTAAGTCTGCAGATGTGTTTTATGTTGTACTTAGACATTATTTGAGGGGAACACACTTGATTAGACAGTCCAGTGGAAATATAAATTGCTTATTATTTGGACTATAATATTATTCTGTAATAGTTATACGTTATTCAAAAGAATTCTAGATAACGCTATCTTGACAACGTAACGGTTCTTGGCGAGTCAGAATATTTGGGGGTTTTAAAATTTATAAGAAACGATTCATCCACTTAGAACTTTCATAGACCTTTATAATGAGGATATTGCAATTCAAAGCACAATACTTCAAGTTCCTAATAAAATTCATTTATAACTTTAATAATTAAATTGTTGTTACATATTTTAGAAAACTTGTTGGTTTCGCTTTTATCTATTATTTAGTTTGTGACCATAGAGTTGCAAGAATTACACACACACACACACACACACACACACACACACACACATATATATATATATATATATATATATATATATATATATATATATATATATATATATATATATATATATATATATATATATATATGTGTGTGTGTGTGTGTGTGTGTGTGTGTGTGTGTGTGTGTATGCCTTGATTCTAGGGGTGAAAAAAGACAACTATAATATCAAAAAATATATAGTAATGCAATCAGAAAACAAAGAAACATTTATGTTGATATGAGAAGAGTGGGAGCGAACATTCCATCAGTTACTTAGAAACGTGTTATAATTCAAATGCATGTTTTATATCATGATATTGTGTAATGTTCCTTTAATGTCTTAATTTTCTTACAGTGATGAAATATTATTGTCTAGAATTACTATATAAATATGTATTGCATGTACATATATAATATCTTATTCACTTAGAAACTTCAAGGCACAGTAAGTTTCCAACGATAATTATTGATTCGTTATAATCATGAGAAGCTGTGTGCAATGAATATGTTGTTGCATTATATTGACTAAACATTGACATATCTGGGAATCTACTAAACGTTTTATGTCTTATTGTTGTACTAGTTTGTCTTCAGTATTTACGTATATATGACAGGGAATGAATGCACTATATGTACAAGCGATCGAATTTGTTTTGATTCAGATTTACAGGTTAACGAATGCTAAGCAATTTAAAATAAGTTTTCTCTTTTGATGATTAGCATATAGCGTTGTCTAACTTTAAAAATGCTTTGTATACATGTAAGGCCAAAGCGTATACGGAAAATAACAGGGTCTTAATCCAAACATTTGTGAAGACGAGAGGCATTATTGGGAGTAAAGTTCTAGGCTGAGCATTTATACACCGACATTTTCTTTGTTTTCTTTACGATGGGGTTTTCTCTTCTCATTATGTTTGGGGACAAGGCGTCCAGTTTATATATGATACAAAGAATAGTAAAAAGATAATTTGTTTTCTCCTTGGACAGCACCTGTTTCATCCAATGACATAATAATATTCTACATATATAGTGGTTTAGCCACGGACTTTACTCCAATAATGTCTCTCATCTTTCACAAATGATAGGATGAATGGATCATTTATTTCGTAAGAAATATTTTATATCATCATAATCCTACAAATAATCAAAATAATTTAACAACTTTGCACCACTGCCTATTTTAATATTGTCAAACTTTTGTGGAGACCGTAACAAGACTGTGTCTGTTAAAAATGAGTTATGTCATGAGTTCCAAATGTGTAAACAACAATAATAATAAAGACTTTATTTAAAAATGAAGCTCATCTGTCTAATTTTTCATAAGGTATTTTACAATTTCATTAAATATATAAAATGAACACTTTTGACAAGATGAGATGTCTTTACAAACTAGATAACTGATGTACTGCTACAATACATTATACACAAGGCTTTAATGATGGATGCATACAAGATACATGCAAAGATAAGTAGGGAAATAACTAAAATAGTATAGGTGAGTACAGGATATAACAATGTTTTAAAGACTAGCAGTACTAAATTAAAGAAGACCATACCACATTATTGTTCCTGTATATGTTGACTAATAAGTTTGGTATGTGTCAGATGACTTTATATAGGGATCCATGAAATGCTAACCTCTTATAAAAAGTTGTTTTAAATCGATTATATTAAATACATACGAACATTGTCATCAAATTTAAAGTTACATTTAATATAATCAGGATAATGTCCATGTAAGGATATATAGACAATTAAACTCTTTTGAACCTGAGTTTTCTGCTGAAATAGAAGCCACTTTATGGTTTTATAAAATAATCGCGTATCTTGCTTAGCATCAAGAGTAACTGTAGCTTCCCTTTCCTCAAGTTTTAGTAATATTTCTTGGTTTTAGATTATATTGTTATCTGGGACAGAACAACAATATTTTAAGTCACTCATGGTATATGTATTGTAAAGTATATGTCGCTGTTCTTGATGGGGATAAGATTTTATTTAACTTTGTATTGTGTATCATGTCAGATATTTGTCCTTGACAAAATATTGTTCATCACTATACCAAGTAGTTGTTCATTTTTAGACAGTTGTCTATCCATCCTTTTTGCTTGGAGTAAATTTTCTCAGCTTTTACTCTTGCTCGACGACCTGTGACCATTGTGTTTGGTTTGCCTGCATTTATCTTCATGTCACAAGTATTTAATTTTACCAAATATTGATTTAATGTTGTGCTAATCTCATGGCCAGTAGATCCAGCGTTATATCATAGCATCTTTTTTGTGACCATACAGGTGGTTGATAGCTCAAAGTGACATGGTAAATCAATGAAGAACATCAATAAGAGTAATTCTCATTGTGGAGCATCTGAATTGCTGCATTTCTTATCTGGACGTTATTTAAAAAAGAAACCTGTCGTTGTCGTTCAAGATACGTTTCTCTGAATAAACTGTTTTAATTTCAATCATAGAATTGATTTGGATGATCATTTATAATTATTCCCTTTTTAATGGCTTCATTCAGTAAAGAACGATAGGATAGAGAGTGTAAACATTGTTACACAATAGTTGATGTTAAAGTTACTGCTTGACACATGTTCGATTGTACAACAAATCTGTCATATATGCAAATCCCAGCTCATGCTCCACTAGACTATGACCCAAATTTCTGAATAATCCATAGTATTTTAGTTACTCTGTCATTGGATATAATACTGTTGTAAACTGATGCACTTTGATAGTTTCACAAAGGAAGTGTAATATTTATAAGGAACCATTCTCGGGCTTTGAACCAAGACGCCGGACAGTGACATTCATATAAATCACAAGAGTGTGAACCAAGACACCAGACAATGATATTAAGAGGGTACTATGAATACAATAATGTAAACCAATACACCAGACAATGACATTAATTGGATACAATAAATACATTAATGTAAACCAAGATACAAGACAATGACATCCATAGGGTATAATAGTGTGATTTATAAATTCATATATTTTATACATGGTGATGAATTTGAGCACTTCTTTACTGTTGAGTTTTCTGAACACTAATCATATTACGAAGGCTCATGGGAGATTACTAACTTGGTGAATCAAGTACATAAAATCATATCTTTATGGTGGTATATTTCTAGCTGATTGACATGTACAAAATAAAAGAAAACAACAGGAGCCATGCTTTTTCGTTTTTTAACGTACATTCAAACATAGGAAGTTTGCATTGTTTATCTCAATGCCAGCATACTACTGTAGTTGCCAGGTTTGTTGCTTTAGTAAATATTGTCCTCCATTGATTTGTTTTGTGATACTAAATGAAGCAAATTAATGTAATTTTGGACTGCAAAGAAAATTATTATTTTTGGCCATATGATGACATAGCACAAACCAATGACCAATCTTAGAAACAAGAAAGTCTGCAATTATTGCAAATTTCTCCTGGTTGACATTAGCGTAATCTGCTTGCAATATATTTTATCACATAGCTATTACCAACTAATCTCAAATATGACCAATCAACAATAAATAAACACATACATAAATATTACCAACCAAAGTCACAATAAACAAACAGGTATATATTGCAAGCTAACAATCGATAAACACATAAATAATACAAAGCAATATTAAATAAAGAATTACACACATATAACCAACCAGCACTAACTATTACCAACTAATATTATGTAGATAATCACATGAATATTAACAACCCGATAAATATTACCAATAAAAATCAGATATAAAAATGTTCGAACATTTGTACATGCTGAACAGATGACTGAAGAATATTTCCTTTGTAAATGCATTTGAGGTTAATAAAACAAAATATAACCATGGAAAAAAGATGACCCTGCCTGAGAAAGTCTAGATTTAAAATGATTTCATACACATGGATGGGCAGACAAGGGTAAAATTATATATCCCTACAACATTTGAGGTGAGGCATAACATGACCAAAGTATACTTACATTGATTATCAAGTCCCTATTTGGTTCATATTGGTAGGTTTTGTCTAAAGTTCCTGTGAGTAGCTGGAAAATTGGGTCAGACACGATACTGAAGGTTTTAAATTTAACTTTGTCTTTCTTTGTTAGATTTAAAACGTATTGGACATTGTCCAGAATAAATCCATAGTTGTACAGTTCCTTCATGGCTAAGTTGGTGTTGCAATTGCTGTTATGGGACTTCACTTTCGGAGAATAGCAGTGCATCAGTGTTGCATTTGTAACATTACATTCCTGTGAAACCAAAGAAAAAGGTTAATGTGACACTTTTATTTTACTTATGAAGTTATATATGCTATAACATATATGGAGTCATTTTGTGCTCGGATTTCGTTTATATCACAATACTCAAGGGACTCACGACAGTCATAGGTCTGAAATTCATTATACGCAAGGTCAGATACACTATACAAGACAGAAAATGTCACTGACATGTGCTTCATTATATCAAGTCTGGTTTTATCCAATGTCAACAAAACCAAGTTTACCATATTATGAACAAAACCAGCTCATGTCACAGTACTTATAAAAGTTGTACAAATTAAACATGTGCATTGTCACGAATTCATCATAATTCGTAGCAGTTTAAAAACAACGAAGCCGACACACCTACAATTTATTATGTGAGTAACGTGAATTTAAGAAACTGCAATGCACACTCTTGATATCAAGGATGACAAAGTTACTGGTATAAACTTATACCATTGAATTACTGTTTACTAAAGCAGGCAATGCAAAATATATTGAAATGAACTATAAAAAGCTTTCTGACTTGAAAATAAAAATTAATGAAATGAATATATTGTTGACAAGTAAAACGAAGTTCCAAACTTTTTTCGCATATCCAAAATCTCACCATAACAATTCAACATTATCACTTGCACCTAGTCTTTAACTGTGAGCTGCTTGTTTCATGTATCCCATACATTGTCATGGTTAATGACTATGTGAGATTCCTGTTTCATGTATCCCATATATTTTCATGGTTAATAACTATGCTGGAAAATTATAGAAACCTAAATGACAAAAAACTTGTAATATTTTGTATTGCATTATTTCCTCGAAGAGAGTGTTCTTTTGCTATCTGAAAAGACGTTCAAGGAATTGAAGATTCGAACTTGCGACTATTTGCCCTTTTAACTGCGGAGTGCTGAATACATATCTGATATTCTCTGTATTATATTACAAAATTAGTATGTTGTGACCATGTTAGATATATTGGCACAATTTCTATTTAGGACCAAAATCTGTAAGAAGTCTGTTGGTGAAACTCATATGAAGATATGACCATGAATTGTATGAAGTATACCGGTTTACTGCAATATATTATTCAGGTGGTACCTACCACGGTATATATTAGTCACTGTACCGGTATGACTGTGTTTGTGTCAGTACAGAATGGATTTATATTTTTATGATTTTAATGATATCAATAATGTGCTTTGAGTATTCATGACAGAAATAATTATCTATTTTATCCAACAAGGTTGTATCTGTCACAACTTAATGATTAATATTACATACATAATTACATTTATGACCCTTTGACAACCATAATTTAAAGGGTTGTATGTTCACCAAACCATGCTTTTTTAAATTTCCAAGTAAGGGAACATCTGTATGGCCTGAATGCGGAGCAAAACCATAATCCAGGACAGACAATATAACATTCTACTTTTCTCTCGATTTCTCTCTCTCTCTCTCTTTATCTGGTTCTCTGTATGTCTCTCTGTCTCTCACAAAATTTCATGATTCAGTATTTCTTAAGACTCTAATGAATTAATTCGATTTAACTTGAGAATGAAAATAAACACTTGAAAGACATACTTACACTACAAACCCTTTGAAATAAGTGTATGTGTTACATGAATTTGCCCTAGTCAACTGGAGGGTCAATCTTGCCGAGATCAATGGCACTGGGGTCATAGAAGTGGGCTATGGTCTTGATTTACCTGTACAGCTATTTTGTCCTCTGGGAAGAAATCACTGCTTTTTTAACTGTCTTAGTTGAGTGATTTTGTCTGACTTTATGCTCAATGATATGCTCTCATTAGCTCAGTAAATTTATTTTCCCCTTATAATGTGGGGTGGGCTCTGTTTTTTATAAACTTGATCATTTGACTATTATGATTCGTTCAGTTGCCAATAGTACTTTTGCAAGGGTGTTGTATGTGTCTGCATCATTACATGCTTTTATTGTTTCTTTGCATTGATCTTATTTGTTAAGATACAATTATTTCATTTAACATTTGCTTGTTTCATGTATTTATTTTTCTTCTTTTGTTAGTTTTTTCTTCACTTTTGTCTGCATCATTTGTTTTACCTGAGCATTGATTTATAGTTTTAAATGACATTTGCTACATTGGGAGTTAGCCTTTATCACTGTTAGTTCCCATTTGTTCTATCTGAATATTGATTGTATTGTCCAAGCTTTAGTATTGTTTATACGCAAGCTTGCTTCACATAAGTTCTTATTAGGTTATTTTCAAGTTCGTTGTTTTGTTTTAATTTCATTTTATTTGCCGGTGATGGACGTCTCTACTTTGGCCAAATGGAATGTTATGAAAACAATTTTGAGTCAAACCAAACTTTCAGAAATATTATGGAAACCGGAAGAAAGATAGCATTAAACACATGGTATTTTGCAAGTACACCAAATATTTGCTTTCTTGTTGAGTAATTGTGTTTATTTGTTTATGCCTCTCCCTGAAAAATATCTTCCCATGGTTTTGACATCCCACTCAATGTTTCCCCAATTTTTATGTAAATAAAAGTATGGCAAAATGTATTGTTTTATCGGAAGTCTGTAGTATTGGGCTGTCACAGTATAAGCTATAGCCTAAGCTTAATCACCAAACTTCAGTTAAGATTGCAACATTGTAGCAAATATTATACATATACCAAATTGACCGACTACAAGGTACTCACCATTTAATTATCAGGGTGGATTGGGCGTGTAACCTTCTTCAGACCGAAACAATTTCTTGTTCTTCATCTCAAGATACTTACTATTTATATCCAAAATAATATAATGGATATCACATAGTGCTAGTTTGCTATAATATAATGGATATAATATGGTGCTAGTTTCCTATGATATAATGGATATCACATAGTGCTAGTTTGCTACAGTATAGTGAATATGACATAGTGCTAATTTGCTATAGTATAATGGATATAACATGATGTTAGTTGGCTGCAGTATAATGAATATAACATGGTGCTAGTTTGCTACAGTATAATTGATATAATATGGTGCTTACTTTCTATAAATCAGAGCAAGATATTTTTTTCCAAATAGCGACTAACGGAAATTAAACAAAAACGTGTCATGCCCATGCCTAGAACGTTGAGTTATTGGGTCCTAATATAATTGTGGCATGCTGTGGTACGTATCGCAGTACGCTCCGACATTTTGCGGTATACCGCGTTACAAAAATATTTTTCTTAACATCCATCTCTACCATCAATTGGAATAAAAGATTTTAAAGATGGCTGCCATGTAGACCGTACTATATCGTATTGGCACTATGTCATTCATGACAAACTAGATAGTACAATAAATCTTCTGGTGAAAAGTTCACGATGATACGAATTTCCATTTAGGAGGAGTAGCAACAGATGTAGTGATGGCAAATATGTGACAGATATTAGCGTGTGACATGACGGAAAATAGACAACTGATCATCCCATAATTTGTTCTGGTCTACAACCGGTAAAACTAAAAACATTTTTTTTTCGATCGATCGGTGTCACCATTTATACTCTTGACTTGTTCATTAATACAGCTTACCCTTTCAAGTTTTGTGTTACCATACCATATAACCATTTTCGGCTCCTGAATTGTGTTCAGCTGTGTACCTGTGACATCAATCATAATTCCGCCACTGTAATATACACACAAGCTTTAGTTAGCATTTTTTGTAAAAACGTAGCACTAGAGATATCGTTGAATATGTTTGAAGAATATCAGTCAGCAAAATTCCACCACAACTTTTTGTACATTTATAGACTAGACAATATTTTGAATGAATATATACACCTGTGATAATTACATATATTTTCAATGTATATATAAAGCTGTAATAATTACATATATTTTGAACGTATACATACACCTGTAATAATTACATATATATTCAATGTATACATACACCTGTAATAATTACATATATTTTCAATGTATACATACACCTGTAATAATTACATATATTTTCAATGTATATATAAAGCTGTAATAATTACATATATTTTCAATGTATACATACACCTGTAATAATTACATATATTTTCAATGTATATATACCTGTAATAATTACATATATTTTCAATGTATACATACACCTGTAATAATTACATATATTTTCAATGTATACATACACCTGTAATAATTACATATATTTTCAATGTATACATACACCTGTAATAATTACATATATTTTCAATGTATATATAAAGCTGTAATAATTACATATATTTTCAATGTATACATACACCTGTAATAATTACATATATTTTCAATGTATACATACACCTGTAATAATTACATATATTTTCAATGTATACATGCTCCTGTAATAATTACATATATATTTGCTAAGACAAAAAGGTCAGCATTTCTATTCATTGAGGCAAGGAGTAATATACAATATAATATAAATTCACAATTTATAAAACTTCAAGTTATGGCTTAATTTATGTCAGATATTTCAGTGGAATGGGGATGTCGGGAGTCATTGAAAAATTAATATTTCAGGTCAGATGGGACATTCTGGGGACATGGTATCTGATCTGATATTGAATTGATCTTGTCCTTAGACAACCTTAGAACTTGAGGTCGGATGGGTCATTCTAAAAACAAGGACACATGCAATGTTACTATTGTCATATACACTCCAGCACGCATTTTCAATCCAATCCACGGTCTTGATATCCAGTAGCATTGCAGCACACCACATATTGTATGCAGCAACTCGTTTTTTACTACGATCCAAAAGCACAACCTACAATGCAACATCCGCTTTTATTATTAAAATTCAAATGCAATCCACACTATCCCTCTACAATTACAGACCTTGCTATAAATAAACTGCTTTTTGATTACAATACAAAGAAACAAACTTCAATACAACGAAAATAATAGGATTGCTTATACTCTCAGGATGTTTATGTCGATATATAGAGAGGATATTATTTTGGACATAAGAACCATTAAGTAGATTTATGGAGACAGGCGCATGTTAAATCGCCATACTGCAAAGATTTTTAATATCTGTGTCGTGAGAAGAAGTAATTCTTAATTAAGTCTTTGTTCATTTTCCGGTCAGATAGACGAAGCAAACGGTTAACTTCGATCATTGTATCGTAAATGTCAGAGTTGAGATTGTCCAGAATCAGTTATTTCGAAATCTACAAGTCAGGCAGACTGCACTTTTAGGCGCCTGGTTATTCAAGACGGTATATATATTTAATCCTGATTGATTACTCTAAATAAGAAAATTGTTTCGCACACTAAATTTCTTGGTTTTAATATGCCCCATCGCAAAATTTAGTCTAGGTTTTCTTGCAAGAGCAAAAAATATAGGAGAATCCTAGATTGAATTTAGAAAAAATTCTCTTGAAAAACATTAATCAGAGAGACCGGATGTCTGGAAAGTCAACGAACACATTTCTGGCAGTAGAAGCGACCAAATCTTGAAAAAACAAGGTATTTGCAAAAATCTCATGTCATTACTTGATGCCAATATAATGATTTGCTTGCATTTATTTTCTTTTATTTGCATGAATTAATTTGTCGCAATCCGAATATCAATTTTCTTGACATGAGTGTAAGTGTGTTAAGTTCATCTATCTTAATTTATACAATGATCTTTATACCAGTTTGATGAATTGTTTGAATGTGTCATGTTGATTGTTATTGGAATCAGGTATTCTAAGAATTTCATACATTACTTTAGTTCATATAAGTTATGAGAATCCGTGTCAATTATCCGATCTTAATTTCACGTATGATAAAGACTTTAGTGCGTATTCACTAATATTAACATTGTTTAGCCATGAAGTGAGATTTCATGTATGCTAAGGACTTGAATGTTTATATTAGCTGTAAAAGTTTAGTTAAACATTGTAATGAATTTAATTCATTCATTTGTGTAATTGAGATAAGAACGGAACTCATGGCTTGTGTGATGTTAATGAGAGTCAGTGATAAAATAGCAAGTTCATTAATCTTATGAAACATGACGCACATGCAAATACAAGAAAAAGGGTATGGTGTTTTATGTTTTAGGATTTCGGAGGGCAAATACGTACACAGCAAATGCATAACAAAACATACACAAGACATACAACACAACAATTTGGCAATGGTTATTAATATGTCTATTTTCTAGTGATCTGGGTTGATCTAAAAAAAGGACATTGGGGTTTGGTGACAATGGAAGAAGGTCACCACATACCACATATCTTCACTGTAAAACTCTCCAATCTTCTTTACATTGCCATTCCATACATTTCCAGATTTTCTACATTTATTCTTTGTTAAAGATAGACATGTCCGTAGTACTGATGATTATCTATAAATCCTTCTCAAAGGCTACATATAGTATGGGGTAAAACAGCATGATGGAAATGATGGCTGATGGCTGTAGTTTCGCACACATACTGTTTCAGTTGTCTTCATAACAGATGATAGCATAAGACAATGCACTTATTCATATATATATATATATATATATATATATATATATATATATATATATATATATATATATATATATATATATATATATATGACCAGATCAAAATTAAAATGCCCCAACAATAAAAATGCGTGTTAAACTTTATTCAGATTATGGCGTCTTGCATTCAGCAGAGAGAAGACGTTTCTTTTGTTTTAGTGAAATTTTTAACTGGCATGAAACATTCAACCTCATTTTCTTGCTGGGTATTTTCGTACAGTATATATTATTTTTGCATTGAGAGATGCACAAAAGTGGCTTCCAAACAATTTGAAAATATAGCTGACATGTACAAACAAACGTTTTCAAGTGACTGTCTCAAATGCAAAGCTTAATTTTAAAGATTCCATGTTTCCTTAGCCATGTCTTTGAGTAGAATATCTGAAACATTTGGCATGACGGAAACGACCAAACATTTATTTCCATACTTTGTCAATTCCGAAGCTAGTTTTGCTGCCAGATTTTGTCTGACATATGGTTTCAAAACTTGAGGTTAGAAAAAAAACTTAATGTCCATGAACAAATTAGCTATCACATCCCCTCAATAATACCTCATGGTCAGCCATTGATACTTCACCAACACTTTATACAGGCTGCAATATTTGTATGAAAGTGAAACTAAATGAATACAACAGGTTAGAACCGGTCTAAAGAAGAAAAGTGTGGATGGCAAGGATTTAGAAAAGCCCCATATCGTTTATAAACTCCAGGGATATTTATTTAACACATCCATCACATGTTTTCCTCAAAAAAGTTGAAGTGCCCTTTCTCAGCATTCACCATAGAAGAGTTGTACAAAAAACCATGTCGATGAAGAAGCCAAGGACACTAAGTGTTATAAATGTGATAGCTTAATTACGATCAACGTTTCAAAATGAATCCAGCTTTTTCAGTTTACTTTGTCACCGATTTTTGTATTTACTAATATGAGTCTGGTAGGGATCAAGTATACATCAAAGGGGACTGTTTAATCGCATGGACTGACAAGAACCCAGCAGACACTGTTGTTAGTTTTCTTCTCATTGGCTCCAAAAAAGGAAAAACATCAATATCAGAAATGACAAGTACAAGTGCATACCATGTACAGACAAAAAATTCTAACACCAAACTGTTGATCGAATCATGCGGTCAAATTTGAACTCTTGAAAGAAAATTTCATATGATCCTCATGTCACATACCTTAGAAGAAAATAGTCCTTGTTTGCCTCCTGAATTTCAGCAAAATATTTGCAGAGGGTTTGTGAAGATTTAAGTGAAATGCAAAGAACGTTTGCATCTGCAAGAACATAGACGTTAATTATACCAATGCTATCAGAATGCTAAAATGGATTAATCACTGCTAAGTTGTATAAATGGTCAGACATTTAGCAATAACCCACAACTCAGAAGGGCCTCAATTCTGTTATTTCTCATCGTCCAGTGCTGCCCAAAGTGAAGTTTATGCAATCTACTGAATATCAGTGGTGATCAATTCCAGTCTAAAGAAGATTATAACACCAACATGCTTTTTGGATTCTGAAACAAACGATGCTACTAAGAATCACTCTCTTCATCACCCCAAGACACAACTTTCCTGCAAAAAACGGTAAAATGTTGGGATGTTTTGTCAGTAGAGACATAGTCCAGTCAAGTCGATGTTGTTTAATTGTGTACAGGATTGTTACCTATGTTCATGATACAGTCATCAGGAAAAGAAACTTCTTAAGTTATTTCTGTTTCTCAGAAGATATTAATTAAAATTAAAGATAAAAGCTTCCTACCTCCCAAATCTAACCCTATATAAAAGACGAAATTTAGTTTTTTCTGTCTTCTATAGACAAACGGAAAAGGCTTTTACCCCTTTTATACCTTGGCCACCACCAGTTGTCACTAGCCTTTAAGCCGAGAGATATTATATCGATTATGTTAGCATGGCGGGATAGTTAGGCAAGTAATGTGATCGGGTAAATGTTCTCAGAAAAACATAATTAACTTAGGCAAATGTTATAAACCCTTCCAGCTGACTGACACTGACTTCTAGGTGTGTGCTTATTATATTGATCTGGCAGCATTGGCGAAGAAATAACGAAACGAAGATGCATATGTCGGGCGGTTTGGTTTTCCCCTGTTTGTGGAGTAAATTCAATACTACGGAATAGTCCGACATAATCCGGACTGCATCTCTCACAGTCTGTATCTCTAGAACTGAAAGGTATTTATAATAGCTTCTATGTGAAGGTTGATGTTATACCGCAGTTCTCCCTGTCCCTATTTGTTGTTGACCATATTCGAAGCCCAGCAACAGATGGGGTCCCCACCGGATGTACTGGCATCTTTATATAACGTCTCTGCCATTTGGTGCTTCGTCAAAATAATTCCTGATTTTGGCCAACCGTGACCATGCCACGGATACAAAAATATATAAAATTGTAGCTTGCTCATGATATGGACGTTTAGATTCACTGGACTGAACAAGTTCATCTTTCAGCCAGGAAAATAATGTATCTGGTAGCATATGAAAGCAGACAAACATGATCAAATCTGCTGGGGCATTAAATAACCTGCGGAGTTACAATAACTCTGGATGAAAGTACTGTCCTGATGGAAAAACTGTACGGGTTTGATAATCCATTTGACGCAGACATGAGATACACATACGTGATTGATATTGATTACAACTTCCATACCCGGGCGAACAGAACACTGGGAAGGGTGAAAGTTGGATTTCTCCCAATTCATGAGAAAACCGAGATGATTCAAAAGAGACAATATAGTGTTTCTGCATCACCATAAGTTGTTGAAGGAGATCGTCCTTATATGACACCATTGCCGTAGATGAACCAAAACAGTTGATATTTAGCCTGATTAGAAAGACTCAAAATTGGTAAAGGCATATAGTTCAGCAAACCAAAGAAACCTTATCAAAACCAGATGAATAGGCATATGTGAGAGCGAGACTGATGGCATACTTGTCTCTTTGGATTGAAAGACGTATTGATGTTACCGTCTCTATATTGAATTTACGCGGAGCAATGAATTCGTTGACGCGACTGGAGAATATCATCGACTCAACTTGAAGTTGACCTTTTTGGTATGGAGCAGCCATGAGTGTAACCCAGAGATTGAGGTTTTCATACAATTTATACTGCCCCTGTGTCGAGGTGTACATTATCTCTTGTTGCAGTGTTTTGCCCTCCTGATTTGATTGTGTATCAGTTACAACGGGAGAGGAAAACAGAGAAGGCGATGGGATAAACAAAATCCGAAGCTCCTCCAAAATGACTTGGAACACCCTTTGTTTTGCGGCAATAAGTTGATTCAATGTGATCAAAATCGCAGGAGTTCAGAGCCCCCTAATAGAGTGTCTGTGGTCGGTGGGGGTGTTACGTTAGCAGTGGGAGGCTTGGGGTGGAGTAACTTTGTGTCTTAACTACCCTGTAAGTGTACCTTCTAGTGTTTTGGCGCTCGTCAGCCCGTATAAGGTCTTTAGCTGAATCGCACTTGGAAGGTAAATTAACCTGTATGCATGGCTTTCTTATTTTCCTTCAGAGGTCATTGGGACGACTGGTGTCTAATACATGGATAAATATGGAGCAGCAAGTTGCAGGGATAGTTATTGAGCTGCCTGCCTCCTACCTTTTTCAAATCTATTACCAAACAGAAAGGGCTAGTTAAATGGAGTCATGCTTAATGCCAGAGCGAAATAAAGTATTTTCTTCTTCACATTTCGTGGAGTATAAATTCGCATTACCAATTTAAAATTGTCAGGTATAATCAACACAATCGTCATCGAATGGTGAGCTGTTATGTCAATGACCCGAGCAATTCGGGTCTATCTACTCCCAAGCTTGTTGGTTGGCTGAGCCCAATCTCCCCATAGAAACTCGTCACCTAGGCCAAATCTAAGATTAAAGACATGGCCAATATTTCAAACCTGTTCCAATAATACCTGGAATTAAATTTTGATAGGCGGTGGAATATGTCTTGTACCAGACTGTTAACTATCAGCTTTAATTTAGGGATAAACCACTCCATGTGGCAATGACGAGGCAATGGCATCATCTCGATATACATTACAGTCAGTACCCTGTATTTAAGCAGATAAAAAAGGATAATTTGGACGATTTTGTTAAACGGTACAAATGGCTGGTTTGCCGATAATATTGCCGGCAAGGGTACTGCTCGTACTGAGGTGGTCTGGTTGGTACTGTTACCGGCAATACCATGGGGATGGCTGAACGGATGGGTCTATCATGAAATTCTCCGACATAATGTGATATGCGTAGTGATATACCTGGTAATATGAACACATGTATCGCTACGGTCTCTGTGAATGTATATAGCAGTAAGCATGTTAGAACCAAAAATATATCTTTATGATTTCGATATTTGGAAAGAATTGATGCAATATAATTGGCTAGATGAATGGATCTCTTACTAAGATCCCCGTAACTGTAACTTTATGTTACCATAAGTATGCTAGCAGACACAAGCCATAAGTAAAATCTTTGTAATTCACTAAAGACAAGTTGTGAAATAAATCCTGGTGACAAGGATTTATCTTACAGTAAGATACCCTCTTTGAAACGGCTGGAGGGGATGAACGGCCAGCCGATTTTACCGGCTGGGTGATTTTGGATGGCTTCAGACAGCTATTTGGTAGTAAAGGTTAGATTTGTTGGATTCGTTAAAAAATGTCATGCAAATAGACTGGCAGGCCTGAAGACATGCTCGGATATGCAGGGTAACTTACGCTGCCTGGGCTGCCTATAAACGGTGTACTCTCCCCCATTTTATCATAATCACTTGTAGGAATTTTAAATTTTGAGTCGAAGTCACCCTCTTTCTTCGCATTCGTCAACGTTTGCAAAACCTTAGTATATACACTCTTGCAGCATATAGAGCATAAGCGTTTGACTAGTTGCATTTAATACATTTTGTTGACGTAATTCATTGTAACCACAAGATTAAACAAAATGCAACAAAAATGTATAACGATGTAGCGTGGTTAAGTCGCTAAGTTTGAATTCTGCATTCACAAAAAGGTGTCTAGATCAATATTGTTTATGAGACTGAAGCTTTAAAACAGGCTAACCAAGTGATCGCAAGGGGTGATATTAAACAAGGGCCATTGCCATTTGTGTTGACATAAAAAAGATGAATCTCTATTTTATTGTGGCTTGATTCGGGAGGTAGTATGTTTATATCCCTGATGTTAATGCAATCAGGAATTTATTAAATGGAAAAACATCGAAACGTTCTTTGCCAAGCAGTGAAAAAACACCTTGTCAGTGAAAAGAAAAAATATGTATTTCATCTAGGAGAAGTTAAACCCCAGCTCAGAGGACCCATGTTAAAAGAGGCGGCTACGTTGTTAGGATCGATTGCTGGACAAAGTTTAGGAAGAGTCAAGGAATAATGAGGAGTAAGAAAGATAAAACGTTCACCATTTTCTCGAAAGACATCATATTTGTACCTTTAGATCATATAGTTCGATGGACAACTCATTAACTTCCAAATCTAAATCGTTCTGATATATAACAGTTACAACATGAATCGATTCGTCAGAAACACTACGGACAAGTTTTCCAACATCTGCAGTTTTCTCACCAGAAAGTTTTACATAAAACAGCTAAATCTAATCTGAAAGACTTCAAGATTACCATGAAAAGCTCGCAAAAAGTTGCCAAGATATAAAAAGGATGGAAGAAGAAGACGACATATTTATCTTGCTCCAATAATGTGGTAATGATGCAGCATCTTTATATTCACCAACCATTACCCCTGCCAAGGAGAAATAAAGTTTGGGTAAAAAAGATGTTAAAACCCTTCTTCAGCTGAAGACCAAGGGAAAAGAAAAGTAAAATAAGGAATAAAAAAGTCAGCATCCCACAATCCTCAATCGTCTCCTACTCCTATTGCTCACTGGATCGATCGAGATTCATCCAAAACAATTCCACACGAATATCAACCGATTAGCAATATTGAACAGTGGAAGGAGCTGTAGCAATAACAACCACAGTTAACCTCACAAAGGAGACTACAGTCTTAATATCCCATTGCTTTGTACGGACTTGAAAAATTGTATCATGCTGTTCAAACCAAACTTAGAACTGTATGTTTGCAGGTGTGGAACAAAGATTACAAGAATAATTAGCATACGTTACACAACCCGTTTTATTCATTTTTCCCAGAAGTGAAACCACAGCCAATACTCTTAATCATCAATGCCGATAAGATTTGACAGTGTACAACTGTGATAATAAATATTTGATTTGTGTCATAGACGTGTTTTAAACATTAGTTTGACTACTACAATTCATTCAGAATGCCAGTTTTACAGCAAACATTCAATTTTGTGGGCAGTTCCTTAGACTTATAAAACATGTTATGAGTATTTGCGATATTTAAAACTAGTTTTGAAACGATATGTAACCATCCTTATGATGCTAAACAAAAGAAACGACCAAATTATGGAACCAAGCTTTTCAAAATTAACTTTACAAAATGCATTCATTTTCTCACTACTAAATGAGTGAGACAAAAGCAAATGTTTTAAGAGTGCTTTGAAAGAATGTATGTGGAAATACACAACACACATTCAAATACATCGACCTGTTACCATCTCTTGTCAAAGCATAAAATCAATCGTACCACCATAGCAATAGACATAAACCGAATGAAATTACCCCTCAGAGCATGAACAGATAGTGCTTACTTGATTGTTTGGAACATCACCTATAAACTAAGAAAAACAAATGTTAAGAACCTCAAAATTTCCATCAAAGAACGCAAAAAGTGGCAAACGTCTACTTGAAGAAGTGAATATGCATTGTAATCATTATGCAAATAGTTTTCAGTTTTGCATTGCCCCATCCCAAGTCATCGACTCTATAAAGCCCTATCCTTCTCATAATTCCTCTTTTAAAGAACTACAAACTCTTTGGGTGTGGTAGGAATAATGTGTATTTAAGACTCGGATCTTTCTTGTAAAATCTGTGTGGTGGATTCTATCAGCAACATCACCATTGATAGCACCAACAACAACAATATTAGTGTTTCTCATTAATACGTTATGCTGATGCATGACCAGATTAAAACAGGCCATTCAATTGAATTATTCAGTTCATTGAATAGTTGCTTTTGTTTAAACTACATACCCCAAGCCCGAAATATCAACTACAGTCAAAATGACTTTGTTGTGGATATCCTGAACAAACAAGCTCAAGAACAATTGGATAAAATGATTCTGATTGTTATCCCAGGAATCACCAACCAATCTTCCATCGTAGTCTTATGAATTGAAAGGTCATATGGGTCTTATTAGAATGCGCATCATTACCAAACCAATTAAAGATAATGTAACAGTCTGAGATCAGTTTGGCCCTAGCAAAGATAGCAGAATTGTACCGATTAAGTGCCAGAAAAGAAATGCTCATCATCGTTTCTCTGACAGCAGAATAAAGGCCATTCCTTCTTGTCCTGGTTTATTTCCTTCTCTTTTTGGATACATTGCTTTTGACTCATATCAACGATATTTACAACAATGATCGATTCTAACCTTTTGAATTGAATGAAGTGGGGAATTTATTGTTTGTGTAATCTGATTTGGTCAAGTATAACATGGTTGGAAAAACAACCACTCCGTTACTCCCAGCAATTCATGTTAAAGTGGATTCTGTCATCGCTAATTGCTAGGAAGGTTGAACTGAGTATCATGTTCACCGTGCATTTGTACATTCGCATTAACTTCCAGTCACCACACTAGTATGTTGACTGTTTCAACATTAGCGTTAAACGCGATCTTGAACTGAACAACATTTTCAAAAGGAAATGCCATGATGAAACTAAATTCTTGGAAACGATTCACCAACTTGGAAACATAGGAGTCCCTGACAACGAGGACACAGTTCAAGAGATAAGCTAAAGAAGGTTTTCGCACTGTAACACCCATCTTAAAACCGATGGTGATTCGAGGATAGCATGCTTTAAAGTAGCAGCTTTGACGCAAGGACAATACTTTTTTAAACGTTCTCATTCACAGGCAATGTACAAAACAAGCATCACGAGAACATGAAACAATGTGTTTGCTTCAAAACGTATAAGACCCTTAGCCTCGGTCAGATATCCCGTTACATTTACTTCACCATTCTGGCCAAGGCGTCAATTCCTCTTCTGTGCCACAGCAAGGACATGACAGAATCATACGTCATGTCAAAGTGGATTCTGTCTTCGCTGCTTGCCAGGAGGGTTGAAATGTGTATCATGTTCACCATGCATTTGTACATGGTTATTATCTTCCAATCAGTACACTGGTATTTTGACCGTGTCAACATTAGCATTAAACGAGATCTTGATCTGAACATTCTCTAAAGGAAATGCCATGATGAAACTACATTTTTTGAAACAACTCTCCAATTTGGAAACACAGTTGTATGTACTATGTATACAAAGGAGGCACTCGACAACGAGGACACATCTCAAGAGATATGTTCAAGTAGGTTTTCGTACCGTAACATCCATCTTAAAACCGATGATGATTCGAGGATAGCATGCTATAAATGATGCAGCTTTGACGCAAGGACCTTTTTAAACGTTCTCCGTGACAGGCAATGTACAAAACAAATTTCACGAGATCATGACAAAATGTGTTTGCTTCAAAATGGATAGGACTTTTGCCTCAGTCATATATCCCTTTAAATTTACTTCACCAGTCTGGCCATCGATCAATTCATACTCTGTGATTCAGCAAGGACAGGACATAATCAAACGTCGAAGTTCTTTTAGATCTATTAAATATGTCCAGGAAAAGGACGGTGAAAGAACAAACTAAAATTTGATTCCAAATTGTATGGATAATACTTTCTGATGTTTTTCATCAATTCAATATTGGATATCAATTGGAAAATTTAGGAACTTGTTTCGATTGTCAATACTCTAGAAACAATGATAAAGTATAAATATGATTTTTTAAAATAATATATCTTTTCTTTTAGCTTCGGACAATGTTAGAGTCAATGGCAAAATGACAGCTCCATAGATCATTGTAAATCAGGTTTGACTCCCCAACCTTGTCAATTTATAGATATGTTCATGTTTAAAAAGTTGTTAATAATTATCTGAGGAGAGGGATATGATATGGTTAAGTTAAACTAACACATGTCTAACCCTACCTACCCTCTTAGGATTTGAGTAAGAGAAGCCTCTTCTAATTATTAAAAGGTGTTAATTGTTTAAACAGAACTGTGACACTTTGTTTCTTATTGGTGAAAACATTGTATTGACACAATTTATCACATGTATATCGTTTTTAAAACAATGCCCCATATGGGGCCACCCTCATCTCTAGAATGGATATATACTAATAATTTGCACAGCATTTGTGTTTGAGTATGTTTATGAATGTGTTGTTTTAGTCATTGTCTTTATTGAACAAACTATTTAAAATCCACTTCCTTTATTAAATGTGTGTTTATTGGTAAAGTCTGGTTTTGTGTTCATATAAAGAAAGACAATTTTAACATTTTATTTTCCCTAGTTTGCAGATTGACCCATTTGACCTAAATATCTGAGGAAGTCTAGAGAGAAAGAATTTCCTGTTAAATTCCCCCTGTCCACATAATTCCCCTCCCATGTAAACCAATGGACAATCTTAACATATGATTTAGCCTTGTCCCCCAGTACGACCGAGATTATGCACTAAAGGCTAATGTTAATTATAATTGTCCACATTCAACTACTACAGTCCTGATACATGGGGGGTAGTTATGTTTTTTGTTCTCCCATTAAAGTGTTTATATGTTGAAGAGGTTGCATTGAACATTGTACATTCAATACAGGAATTTGTAAAGGATGCTCATGACAGCAAGAGAGCAATGGAAAGTGGAAAAATGACTAAAGGTCGATGCTAAGTACCTGACAATAGCTACCTTTGGTTCAATGTTGTTAATGGTGGGGTCAGCGGTGTAATTGTAAGTGATGTTGCTTGTCACCATCTGATTGTCAAACTCCACACGGATTGTCTCCACCTTCGTGTCCGATGCCATGCTGGTGACACATGTGAGCTTTGTGCTGTTAAAACTGAAATCAATACATGCACACATAGTTAACACACCGTCAAAGATTACTAAAATCACGTCTGATAAACATTACCCAAAAAGAAAGGCATAAATCGTTGATCAGACTTACTTTTTGAAAGTCATTTTTCAATAGAAGGCCTGGGGTTTTTTTTAAATTAAAAAGGCTGCCGCTCAAGGCATGTTAGATATGTTTGACAGCATTACTCGAGGTGCTCTTGAAAGAATTGTTCCTCGACTGGCGTAAAATAATGTCAAGGAATTCAAGGAAAGACCATTTCTGTTTTTCAACTGCTCACTTTCATCAGAAATAGCAAGGGTATTAAATAAGCTGATGTGGTGAACATAATGGATGCCATATTGGCATCATGTTCCTTTAGGAGCCAGTAGATACATTATAGATCTGTTGATGAGAATGGGATATAAATACCACAAAGTATTTAGGGGAATAGTGAAAACAACATTGCTAAGAATCTTTATGATAGCCATATTTAATGGATGAATGGTACCATTTTTATTTATAACCGTGTAGGTATGATAACAAGTCATTTTGATTAAAACCCCATTTTGATACACCATCAATTCGTTATTAATGTAGATAATACTGTTTTAAAAATGGCACCATGATGGTCATGTTGAGGGACTATATTCACTTAGCACACTCTAAGAACTCTTCTTGATGAAAATCCCACGACAGAAGGGTTTTCCATTTATGGGAAGTAGCAATATCGAGACTTTGAAAACGGCCATAATTGTGAACATTTTGAATGTCAGATCAGAACCATTTACTTTGGAATCAAAATGATATTATACAAAGTCTTCTTTTGAAAAATGTGTATATATGACTTTCCTTTTTTGGAGTAGTAACAAAACAAGATTTTCAAGATGACTGCCATAGTGACCATAATTGATATCCGATGCACCATATTTCCACTGACGACTAGAGTTCTTATCATTGCCATTTTACCTCCTCGTCTGTTTATTCAAATCTTGGGCATGGACAATATGGGTATTCTAGAAAGCATGCTAATAGCTTTATTCTGGAAAGCATGCAAGTAGCTTCTGGAGTGTCAGTTGTTCTGTTTACTGGTTTCTTTCACCATCATGTATACTGGTCGTGATGTATAACTTATTACGTGTTGAAAATAAGAGTTAAACTTACAATAATATTTACGATTGATACGATATCATTAAAAGTCTTCTGATGACAGCATCATTTCAATATGAACAGCCATCTAGGAGAAGTAATGGTAATAAGATTTTCAAGATGGTGGTGGCCATAATGGGGGTCGAATGGGTGCCAGTTTTTTTTTACTCACACCTAGACAACATAACAGGTCTTTTAATGAAAAGACCGTACTGATAGGATCGTTCGTTCATTCAGAATTGTTGCAATAGTGTGCGAGAGTTTCAAAGTGACTCTGAGGAGCACCAATTTAATTAGGACTAACTAGATATCATAAGATTATTTCAGTATACACGTGTTTAAACGACCATCCATTCTGAAGGAAGAGCTATAGCATGATTCTCAAAATGGCAGCAATTGCAACCATATTTAATTTGAAGGTGGAATCATTTTTCATTTGAGGACAACTTGACGTCATAAGGTTTCTTTTGGTGGAAAGTCTTTGTCAATATAAAGGTTTGCTCAGAAAGAGTCATATGAAAACCATCTAAATTTAGGAACGGCTACAAAATAGAATACATCTTTTAGTAAAAATCCTATGCTGATTAGTGTATTGCCATATATTTAGTAGAAGCTGCAATAGCAAGACTTTCAAATGATGTTGTATCTGCCAATAATGGATGTCTGAATTTCACCATGTTCTGTTAGAACCAACTAAGCTATGGCATAAATATGAATGTACAGGTGTGCTGTAATCTTCGATTACATAACCTACACAGTTCCAAAACAAAATGTTGCAGCAAAGTATGGGTTATGAGCTTGAACCCACATACTTGTTCATCGAGTTTGACACATCTTTCAACAAAAAGCACATACAAATCTTATATAAATGGATCTGTCTACCTTAGAAGGTAATGCATAAGTGCAGAAAGAATGGAAACCCATTAGGAAACCCCCAACGCCTGTGTACAATGATTAAATATGATCTATATATACTTGAGCTGAACATAAAGGTAAATATAATTTGCAACAGTTGACTTTGTATCAAAGAAACACGGATACGTGGTGGCTGAGCAGTTAGCATTCTTGGCTCACACCAGAAAGCGTGCAAGTTCGAATCGTCACATTGTGCCAGAATAGGTGAGATAAAATGGTGTCCCTAGGGCTATTCGCTTTACTCTAATTGCATCGGCAGGTACAAAATAACCTGTTTGTTTATTCTATTATGTAAAGCATCAAACTACAATTCAATCAAAAAATATATAAAAAAACAAAAGCATTCTAGTCGAAGTGTGACAGGTTAGGGGTGAAGGCTGGAGGTGACACAGGATATAGGGGTATCTGTGGTTTAGGGTGCCGCATTGTACCTTTTGACTCTACATTGATGATCCCCAATCCAGACTCTTCTTTTGTTGCCTGAATCCATGTCGTTCCCACTGATGGTCACCAGAGTCCCTTCTGCTTTAGGGCCCCAGATGGGGCTGATCTCCGCAAGGATAGGATTCTGAAATATAAATTTTGGGAGATTGATCTTCGCATGTCAAAGTTGATTAGAAGCAACAAGTTTTAGAATTTATAACTGAACGTGTAAATATTCTTAAACATATTTTGACCACATTTTAACAGTAGACAGCACTATAAAGCCAAAGCAAGGAAATTGATTTAATTTGATTTCTGTTTACAAAATGTTCACATTTGCCAGAGATCAGGACAAGTTTGCCAGGGTTTCTATTTGGAACCTATGATCTCGATTTAGCTGTAAATGTATAACCTTAAAACAATGTCAAACGTTTAGTGCTAGATAATGATTCATTCCAAGTATGAACTAAATGTTTCAAGGGATTTAGAACATAAAACAAATTAAAATCTAACCGCGACTCTAACAAACATTTATGGCTCACGTTGACTTGCAAGGTGGATATGTATATCATGATAAAAAACACGTATCATGCCAAGTATAATGAGAATATATCAATGGATTACGGAAATATAAGCTTACGAGATTTTCATTTCATGCAAACTGTTTAAGAGAGTGCCCTTCAGAAATACCATTCCTATAGCTTAAACAAGAATATCACAAATGGTGGCTGAAAAGCATTTTCAAAAAATTCAAGACAAGAACATTTCTTTCATTTTAGTATAGTGTGTTAAACTTATCTGTGATATTCTCCAGTCAGAACAAGATCTTCAAATCAGTTGCTGTGCTGGACATATTGGAAATAACTTGGTACAATCTCATTTAGAACCGTCAAGGCATCACATAGTTTTTCTGGAGGAACCCTCATGTTGACATGACTTTCCAGTTCGGAGGAGAAACGTTAACAATATTTTCAAGATGGATACAATGGTGACCATGTTCAATATGAGATTTACGCTTTTTCTAGTACCAACTAGACATGCAAACACCGTTCTTGGTGAAAGCACAATGTTAATATGGCTAACTATCTAGGAGAAATAGTGATCACAGGAGTTTTAAGATTCCAATTGTTGGAGTCATATTAGACGTCATAACATAGCCATTTTCATTCTTGACCAAACAGAAGTCACTACCTGCTGATTAGAATGGAATTTTAACATTTTATGGCATAAAATATGTAAGAGAAAGAAGTGAATTCAAATTTTAAGTAATGTTCAGCGAGTTATCTACTTCTCTACATAACAAAGGGAACACTGAAGAGACTCTTAATGTATAGTGAATTAAATCCCAAATAATTCTAAATGTTCAAAAAGTAGAAAATTGTAGATTATAAATGAATTTCAACAGTCTTGAATGTGCAAACAAAAAACTCATTACCAAGTTTGGATTATGTCATGCCAAGAAAAACTTTGATGAACGTCTGATTGAATACATTTTTGTACTCTATTTTCATTTGGGTTGCAATTATAACTCAGAAGATACATTTGGATCGAACAAATCTTTGAACACTAACAGCAGAACTGAAAACAAACAATAATTATTATTGAAAACCAATATAAATTTGTACCAGTGAAGATGCAAAAATCAACTAATGCAAAAATAACAGAATTTAGATCTTTCTGTTTGTTCCACGACAGTGTTCCAATAATGCGAATGGATTATGAAGAAAATGCTTTTGCTTGATAATACAGAAGAAAACCAGATGATTTCATACATTTCTGCATGGCTTAAATTTCAGAGTTTAATTGCACCTGTGGTATTTTCTTGAAAGATAGCATAATTCTCTGAGCTGCTAAATTCAAATCAGCTTAGTTGCCATCAGTGAACCCATGCGTCTAGGGTAAAATAGTAAGTTAACATATCAAAAATAAATCATGAAAACTTATCATGGATTTTACGAAATGTATGCAAATAACAAACGTGAAGAAAAAACCTGCAGCTGTTGACAATTATGCAGCCAAAAGTGTCTGATATGTCTTTGTTATCGTTTGAAGATAAAAACAAAAAGTCTATCATCCAAATAATTTAATACTATGTAAAAATATTATTGAAACTGACGGAGTATATGATCTTCGCATTTATGTATAACAATATAATGTAATAATATAATCCTACCAAATTTCATTTTCATACCTGTCAAACCCTATAGAAACCTTTCAAAGGCCAAAATAATTTGTTCAAAACAAATGTATTTCATACATTATATTAGATCAACAGTTTTAAAACAACAAAATGCCACACACAAATTAATTTTACACATATTTACATAGTTATTTACATCACTGAAACTGTTATTTTATTTTATTATTTTGACATTGATTGTGTTGTACCACACCACATTAATAAATGCAACACATGCAAACTTTGCGCTTTTCAAAATTCTAAAGTCTATATAGCAGGTGTTAATGTTTATTTTACACTGTACAAATGATATTAATGTGTCTGCATTCAGGAACGTCCATCAACATGAATGTATTTTTCTTTGTCATACATAACGATCTGTTATTGTCTACATTGCTGGGAAGCGGATGCCACCAGTACTAATTCTCTGGTTGATAATACCAGGCCAGTAGCTACACTTACTCCTTTTCTGGCCATCTTCTGTTAACACAGGCACACACTCAATAGTCAGCCTCATGATCCAGGTGTGGAGCAATTCAAAAACGAAAGCGTGGTTGCTATTCAAAAAGCTATGTGCAAGGAATTTTGCAAAATGCATTTTTAATGTGTAATATTAACATCTTTGTATCATGGATTGACTATTCTAGATATATATATTTTTCCCCCATACACCTTAAAATATTACGACAGGAGCTGTCCAAAAATTAAAATCTTAAAACAAAAATCGCCAGAGTAGCAGTCCAGAAGTTATACCACGTAAGCTGATGATATGTTCTATTAAAATTGTATATTTTGTGTTTGAAAAGGTATGAATTTGCAATAAGGTGTGGGGATTTTTGTCAGAGTTGATATAATTTGCAAAGCGACATATTTTCGAGCCATGGGAATGACGTCACCAAGTATATGTAAGTAGCGAAGGGGGGGGGGGGGCATTTTACAGACAATATGAAAATACATTACAGACCACACTGGGGCACTTTACGGACAAAATGTATACCTGGGGCACTATACGAACAAAACGGTTGGGTCTATATACGGACAATAGGAATGGCAAGGGGAAGGTGACGTCATGGTACTGACGATTAGCAACAATTAAGCACGGGACTGACCTCAATCGGAGCAAACAACGGGAATGGGACTCTCGGGACAGAGACAGAGATAACTCATACAACACACAACAGAAAAAACAACCATAAAACACATCAAAAAATATTTAGGCAAGAAAGCAAATATATTTGAGGCGTATGAGTAGCCCTGAAAAGGGCCTTAGTGCTTATGTCAACAGCATTCCATTAACATAGAGAACATCGTATAGGTCTTCTTTTCCTCAAACTTTTTATGAATTTTGGTCTGTAGATAAGGACTCTCTTCAATTAGCCTTGTCTCTCCACATAAATTCTACTTTTCGAAATACTCGTATCGGTGATCCGAATAATTGTCCATGATAATCTGGCATACATGGGTAAGTCCGTATGGAACAGCATTAACGATACGAGAGTAGCTGTTTCTACATTGGTCCACATATTGTTACGTGAACAGGTGAAGGGAATGCAGTGAACTGCCGTTATTTATAGGGGAATTGAGTTTATTCACCAATCCAAACACGCGTTACAAAATTCAGTCACAACAAGGAGCCAGCTTTCGAATCCGAAGAGACTGACATGTGACGTCATATAAATATATAGATGCGCTAGCGTCTGTGCGGAGTCAATCCATGTGACACAGTTTTCAAATATGACAGAAACTAAGAAGACAATGAATTGGGGTGCACGAGCCGTGGAGACTAGAAGGGATGGTATAGCAGCGGCTACCAAAGTCAACACAGGATAATTTCCAGAAGAAGTTGATTTTAATTGGGATTTAGTGGATATTCGTCGAGGATTTTAAACAGAGGCAGAACAAAGAATCTGAAATTTTTTTTACAGCAGCAGAGGGAAACAGAACAAGCTTTTCTACTTCAACCGCAACAGCGAGAATAAGAATAGGCAAGAAGGAATCAACAGGAATAAGAACCAGAGAAGAAACAAGGTCTAGGAGAGAAGAAGAATAGTGAAAGCCAAACGGTAACGGTACGTTTAGACATTGTAGCAGAGTTAAGAAGTGTTAAACAAATGAATCAGATTTCTTTATTACACCTCTTGCTAAAAAGACCTTCCCGAGCCAAACAACCCTACCCTGTTACTACGCTTGCAATACCACCCCTAGTGATTTCTACCAAATCATCATCGACAGGAGTTGGCCTTGGCCGTGGCAAAGGCTTAAGGCAGTTAAAGATGATTACGTCCCGTTCCTGTGTTTTTTTTTTAAACAAACAAATACACATCGGTCCTTTTTAGAGCCACCCACCTTTCTCGAAAAGAGATAGTATTTCAATTGCCAAAATCAATTAAAACTCAAAAGCCCTTTTTTACCCAAGACGTACTTGTGTGAGTGCGTGAGAGTGGAGAAAGGAGAAGAAAGTAAGAGGCAGAAATACGATGCATTGCCTCGTACAATAGCTAAGTCTTGGCACAAATTCATGTCAGTGAATTTTAAATGACATGAGTGTGCTAGAATTTAGACCCAGAGACTCTATAGCGAGCCAAAGTTCACCATTAGTAAACCCTGAAAAGTATTATCATATTTGAGAGGCGGAAAAACGCTCCTCTAAAAAATGTAGAACTACGGCTTCCACGTACACGGTGAAGTTTAAATATTTCCAACGTACCACTGGAGCAAGCAGAGGGTTTCATCACAAAGGTGTGGGACTCTTTACTAACCACTCTGAAACGGCAATGTAAAGCAAAGAAGACGATCGCTTGAGACTTTCCATTCATCACGACAAATTAAAGTCCCTCGTTTGGGTTGAGTTTATCAGCCCATCAGAATGAATACCTTCCAAAGTAATTGGCAAGACTCAACACGTGCAACAATCCAACGGCATGTTTCACATCACCAATGGAAAAGCGACCCTGTTCATGATCAACGTTTCTCTTCCCCAAGGGACGGGAGGCTAAAATGTGTTATCGGTGGATGACCTACTCAGCACCAAAAGAGCCTCGTTCAAGTTAACAACCCTCAAGACCACACGTGTTTAGCTCGTGCCATCGTGGATGGACGAACGTATTCCAAAAAGAACGACACGGTAGAATGGAAAAGAGCTCGGCAAACTAATCGTGCCAAACAAATAAAAAAGAAGCAGAAGTCCTGTTACAGCAAGCGTGGCTATCCAAAGACAAATTTTGTTGCATTCCTGAAATGCAACAAATTGCAAGACGTCTTTTCTCCACTCTACACCTTGAAAGTACACCCTCAAGAAGTGCGCGGATCTTTGTTGTTTTGCGGCAAAGACATCAAAGACGGAAAATAAATTCACGTATATTATCACGATGAACATTTCTTTGCCATCACCATTATCACCGCATTCCTAGGAGACAGCTATTATTGTAAGAAATGTGACTATGGCTATAGCAACCGAGACAAACACAAGCATTGTGGATCAAAATGCTCAGGAGGTATGTGCTCTCAACCCTGTTTGGACGAAAGACAAGAACGAGTGCATTGCCCTGCTTGTCAGCGCACTTTTGTCAGCCCTGCCTGTTGCAAACATCATCTGAAGATGCAAGGTTCACAACAGAAAAGTGCTTGTCAACTGCTGAGATTGTGCCCTACTTGTGAACAAGGCATACGTAGCAATAATGACAAGGCACACGTATGTTCGGGAAAGAAACGATGTCACGTTTGCCACCAAATCGTGCAATTGAAACACCATTGCTGCATTCAAAAACACCATTCCAAACAAGAGAAGGAAGATGACCATAAGAAAGGCAATTTTATTTTTTTTCGATTTCGACTCCATGCAAGAGACCGGTATTCATATTTCTAATTTCCGCGGAGCACATCGAGCATGCGAGAAGAGCATCCAAGAGCCTATCTATAGTTTTTGCCCTCACTACAGCAAGATTCCTGTAGGACGTGAAAAAAATCTTTAGGGGACCGAACACGTTAGCAGATGTCGCCCAATTGATCTTAGATGGCATTGAAGATACGTGGAGCCAAGAAGACATCGAACGTTACGGAGATCGCCATGTGACGATAATGGCTTACAATTTCTCGGGATACAATGGTCAGTTTCTTTTGAGATAATGTACGGAACAAACTACCGAACGTCCTAAAGTGACTTTGAACTGATCAAGTGGGACAATTACAGTTTAAAGATTCGATGAGCTACTTGGCCATGCCTTTGCGTCGAATGCCTAAAACATTTGGAATGACAGAACTGGCACAGAAGACTTCTTGCCGCACTTTTGCATTACTGAAGCCAACCAATATGCTTTCTACTCTTGGTACCAGGCTCACGCCTCGGACCCCTTCGACTTTCAGGAAGAAATGTCGTTCCGATGTGGAGATTTTATGGCGTTGCTGTGGAATATTTCGAGAACTGTTCATGGAACACGGAGGGATCGATCCTTTGAAAGAAGCATGCACCATTGCCAAAGCGTGTTCCTTAGTGTACCGCCAACGTTTCATGCTTGAAAACATCCAGCCTGTCATCCATCCTCAAACGACCAACTTTGTCAAACGTCAGAACTTGGTCAAAGCCCTACGGTGGCTACATTACTTGTGCGACAAGGAAGACAAACGGATTCAGTACGCCCGCAACTAAGGGGGCGTAACGATGATCAGAACATGGTGGATGGTTGGGACTTAGAAAATCCCAAGATCGTGTACGAGTTTAACGGATGCTTATTTCACGTATGTCCCCTCTGTTACCCTGAACGTGGCACTCAAAATCAGTTTTTACAAATGACCTTGCAAGAATTGTACCAGGCCACTTGTCAGAGGCGCTTGAAGTTAAAGCAGCAAGGATACCAAGTGATAGAAATGTGGGAACCCGAGTACGATCACCGTTTGAAAACCTATCCCAAGTTTAAGCCCATGGTGGAAATTTAGAAGCTGATGGACCCCCTGAACCCGAGCGATAGTTTGTACGGAGGATGGACGAATGTCACATGTATGATGTACCACGCTGACGAAGAGAAATGAGAAGAAATCAAATACTTGGGCGTGTGTTCACTGTATACTTACGTGTGCAAATATAGTCGCGTTCCTCCAGGACACCCGCAATCGCTGATCGAACACATCGACCTGGACATCATTCGATAATACTAATAATTGATAAAATGCGAACCTTGTCTCCCAAGAATTTTTCCCATCCCGTGTTACCTCACCGCTGCCAAGGGAAACTGATGTTTTACTTGTGCCGCACTTGTGTCTAAACGTGCCAGCACACCTGGGAAGAACAGCCTTGATGAGAACGTGGGTCATCGTGGAATTGTTCATTGCTCTGGACTTGGGATACGAAGTGTACGAAATTTACCACTTTACCAAGAAAGAACAATATCACAAGGGCGAAGAGACTCAAAAAGGCAGTGAATCAGTGCGAGCGCACCAGCTGGTGTTTGTACAATGTGGTCGTCACCCTCTTCGATGGCAAACCGACAAAGGCATCACATTTCTGAAACAAGCTCTCCAAAAAGAATTAAAGAAACGTGACATTCTTTTTTTCACCACCAAGAATCCTGAAACCAAAACCAGTATCGAACGTTTTCAACGCACCTTGAAAGAACGCATGTGAAGATACTTTATGCATCACCACACTCTCAAGTACATCGATGCCTTACCGCATCTGGTTCAATCGTACAACCAATCTTACCATCGAAGCATCGGACGCTCCCCCAAAGAAGGGACTCCTGAGAACGAATTTCTTGGTATCGAGCGTCTATTTGGTTCGTCCCCGACAGTAGCTGTCCCCAAGAAAAGTGGAGTGTTAGTTGTAGGAGATTTGGTGCATATTGGCAAAATCATATGCTCTTTGGACAACAGTTACTCACCCAACTGGACCAACGAATTGTTTTCTGTCACAAGACAAGCGTGTGGCCGTCATCATACCGTCTATTATATGAAAGACATGAAAAGGGAAGTGCACAAAGGAACGTTTTACTTACCAGAATTACAAGGTGTGACCAAAAACGAAGACGACGTGTACGACATCAAAAGCATTCTCAAACAAAGAAAACGTAAAGTGGGAAAACGACATGTCAAAGAAGTCAAAGTAAGTTGGAAAGGTTATCCTCCCAGTTTTGATTATAGGATCGACACTTCACAGGTCATCGACAATTAAAAGAAGTGACCATCATGCAATTTCACACTGCCTCAGCTACCGCTACCACCGTAGTGACCACTCTTTCGGCCAGTTCTTCTCTGCAAGAGCTACAAAAGCAAACCTTGTGAGTGTGGTGTGGAGAACGTGTGCCTAAAACGCAAATCTACTTTTTCTGCAAAATCTTTGTGGTGTATTGTGTCATGGGTGCAGCTTTTTATAATTTGGGTTTGCAACAAGGACACAAAAATTGTAGACCATTTTATTGATCAGATGCATATGTTGCCTTCTTCCCAATCCTTCCCTGACATACTCCTCGAACGGGAAGAAGGGGCATTATACGTCCAACGCCAGTCAACACCCCAACAACAACAACAACACTTCGAGCAACCCCTTGGACAGCAACATAACTCTGGAATTATGAACAAGAATAACCAATTTTACTTAACCTTACCTAGTGGCAGTTCCATGGAGGTGTTTCCCCACAACACTTTGTGTTGTTACATGGCCAAATTACCTCAGGCCATCTAATTAGATCACGAAGGCCATTGAAAAGTGGCTTTGGTGGAGTTCATTTACCCTACACAAATTAGTAACATCACTGAAACTTAAACAATTTTGAAGTCGATGTTCTGGACGATGGAGTGCAATCAGCCATGATTACCACTAAGCAACATAAAAAATTCACTGCACATCGAGCAGTATCACAGACTACTCCTACTGCTCCGACATTGTACATTTATAAATTCAAAATTAACCCAGGCCATAATTTAGTGGTCAACATCTGGTGGATACGATTGCTGACAGATTCAATGCAACAAAGTTCTGACCAAACTAAACAAACCTGTTACCATGGAGAAATATAAAGTGATCAAATTTCCGGAGGAAAACTTGGTAGGTATTATATATTGCCTTGAATTATATGACAGTTTGTGTGGGGTCCTCAATGTGGTCATGGATAAGAATAGCGAAAAGGTCACCATACCAACTATTGACAGCAAACTGAATTTCGAAATATACTTTTGTTGCTCGGTAGAAATGAACCAAGGACGGAATTTGATCTTTGTGTACTCCGATGTGGTGGACTTCAACGTGGTGGGACACACCTCCATACCGTTACTAAGTGTCATTCCTTTGAATGTAGATTCTGCCACGAACATTGACGAGGACAGTGGAAACAACTGTCAAGTTCACCTCGAATTTGTACATCCATACTATGTGCCAGTTAGCAAGTCTGATTTTGACACTGTCAACATTGCTATAAAAGGAGATCTGGGACAAAATATTCTATTCACCAAAGGGAAAGTCACTGTGAAACTCCATTTTTTAAAACGATTCTCTAAAGACTCGTATGTCATGTATCCAGGGTATCGAGGTGTCGGTCAACAGCGAGGACACGGTTAAGGAGATATGTTGAAATCAGCCTTTCCTTCGGTGACCCCAGTTTTGAAACCGATGGTGACACGAGGATTGCACACCTTGAAAGATGCCTCGTTAACGCACGGCAAAGAATTTCTCGAAATGTCATCAACGGCAAATGAAACCCTAAAGAAACTTTCTTGAGAGAAGGCAAAAATGTTTTGCTTCAAACGGGCAAGGACATTTTTTGCCGACGAGAAACGCCTATAAATTCCATGGGCGCTGCCGAGTCAGGCATTCCTGCTTCTCTGATGCTACAGCAAGGACAAGGCAGAAAGAGACGAATAATCAGACACCCCTTCTCAAGCCTTCATTCTCCTTCATACTTCTTACTCCATTAAGAAAAAAAGAACCGTCCAAGACTTAGACGTTTTTCATTATTAAAACATACAAAGACAAACAATGATGCACCAAGATCTTGCTCCTGTTCCAAGTCGAAACTGGACCTGTTTGCCATGCCACTAACTATGATGACGATGCAAGATTCACAGTGGGTCGAATTTCATCACGTTTCCTCTTTGACGGCCTAAGCTCTGTTCGAGTGTAAAATCAAATGCAGAAGGAGGATTACATCAATCTGAATATCAGTTACTTGTACCTGAAATCAGCGTGATAGATGTGAAGGACATTACTAATCCAGAGGACCACGATACGGTAGCTTCCGTCAACAATGGCATGCATTCCTAGTTCAGTGAAGTGGATTTGTATTTGAATAACAATCTGATCAGCAGCAGCATGGATACTTACCCGTACCGACTGTACAGGGAAAATCTCTTGACGTACGGAATAGAAGCCAAGAACACTCATCAGGATGCCTGTGTGGTATGGAAACCTGGAAGAGCAGGCAGATTTTCCGATATAGCTGGTCTAAATAAGGGATTTGTCGCCCGTATACAGAAACTATTTAAAGAGGGTACCTTAGAACTGATGGATCACTAACATATGGACATGTGCTTGAAAGATAATTATTTGCTGAACGGTGAGGCTGTGCGTTTGAGACTCAATCGTAGCAGCACTGCTTTCCATTAGATAACTGATGATGCTACCAAATACGAAACTGTCATCGATGACGTCCGACTCGAGGTACGACGTGTGGAACTGTTAACTAAAGTGGGAAATGAAATCAGTCATCCATTGAGCAGAACGACCGCCAAGTATCCGATACACAGCATGGAAGTGAAAACTTTCAACATCCCCAAGGGTCAGAGATCCATGATCGAAACTCAACTGTTCCAAGGACAGTCACCTAAACGTTTCATCGTCGGCGGGGCCCTGAGTGGCCGAGTGGTCTAAAGCGCTCTCCGTTACGGATCACTGCGATCTGACCTCTGTCTGCGTGGTTTCGAGTCTCAAATTCGGCCAATATGGGTATGTGTGAACAAATTCGGCCAATATGGGTATGTGTGAAAGCTTGCCAGTAGCATCTAGTGGGTCAGTGCTTTTATTCCTGGGTTTTCGCGGGTTCTTCATCCACCATTAATACTGGCCACCATGTATAGCCTATTGTGTGCTGAAAAAGGCGTTAAACCCTACAACACCAAACGGTTAATCCTTAAAATCACAAATAACTCAGTCTTCAACGAAACTGCCGATAAAAATCATTTCAACTTTGAGCACTTCAAAGTGTCCAAAATCGAAGTCAGTGGCAGCCCCTTTGAACATGTCTTTAATGTTAATCAAGAAGAAGAGAAAAAGAAGGCCAACTACTTGAGAACGTACTTATCCCTGTACAAAGCCACCGGCCAGTTAGGGACCAACACCAGCCATGGTATTACATACAAAGATAATGTAGGCGGCTACGCTTTGTGGTCTTTTATTTTCACCCCAGACAAAGGCAGCGACGCAGGACATTTCCACCATATAACATCTGGCCAGATTCGTGTAGAACTTCAGTCTAAGGTAGCGCTGAAGGAGACAGTGAACGTCGTCATGTATCCGAAATTGATAATCCCGTAGAAATCAACAGTTTGAAAAAAGTCTTGACAGATTATCAGAAGCTATGGAATACTTCTTTGAATGGTGGAGAATCTATGGAAATGAAATGGAATGACACTGTGGAAGCAAAACCCCAATGCAAAGACGAAATGGACATAATGAGGAAGTCCAGATGATCAGCCCAAGAATACAAGTTAGTCTCCTATTTTGCCAAACACCTTGCAGAAAAAATATGGAATTGATCTAGAAAATTGCCATGGATGTCAAAACGAACATCCCAGTCAAATTCAACTCGTTACATTTCTGATGCTGGGTCAAGAAAAATAGGACGAGTATCTGGACGAAGCTTGGAGTCTCATCTCGGACGAAGCCGTGTTACATCAATGGTATAACGACTTGCGTAATCATTATTTCCCAATGATGACTCTAGAGATCCATCCCATCGAAGCTATCTTGGCTCATGGTGCGGAGACAAAACGACTAAACGGTTACTTGTCAGAGATTTTCAAGCAAATATTCAGGATTGAATTGAACACTTATCATTCCTTATGAAGACAAAACAACAAGAAGAACTTCAAAAAATGGATACCCGGGAACTGTATTAACTTTTGAACCACAATACGTACACTGCGTCATAGAATCATGTCGTATGTGGTAAAGATGAACTGTCTCATCGAAAACCTCAACAACATCCAGCTTTCAACAACATCAAGCTTGTGTCATCAACACGGACGATATTCATTTCCCAGGGACTCTCTTAGTAGTGATCTACTTTCCTAGAGAAGGTTGTGTGGAGGATTTTGATTCGTATGGATTGCCTTCTTTGGAAGAGGATATCAAGGCAGAACATTTAAAGACTTATTTGATTTTCACTCATTTTCAAACGATGACAAAGTAGATCGATGGTTTTGCGACCATTATGGTCATCATTTGTCATTAGCTAGGAAACATAGTGCAAAATCAATTGCCCAATGACTAACACCAGTGGAAGTTAAGCTTCACTTCATAACGTTGTAAAAAAATAGTTTGATATTTGAAACATGTTTAAGTTTGTATTTGAAACATTGCTCATTGTTGAATGTTCATTGTTAGTTATTTGAATACAAATGCTGTGCTTTGAAAAAGTGTGTCTGTCGTTTGTTCGCAATTTTATGACGAACCATACTTTGTGACTTCTCTCTATACCTCAGATCAAACTATTCTAGTGTTCCGATTCTAAACAGTATAGGGATGTTTTATATCGCGTCCGATCTTGAACCGTATAAAAGGGGGTAATTTCCAGTCAGACCACCCATTGTAGATTCATCCTCCTCTGAAGACTGGTCAAGTTGAACGAAGCTTACCTAAATTTTCATCGTCTCAGGCAAAGCCTCATATCCAAAGCTGCAGAGATAGAGCATGTCAGAATGTTGAAAGTGACTGAAGACCTGATAGAAAAGCTCTTCAGAGTGGAAATCATAAAGTAGAAAGAAGAATGGAAAGAGAAGCAACAGCAGAGAGAGCAGCAGCAGCAACAGCAGCAGGAACCAGACAGAGCTTTTGTCGACTGCCATGAAGACATCAAAGAGTTATCTTTCTATTTCCGAAGAAGCAGACCCTATTCTTTTGTTAAAACCTACCATTATACGGAGACGCAATCTTAATCAATAAAATATTGCTATCACTCCTTGTCCACAAAAACAGCCCTTTTCAGGGCTACCCAATACTAGAGAAAAGATATTCTAATTCAATTGCTAATGGTATGTTAGAAAATGAGACGAAAAAGCAGAAGTGCTTCTATAAGCACTTCATTTCATTACCTTTGTTAGAAGTGTATTTATAAGCACTTCGTTTCCATAGCTTGTCAACTAGTCAGTGAGTTTGTGATTGTAGTTAGGGTTTGTAAGTAACAAGTGAGTGAGTTTCTCTTTTAAGTTCGCGCGATCCATGTTTATTGGGGTACTGATATGAGCAATGTACGATTTGGAGACGGGATGTTTTCCTTCACGTCCGTGCTTGAAAAATATAAAGGGAAAGATAGTCAATTAGGCTCACCATCGTTGACCAAACAACTGCAACAAAAAATGAGTAGCAGGATTTCAAAAATCGTAGATCTCTAAATGTACCTGGAGAATTTCAGGCGAATCATAGACGAGCTAACCATGGAGGATGACGAATAAATTAAGTTGGAAGAGAAGAATAAGAAGAAATAAGAGAAGGAGAAGGAGAAATACACAATTCTCCTGATGAGGCCAAGTTGCCATGTCCAGCCAGAGTTCACAATGTCACGTACAGAGGATTGGGATTTGAAGTTCAAACCCCAAGCACGGTGGCTACATCTTCAATGGGTGTAAGATATTAGATGAACGAGGAAACAGCTGAAGTTTTATAAAAGAGTCATTTTCAGGGCTAAGCAAATCTCTAGAAAAGAAACTATTCAAGTTGGCAATTTTGTAAATGTGGAGTAGTGTGAATATAAACACTCACTCGTTTACTGCATTTTATTGTGTGTGTGTGTGAGAGAGAGCTCACGTACGTTTGTGTGGATAGTAGAGTGTGTGTTTGTATAAATGAGCATAAGCTTGTGTGGATAGTAGATTATTTTGGCTTTCGCGTACGTTTATGTGAATAGTAGAGTGTCTGGGCGTTTTTCCTCTTCGCTTCAGTGTGGATGGTGTATTTGAGGTTTTTTTTCCTTATCGTGTGTGGTGACATATTGTGGTTATTGATAGTATGCTATTAGTTTGCTTTTTGCTCGTTCCGTGTGTGAATAGTATATTTATGTTTCATTATATTTTTTCTCGTGTGTGGATAGTATAATTTGGTTATTGATAGTAAAGTAAGGGTTTGTTTTTTTCTCCTTCCCGTGTGTGGATAGTATATTTGTGTTTAGTTTGTTCTCCTTCCCATTTGTGAATTGTATATTTGTAGATAGTATAAAGTCAAAGCGTTCGTAGTTCGCGGTCACACCACTTGCTACATTGTTGCTAATCGTCAGAACCGTGACGTCACCTTCTCTGTTCCCTGTCCAATTCCTAGTGTCCCTATACACCCCAAGACCTTTTTGTCTGTATTGTTCCCCAGGTATACATTTTGTCCGCAAAGTGTCCCAAGGGTGTCTGTAATGTATTTTCCCATTGTTCGTATAGTTCCATCTTCACTACTTATGTATTCCTTCCGTCATGTTGGCAATGCATCGTCCCATTTAGATTGCAAATCTCACCCACTTAATTCAAAAACTTAATTTCAGGCAACGCGCGTCAAATAAAAGTTTCCTGAATATAAATATTGTTAAATCGTTGTTCTCCCTAGAAATGTACATTAGAGCCCATATTTGGCAACATAAAAGGATAAAATACAATTTAAATGTTTTGTCATGCTTTTACTCACCTTAAAAGGTGCACTAACATTGAAATAATACGAGTTAAAGAAGATTTTGGGTTTTACGTGATAAGAAAACCAATAAATTTATTAATACAAACCTCTCCTACCTAGCAACGATTTTGTCCACAACTTGAAAAATAACTGTAATGGTTTGAAAATCTAATCAGGTCATCAAAATATGCATATATATCTTCAAAGATGCCTCAAAACTTATGAATGTACTTGAAGATATTTTTGTTTTCGCTTAATCCTGCTAGAATGGTTTTAATAATAACTATCTGGATTAATGTTTGCGAAAGCAAAATTGTTCTTGGCCAAATATTACAGGGTATTTCAGGAGATATACTTTCAATGATTCACTGGATTGAAATATCATATATATTTTTTCACTGCAGTGTCGATAACATTACGGTCAAGACATCTGAGCCTTCTAGACACTTGTTTTGTCTAGTGGCAACTATCCTCAAATGCAGACAAACCAGGTTCAAATCTCTTAATGTGCAGACATTTTTCTAATTATTTTTATACTGTTATACCTTGATCTGGCAAGGGTATTGTGTTAGTATTTATATTAACTGTGTGAATATACACAATCATTATAGAATTGATTAACCGCCAAATTATCGCGCTGGATATAGTAAGAAATATATTCAATGTGTTATAAATATTGCTAGACAATACACTGCAGCACGAAATAAAAGAAAATGTGCTTGCTCAGAGAGTATAGCATAGATATCCCACGCCACTGTGAAAAAAATTCAATATTTGCATTTATGGTTTACGCAGCTATGAAAATACTGAGTTGTTTGCGCAAATGTATGAAACACATTAATTATTTATTTCAAGCAAATGTTCTCTGTTTATGCAATAGATAACTTGGCACATAACGCAAGTACTTCTTAATTGAGCTAAACAAAAATATTTGGATAAATCAAATATATGTGTTTCACAGCTTTTATGAAATATAACTGTCCTTAAGAAGGGATACTGATAAAAGCTACCTTAATTACTAGATTACTGATAAAAGCTATCTTAATTAGTAGGATACTGATACAAGCTACATTAATGAGTAGGTTACTGATAAAAGCTACTTTAATAGGCGGGGTACTGATACAATATTCCATTATAGGTGGAGCACTGATTAAAGATACAATAGTAAAAGCACCTTATACTTATCCATTTCTCATTATGAAAATGCATAATAATTTTAACTCGACTCCAACAACCCAAATCGTGTTTGTACACATTGATTACAACGTACTGATTCAGCCCGGAAAGATTCTATATCACCTTTTAATTCCAATGAATTATTTAAATAAAAAGTCCTTTCAAGCTAAAAACTGGACACAACTACAAGATTGACTCTGCTAGTCAGATCTTAAGACAAGGTTGAATATTTTGTGTTTATTTCTGATGTAAATCAAAAATTAAAGACACAATAAGATAACTAGGATAATGGTTATGTTCCTATTGAAATCATTTATGAAACATTCTGAAAGATGTAAGCAATTTCTGGTTTCTTGCTGAAAAGTTAGTAAAGAACATATACAACATTCGGTAGACTAGATTGTTTGCAGGGGGAATACCAACGTCACGAACTCATATCCAAATAAACATTCTTGCCTACAAATCCTAATAACCTTAATATCTAATCTACAATGATGGACAAAAATTAGCTATGTAACATAACGCTTACAAGAAAGACGTCTGTCAGGTAGACCTAACACCCAAAATTACATACATAGGCAAATCACGATACACATTAACACACAACACATATTTATTTCCTTTGGGCCTAACCCGTGTATCATACTGTCATGACTTACAGAATATCCTCCTGTTATTCACAAACAGTTTAAAATGTGAGTGTTATAGTATAGTATAAATTGCATATATAGCTGCTGTTCAATAGGTTTCTTACATTTTGTTTCAAACGATAATTGCAGCAAAACATTTTAGACTGAAGTTTCATTCACGTTTGTTTTCCTTATGATTTTGAGATTGTGATCTTGTAGAGGTGTTATATAACTCATACCGTTCTCGACTGAAGTAAACACAAACATTCTAAAGAAGTAACAGTATGTGTTTTGCGTCATTTTCTTGAATGTCCCTAAAGCCGGAAAATTTTAATAGCTACCTTAGTTGTAAGTTGTACACATGATGATTTTAGACTGCCGAACAAAACTGAAGTCATTTATATGCACACTCAGAATCTGGATATAAACTTAAACCACTAATACAATTCTTGGAATTTAAACTGGGAAATATAATACCATGCCGATAGTATCCCTATAGACAGACCATAGTTATTACGTATATAATGCAACGTTACTCCCCTTCCAGGATGGTACCCTGCCTTATTAATAATCAGTTGTCTGATTCCTATAGTAATAGGGAATTGCACATACAACTTACCACATAGGAAAATAATATGTGACTGGCTTTCGCATTATACTTGTTGTTGATTGTGACAACTAATTTGCCAGTTCCAGTAACAGGACTTGCTGCACTGACACACACTATCCTGAAATGTACAACATTATTTTTGAAAAGAATTAAAAACTAAAACTTCAGTTATTTTATGTTGTAACATACAGAAATAAATGTTGCTTGGGCTTGGTTAGTTAAGTTATAGTGCTGAGATTTTTAACGGTATTGGGCTGAGATATTTAAGGTATGGGGACTAAGTGATTAGGTCACAACACAAAATGTACCTAAACGTAAGGCAGATATGGTTAAAATATAGGACTGAGGTGGCCAATGTACATTTTGAAGTGGTCATAGTTTAGGAGTACTTATGAACAGAGGTAACTATTTAGAAATCTGCTTTTATTAATTTACCTTTATATATATATTTCATTTGTATGGTTTGTTCGCTTTCACAATGATACTATGCTATGTGTACTTGTATTTTGTAACTGACTTATGTCCAAATTCAAGTTAATGGCATATCTGACGAATAACATTTATTTTGTAAACAGCACACTATATAAATAATCTTTCCCTATAATTATATACTAACTATTTAGATCATTATTAATAGAGGCAAATATTTTTAGTTGAATTTGTGTCTAGGACATCAGTTTTTTCATTTGAAAATTCCTAAACATAATGACAATGTTTGATATTTTAGAAAGTGACTGACCAACATTCTGGCTCTATTATTGTGTCGTATCCTTCTGTATTAATGCTGTTTACTGTAAAATACAATTAGTTCTACCTCAACACCCGCAGCTGAATCAGTATTATTGTTTTGTTTTGTTTTATAATTGGGTGGATTTATTTATTCAACTAATTATTCACTGGAATTACAAAGTGTTCACTAATAAATCATGGAGTGAATCATTATTTTGGAATTTTTTTTTAATTCAGCCTTGGACATTTTCGATTATATCATTGTGCTACGTCAATCGACTGTTATCATTGGCACATACCACATCTGACAATATTGGCACATCAACACATTCATTATTGGATTTTTTTTGGAATGTCACTGAATTCAATTGGAACTCTACATTTTGATCTGTGATATAACGTTTAGGACTATATGGGATTTGCTTCACAATAATATAAGTTGTTTTGAATTATTACTTTGTACTTTGTATTCTAGGGTATTTATTTCTTGAATTTTACAAACTTTCACTCGTTTTTGTTGTTTAGTTTAAGATCATTGAGTAGTAACAAACTGCAAATTACATTAGTAACATCAGTAGGGATAAAAACTGAATACAAATAAAGTTGAGATTGTCAAAATTATTATTGACAGAGCTAGCAGCATATATAGAGGTATCTTCAATCCTAACTGTTGTAATCTGTATTGGCGATATATCAAATATATTTCAGTGTCCTTCACCTTTCATAACAATTAGCTGCTAAGCATGCCATTGACCCTAAATGAACTTGACCGTTTATAACAGTACTTACTGCCTAGGAGCAATGTATTGAACTTTTATAGGAGTGCACATGACTGTGATACTATTTTCAACATGCACACCAGTGATGTCCTCAAAACGTAAACCAAGATTAATTCCTGTGATGGTGATATATGTACCTCCAGCCTTTGGTCCAGTGGTCGGTTCGATCTGAAATATAATTATTTGGTTTTATTCAAGATATACATTTTACAGCCTAAAGTCACTTGCGAATTTTGTGTGTTACATGAATTATATTTCTTTAAAGATAACTTGAGTTTACAGGATTAATGCAACTTTGGCAAAAATTTGACTACATGAGCTGGTGTTAATAAATTGTAAATTCATAAATTTTACATCAGCAAGCCCGCGACCATAATTTGTCATGCTGACACCCGTATTTCCTCCAATTGTACCTCTGCTAACACAGGATGTGATGCTAGTACCTGTTATTTCTCAAATTGTACAGCGACATATCTTGCTGTTTCTACATGAGTACTTCTGTTGTTTCGGAAATTTTATTTAACTCTTTGTTATCGCCCTTATTGATAGGATTTGATACATGGAATTGGGCAGACTTAATGATAAAATGCTGCTGGAAAAAATAGTATTTTCTGATACTCGTCACATTTCCAAAATGCTCAATGGTATTTTCCAATACTAGTTAGCATGTCCGAAATACTCAATGTTATTTTCCAATACTCGTCAAAATAACGAAAATACTCAAACAAGAATGGATTGATCTAATATGTATAAAGCTAGCATCTCTGATGGGAATATTTAGATTGAAAATGACATATTAAATACATATTATCGTATACCGGCTGATCCATTATAAACTAATTACAATAATATCACTTATAACGCCACTGATCGCACATTCATTATTTCATATTTGGGCCATTACACACCACATCATTCATTGTAGAGTGGACTTTCCATTATAAACTACCTCCAGTCACATGATTATAATGCCAATGATCCTACCTTTGTGATGTTGGGGTTGGGGCAGGTCTCAGCTGTGGTGAGCCATTTGGATGAACATTGACTATGGATGGTACAGTGTTGGTTTACATCACACCATCCACATTCATATTGGATATTGAGAGTCAGGCAATCACCGCATGAGTCTGCCATCTTGTCACACTTGTACATGATTACTGAAAGAATAAATAAAAGCACTCTAAATCACATATAAAATGTAATTATTCCTGAAGAATAAATGAAATACAAACATTTAGAGCATTTATAATGTGATCATTCTTATGGAATACAATGATACAAATACTTAGGAGAAAATCTAATCTGCAATTCAATCATTCCAGGGGAAAAGATGAAAGGCAATAACTATAGAGACCATGTAGAACTGAATCAACCAAGAAATACAAGCATTTTAAGTATGTGCAGAATCTAATCATTCCCATGTAATGCACGAAATCAAAGCAATCTAAAGAACATACCGAATTTAACCATTCCTGTGGAATACAAGAAATCCAAGCACTATCGAGACGACAAAGAATACAAACACTGAAGAAAATATCAGGAATTTAATACTTTTTTAAAAAAATATGTGGAATGCAAGCACATAGTAGAACATGCATAATTTAATCATTTCTGGGGAATACAATTACACTCGTCAATACGTATAGTTTGGTAAGTCATGGGGAATATAAGCACTCTAGAGACCATGTAATATTTATTCATTCCTTGAGCATATGAGCACTCTGGGGAACATGTAGCATTTAATCTCTACAGAGGAATAAATGGAATACAAGCCTCTAAGAGAACAATGTAAAACAATATAGAATTTAATCATTCCTTACGAACTCACATACTTCAAGTAACCTAGTTAACATGGACAATTGATTCATTGATTCATTCCTGAGAAATGCAAGGAATGCGAGTATTGTAAAGGATATTACAAACTCAATCATTTCGTTGGGATTACACGAAATTTAAGCATCAGAGAGAGCATGTAAAATTTAATCATTCCAAAAGAATCCACGATATACAAGCAACTAGTGGACATGTAAAATTGAATCGTTCGGTGGAATACACAGAATACAAATTCTAATGAAAATGGAGGATATAATCATTCCTGGGTGATTCATAAAATAAAATTACTCTAGATAATATGCAGAACTGAATCGTTCCAGGGAAATACAATGAATACATACGCTCCAGAAAACATGAATAGGTTAATTATTCATGGAGAAGATTATTACTTATGAGAACATGTAGATTGTAGTCATTCCTTGGGAATACAAGCAATGCAATCATTCTAGAGAACATGTTGAATTTAATCATTCCTAGTCAATACAAGCAATAAAAGCAAATTTAGAGAACATGTTGAATTTAATCATTGCTAGGGAATACAAACAATGCTAGTACTCTGGAGAACATGTTGAATTTAATCATTCCTATGGAATACAAGGAATGCCAGCAATCTAGAGAACATGTAGAATGTAATCATTCCTAGGGAATACAAACAATGCAAGCACTTTAGAGAACATGCAACGCTTGACAATTCGTATGTAGTACGTGACATATAAAGCACTCTAAAGGACGTGCAGAGATTGATCATTCTTGATGTATGCGATGAATACAAACACTCAAAAGTACGTGTAGAAATTAATCATTCTTGATGTATGCGATGAATACAAGCAGTCTAAAGGACGTGTAGAGTTGGATCATTATTGATGTATGAGATGAATACAAACACTCAAAAGGACGTATAGAGTTGGATCATTATTGATGTATGAGATGAATACAAGCAGCTTAAAGAACATGCCGAAAGATGTAACCACACTTAGATCTTCCCCTCTTGGAGACAGAGATTGTTGATTCAATATCGACACTGTGGAAAGATAGTGGTGGCCCGAGTCATTCCGTTGTTATAGACATGTCGACAGGGAATGCCTAAGACATGCTGCATCTGGCTGAACCTGGATCTAAGGACAATACAACCAAGACGTCATGGGATGGAGAGAAGACACATCCAGATAGTGGTGGATCTCACATCACATAGTACAAATTAAGAGGGAACGCATACAATAGGACATGTGTATCGAATTCCGTTCCCTAGATGTGAGTGAAACAAACTCCCTATCTACATTCATTTCAAATGGTAACTTAGTGAATGGGATATCAACACAGCCCTTCTCTTTAGCGTGTAGATTATGGTACGTTGACTCAAAAAGCATCTGTATGTGGCCAGTGCTTGGTGCCTTGTGACTGATATATTGTGCCTAGTGAAACAGGTGATATGTGTGTGTGATCCGGCTTTTTAACGTAGCATTGACAATTTTTCGTCATATCGCTACGATGTCTCCAGTGAAGCAGTTTATAGTGATGTTTAGCACTGGGACATCATGCCGCAGACATGCAGCATGATGTCCCACCCAGTTGCATTATTCTGGCACCAGGCCGGTCAGTCCTAACACTAACCTCGCAATGTTGAGCGCTAAGCTAGGCAGCTGTAAGTACCTATTTTGTAAGTCTTTGGTATGACAAGGGGAGAAGGCACTTTAAAATTCAACCAACCAACAACAGAAGTAATTTAATATGATCCACCGTCAGAAATGTTTTAATCGAACAACATCGCAGCCTACATAAGAATATGTTTTAACATAATTTCTAGCTATGGGTTAGTGGGCGGTGGAAGCGTTTTTAATATTGGGTTGGAGACAGAAGCGATTTAAATGAAAGCTGGCTGGAAGTAATCTTCTGAATTCTTATCGATCATATAATCTACTGCATGTATTTATTTGTATACATTTATTTTAATCAATATTTTGTTTGTTTTTTTTTTTGTTTGTTTGTCTGGCAGCCAATTATGTATATGACACTGTGAAATCACAAATTTTCATGGTGGTCTATTATATGTGAATGTCATTGTTCAGCCCCTTAATACCTACTAATTTAACATCCTTGAATACAGATTGTATTATAGATATTTATATTCTAATGCAAAAATCATCCATTTGTATCCTTGTTAAACTGTGTGTTTACTAAATTGATCACTATATCTTGCTATGTCTTTGTTCAGGCATGCTGCTTTTGATTAGAACAATAGTTAAATCTTATATTGCCTTATATGTATGGTCAGATGATATGATTCCTTGTTATTTTGTTTTCAGTAAATGTTTTGGTAAACTTATAATACACGATTTGTCACAGAACAAACAAGAACAATTAATGCATTATTTTTATCTACTTTTACATTATGTGATTTCTTGTAAGAACATCTTTTTTTCAGTTACTTTTACACTATATCATTTCTTGTATGAACATCTTTTTCAGTTACCGGTGTCATAATTGTGTGCCTTGCTGCAAGACTAATATAAAATTATAAAATAGATATAGCATGTCAAACATGTTTATATCATATTTTAAAAATGGATCAAAGCCAAGGAATTATTTTCCCTAGAGTACTCATGAAATCAATATCATTGCAGTTAACTGCATTGTCCACAGCATCAGCATAATCACTGATGACCTAGCAGTAACATTATGCACTTTCAATCCAGTTGTCACAGGTTCTATCTCCCACTTCTAGTCTTTCATATGAGACTTATTCCTAAGGCATGAGGGGCTTTCATGACAGAGTGGTATAAGATGCTTATGTTGTGATACAGATCTGAGGGACTTCCATGGCAGTGGTGCAAGATGTTTGTCATGTGATTACTTGACTCCAATGTGTAAATGATAATCTTGCCAGTTACTTGTGGAAGGTCAGTGGTTCTACGTAAGTGGTGTTTGGTGTCTCATTGCATTGACACACGGCAAAGAATTTCTCCAAAATGTCATCATCGACAAACAAAACCCTAAAGAAGCCTTCTTGAGGGCAGGCAAAAATGTCTTGCTGCAAACAGGCAAAGACATTTTAGGCGGACCAGAAACACCTATAAATGCCCTGCACGCTACTGAGTCAGGCATTCCAACTTCCCTGAAGCCACAGCAAGGACAAGGTAGAAAGAGACGACGAAGAAAACACCCTTTCACCAGACTTCACAGTTCTAAAGCTAGAAAGACAAAGAAAAGAAAAACCGTTCGAGACTTAGACGTTTTCGATTATTAAAGTGTTGGGAAACAGAAAATATGATGCACCGAAAGTCTTGCGCCTGTTCCAAGTCGGAACTGGATCTGTTTGCCATGCCACACACCATGATGATTATGCAAGAATCCCAATGGGTGGAATTTCACCCTGTCTCCTCTGACGGATTCCGCTCCCATCGACTTTGAAATCAAAGGACAGCCTGAAGATTACATCGAACTGAACAGCAGTTACTTGTACCTGAAAATCAAAGTTCTAGATAAAACAGGAGGTGTTATAGATGACGGGAAAGTAGCTCCCCTCAACAATTTCATGCATTCCTTGTTCAGTGGAGTGGACTTATACTTGAATAACAAATTAGTCTGTAGCAGCATGGATACTTACCCTTATCGAGCGTACTTGGAAAATCTCTTGACGTACGGAATAGACGCCAAGAACACTCATCTCAATGCTTGTGTGGTATGGGAAGCTGACGATGCAGGCCAGTTTGACGAAACCGAAATTGATACAACCAAAACACACAACGAGGGATTTGTAGAACGAAGAGACAAAATCAAAAATGGACAGAGTTTAGAACTAATGCATCGTTTGCATTTGGACATGTGGTTACAAGAAAAGTATTTGCTGAACGGGGTGAATGTTCGTCTGAGACTGAATCGTAGCAGTGCCGCTTTCCATTTAGTGGCTGATAGTGACAATTACAAAACCATTGTCCAAGAAGCCATACTCTACGTACGACGTGTGGAAGTGTTACCTAAAGTGGGAAACGACATCAGTCACACGTTAAGTAGAGCGACCGCCAAGTATCCCATACGACGCGTGGAAGTGAAAACCTTCACCATTCCTGCTGGACAGCGATCCATGATCAAAGATCATCTGTTCCAAGGGCAGTTACCCAAACGTTTAATCCTTTGTATGGTCGAGAATAGAGCCTTCATCGGAGTCCACAATCAAAATCCTTTTGACTTTAAACATTACAAAGTGTCCAAGATCGAAGTCAGTCTCGATGGCAAGACCTTGTGTACCCGACCTTTCGAACCTGACTTTGACAAGAACAATTACTTGAGGTCGTACTTGTCCCGGTACGAAGCCACGGGACAGTTAGGGACCAACACCAGTCATGGCATTACGTACGACGATTGTGCAGGAGGCTATGCTTTGTGGGCTTTTGATTTCACTCCAGACCAAGGTAGCGACGAGGTACATTTCCACCCTATAAAATCCGGCCAGATTCGTGTGGAACTTCAGTTTGCAGAAGCTCTAACTGAGACGGTGAACATCCTCCTGTATGCAGAATTTGATAATGCGATAAAAATCAACAGTTTAACAGAAGTCATTCTAGACTATTAGAAACCATGGAAGACTGTTATCCCTCTTTACCTAGTGGAGAAACTTTAGACATGGAATGTGAGGAGACCGTGGAAGAGGAATCCCAAGACAAAGACGAAGAAGTTATCATGATGAAGTCGAGATGGCCAGAACAAGAAGCCCATTTAGTCTCCTGTTTTGCTACATTCCTGACAGATATGATGAAATAATTGATCAAGGAAGAGTGCTATGGATGTAACAACGATCATCCCAGTCAAATTCAACACGACAAATATCTGATGTTGAGTCAAGAAGAAAAATTGGACGAATATCTGGACAAAGCTTGGGGTCTCATCGAGATAGAAATCGTATTGAACGAGTGGTATAAAGGCTTGGATAAACATTCTTCTCCTCCATTAACGTCTCTGGAGTGCCGTCGCATCGAATCTCTCTTTGACCAGAATAAGAAGTCGGAGCTAAACGCTTTTTCCTTGTCAGACATTTTCAAGCAAAATGTCAGGATCGAATTCATCACTTATTATTACCTGTGAAGTAGAAAAAAACCACACAAGTAAATGGATACCTGGGAATTTTATTATCTTTTGAACCACAGTTCGTATACGGCTTCTTGGAATCCTGTCGTCTGTGCTAACGATGAACTCCCTCATCGCAAACCTCAAGACCATCAAGCTTATGTTATCAACACGGACGACAGTCATCTCCCAGGAACCCACTGGATAGCCGTCTACTTTCCTCAAGAAGAATGTGTGGAATATTTCGATTCGTATGGATTGCCTCCTTTGGAAGACGATATCATTGACTTTATGAGAAGAAATGCTCAGACCACCCGATTCAATAATGTGAAATTACAAGGCACAGATTCCTTGGTGTGTGGACAATATTGTGTATATTTTCTGCATCATTGCAGCCTGGGCTATTCCTTAGAACATTTAGTGACTCATTTTGATCCCCGTTCTTCTTCTAAAAACGATGTGAAATTAGATAAATGGTTTTGTGACCATCATGCTTATCTTTTGTCTCAAGCTAGGAAACGTAGTGTCCATCAATGGCCTAATGACTTCCAACAGTCGAAATCACAATTTCATTCACAACGTTGCCAACCCTGTCCAAAATAATGTGTTAGTTGAAAAAAAATTTGTGATTTGAAAAAAAATGTTTGATGTTATATTGTTTGATTATTGTTAAAAATGTTATGGTTGTTTGTTAGTGTTAAGTGATTTTGAATAAAACATGTTGTATTTTGAAAATAACTGCCTTTGTGGTTAGGCTATAGGAATATTAATTCATGCTCTTTGACTTCTCTCTATCCCTCCCATGACACTCATTAAACGTTCCGACTCGAAAACCGTGCAGGGATGTTTTCCTTCACGTCCGCGCTTTGACTTTAAAATCCGGGGCAGTTCCCAGTCTAACCATTCATTGTCGACTCATCGTCCTACGAAGATGTGCTCCAAACTAGCTAAGCTAAACGAAGCCTACGTGAATTTGCATAGAGTCAGACACAGTCTGATACCGAAGCCTGAAGAGATAGAGAATGCTAGAATGTTAAAAGTCACTGAAGACCTGATAGAAGAGCTCTTCAGAGAAGAAATTAACAGGGAGAAAGAAGAATGGACAGAAAAGTACAGACTTCAGAAACAGCAGAGAGAGCAGCAACAGCAACAACAACAACAATAACAGCAGCAGCAGCAACCTGAACCTGACAGAGGCTTTGTCGACTGTCGTATCGATACCAAAGAGTCCTTCTTTTTTTCCGAAGAAGCAGACCTATCGTCAGAAGGCCTATCGTCAGAGGACGTTGCATTCTTAGAATATAAAACATCGCCCTAGCTTCAACTTCACGCAAGCAAAAAAAAACAGCCCTTTTCAGGGCTACCCCAATCTCTAGAAAAGAAATAACAATCGATTTGCCGATGTGTGTATGTAGAGTAGTGTGAATATAAACACTCACTTTCTGGTGTGATTGTATATGTTTATGTATGGGGGGGGGGGTGATTGTAAGCGCTCAAATACGTTTGTGTGGATAGTAGATTATGATAATGTTTTTCTTTTGCTGTTTGACGTGCGTGGATAGTATATTTTGGGTTTGATTTGACTGCTTTGCGTATGTGGATAGGATATTATTAGTTTAATGAAACTGTTTTAGAATAGTGATGTTTAGTATAAAGTGAGTGAGTGTTTCTTTCAGGTCCGCACGCTGTTTGGTCATGATCTAGGTAATATTAGTTTTGGGTTTTAGGGGATGTTTTCCTTCACGTCCGCGCTTTTAGTGTAAATTGAAAACCGCTAGGCAGTCTAACTACCCTTGTTGATTGATGAACACTACAAAATGAGCAGAAGGCTAGCTAAACTGCTTGAACTTCATGTGCATCTGGAATATACCAGGCTCATACTGAATGAGCTGGCCACAGAGGCTATAGTGGAAGAAGGAAGGATGAAAGAGGAGGAGAGAAGAAAAAAAAAGAAGAGGAGAGAAGAAAAAAGAGTAGGAGAGAAGAAAAAAAGAAGAGGAGGAAAAAGAGAGAGGAATGGCTGTACCACAGACACAACAATGAAATTTCATAATCCCACAGACAGAAGATTGGGATTCTGAAGCCACTCATTCCGCCTCTGCACTCCCAGCAAAAAGAGTGAAAGGTGATTGGAGTAGGAGATGCGTTTGCGGTGCTAGGCCGGGGAGGTGCAAACATTAACCAGGTGCCCTGGAGTTCAAAACAAACAGCCCTTTTCAGGGCTACCCAATACTCTAGAAAAGATATAGTAATCCATTTGCCAATGTGTGTATGTCGAGTAGTGTGAATATAAACACTGACTCTTTTTTCCTAGTGTGAGTGTATGTGTTTGTGTTTGTAAGCGCTCACGTACGTTTGTGTGGATAGTAGATTATTGGGCTTTGTAAGTGATCAAGTAAGTATGTGTGGATAGTAGATTTGGGTTTCATTTTAATGCTTTGCGTGTGTGGATAGTAGATTTTGGGTTTGTTTATTGCTGCTTCGCGTATGTGAATAGTAGATAATATGAAATGAGAAAAGAATGGGATGTTTTCTTTCTTTTAAGTGATGATCTAGGTAATATAAGTTTTGGGTTTTAGGGGTATGTTTTCCTTCACGTCCGCGCTTTCCGTATAAGAACCCACAACGTTCGTCGTTCGCACCATTCTACAAAGAATATAAAAGAAGTTGGCTTCGAACCACCTTGGTAAAATGAAAAAATTGCAAGACGTCCTGGACAATTGGGCATGATGGAGCAAATGTTAGTTAACCTAAACTAGGATCACTATTCTTATAGTCCCCATCGAGTGAAAATGGAGATCAACAATTTAAGAAAACTAAAGGAAATTATAAGTGATCTATTGAACGAAGTAAAGGAGGAGAAGGAGGATGAAGAGGAAAGGATAAGGTTGAGAGCATGGAACGAGAAAATTGAAAAGGAAGAAGAAAATGAGAAGAGGAAGAAAGAAGAGGAGGAGAAGCAGAAAGAAGAGAAAAAGAAGAAAAAGGAGGAAGAAAAGAAAGAACAGAATAAACAAAGTGTAGGACAGAAAATAAGAAGCTGGTGGAGAAATAGAAGAAATTAGAAGAAGATGAAGAAATCCAAAGGCCCTTTTCAGGGCCACTCCTATATCTCGAAAAGAGATAGACATTCAATTGCCTACCCCATTTTATTGTGTGTGTGTATGTGTGTGTGTGTGTGTGTGTGTGTGTGTGTGTGTGTTATATCCCTCTTCCCTGTTCCGTTTCCATAGACCCATCAGGTCGGGACCGTATTAAAATAGGGTCCCGACCCTGTTCCTTTTCCCTTTGTCGCTCAACTGACCCACATTCTATTCCCATCTTATGTTCCCCTTGAGGCTAGAGTTGGCCAAGACTTTTTCCCATGCTAAATTCCCCTTGAGGCTAGAGTTGCCCATGATTTTTTCCCATGTTAAATTTCCACTGACGCTAGAGTTACCGGGGGGGGGGGTCTGTAATGCTAATTCCCATTGAGGCTAGGGTGCCCCACTATACTACTGTTGTCAACAAGATCATGATTTTCAAATGAAAAACTAATTTTCCGATACTCAGGTAAATGTATACATGCTTACCTCCATTAATGATTATCAGAATATGTAATATATAATCTATAATTATAGAGAAATATATACGTATTATGTTGACCATTAACTCATCTAGAGGCCAAGGCCAATCAAATAATATTGATGTACATAATGTACAATCGTGGAGAAAATCACAGGACCGGGGTTCTAACCTGTAAGAATATGTAATCTGTTATATTGTTACAGGTTAGCACCCCGATCCCTTGATTCATGGACGGATACTCCAAAATTTCTTTGTAACGAACCCCTGTGCATACACATGTTGACTGCCCTGTCATGCGGTCTACCTCGGTATTGTAAGACTGCATAACACAGTTTCCGAAACATCGCTATGAGCGACAGCATTATACAGCATGTACAGCAAAATATAAAACTGGTTTTATTCTTGGGGCAAAAGAGTTTCAATGTAATAATGAGTAAAGTATCGGGTTGACTATATATATAATTATATATATATATATATATATATATATATATATATATATATATATATATATATATATATATATATATATATATATATATATATAATCATTGTGAAAATTGACTTGATATTCGCATGCAAGACTACCTCCTTCTTGTTTGAATATTCCAACAAAACCTGTTGGTTTTGTGGGTTCTGTTGGTTGTGGATTGTGTTAGAACTTTGGGTTTTGTGGGCATTACGGTTGTGGGTTTTGTTGGATTTGTAGGTTTGGTGGGATCTATTGGTTGTGGGTTTTGTCAGGAGTATGTAAGGTTTTGTTGGCTGCTTCAGGGGTTCAGTCAGCTAGCAGCAATCAAACTCGGTACATCACAGTTATTGTGAGTTTTATTTATGTTGTATTGTTTATTCCGTTTTGTTTAGTCTACTAATGATTTATTTAACGTTTTGCAATAATTTGGACTGTAGATTTTTGTTTGCAGTTAATTTAAGAAAAGAGCAAATATTTATTTAAGGATTTTGGAGGTTTTCGATTTTTTTTTCTCTTCCAAAGTTATGTGCATTAAAGTAATCTCAAATTTATTTTTACAAACAAACTAGATATTGTTATATCATTTGCTATTTGAAACTCAGTTACATGGTCAAGTGAGTATTGTCCTCACAGATCAATACTTTTATTTATTTATTTATTTATTTATATATTTATTTATTTATTTATGTATTATCTATTCATTTATTTATTTAATTATTTAATTAGTTTTATGAAGCTAAAGGCATCAGAGAAGATTCTTTACACTACAAATATATAATTCCTTTCTTAAGTTATAGGTCCAAAATGTTCTTAGGGAAATAGAATGTCCATGTCATTGTGAGTGTTTTCATCACCGACTTGACATTCTAAATTCAATTCAACAATGCTTGATTAATCTAGCAATCTATAAAGATATAATTTATCTATGTTTCTATTTTATAATTGACTAGTTCTCTAAGTCATTGTGAGTGTTTCCCTCACTGATCTGAGAGCGAATTTTCTACTATATATATCAATTCACTTCTAATAAATCTTACGCTATAGTTGACGTGTTAACTCAAGCATGTGTTTTTCCTTGCAGATTGAAATTTCAAATATTACATTCAAAACTAAATCCAAATATGGTAAATCTTATATAAGTTTCATTCATCTAAAGGAGTAATAATATAATGAACTAACATTACTGTGCTAATGTGTTCCCTGGTCTTGTTTGAAATTATCATATACCAAATTGTACCTCAAGATCATGATAGTATTCTGGCCTTGTATACAAAACAACAAGACTGTCATGGTTATGAACTGACTTTAGTCAAGGTTTCATAATCATTGAATCATTCTGTGTTACGGTTGGAAAGAAATCAACAATTCGAGTTTGCTCAATTCCCCACTCCTTAGTCAGCTGAGAAGAAGCATACACCAATATAATATTATCAAGACCTAGCTTGGCTGTTACATACATACATACATACATACATACATACGTGCGGGCGTGCGTGCGTGCGTACATACATACATACATGCATGCATTCATGCACGCATGCACGCACACACACACATACATTCAAACATACATACATACATACATACATACATACATGCATGCATGCATGCATACATACATACATTCATACATGTTATCATCATCAAGCAACTGATACAAAAATCAGTGCCATGCTCCGCCAAATGATTGCAGATTTGCATAATTGCAGGTATTGAGATATTTCGTTTTGTCAATACGGTAGCTGACACAGTATTACTATTGTATTTTTGTCAATTTTCTGTTCTATTTTTTGATCTTGTATTATCATGAATTTGTTTAATCTGATGTAATCTCTTTTTAAGAGGAAATAAAGTCAGTCAGTCAGTCAGTCAGTCATACATACATACATACATACATAGATACATACGTACATACAGACATACTCTAAGCTTTTGTCCATATTCTGGTTTTCTGTAGTCCAATTATCTTACTGTCTATAGGATTTTTTAAGAAATATACCACTTTTAAATAATATACCTTTTTCATTGTCCATGAAAGAAATGTAGTATTTCAAGAATGAAGAAAAGCATAACAAATAACCTGATTGGATAAAGGAGAAAATTCAGGATTGGTAACCATATTTCATTTCTTAATTACTTCGAACGGGGGGGGGGGTCTCTAGTGTGAAGAGTTCAAAGTTAACAGCTGTTGTTAGCATTTACTGAGAGTGGCAGAGCAGTGATTTTGCCCGAGATAGCAAAAGACAGGGGTGGTTGGGTAGTTTGCTGAAGAAAAAATATAAAACTAACTAGATAGAGATCTGATGTGTATGAGTATCAAACTAAAGGACAGCAACTGTTGTGTGAATGGGTTCCCAATTAGGTGTAGGATTAATGTAGACTAATCATGTAGATTAGCTAGACCATTTTGCCTCATACCTACTTACGGTTGGCTCTGCTTAAATGCATGTCGCTTAATTGCATAGACCGCTTAAGTGCATAGCGAAAGTATGGTCCCGTTTTTCATTGTAAATATACATAATTCCGCTTAAATGCATACTCCGTTTATATTCATAGCTTAAATCCGGACCCGAGGCTATGCATATAAGCGGAGTTGACTGCATATCTATCAGTAAAAGTAAATAGATGGCTATTAAATACTATAAGTATTATTTTTATGCTGCTTGAAGTAAATCATCAAATGAATTGCCATATACCCCTGAAATGGAAAATGAGACTTTGATATTGATATATTCAGTCATTCCATGGCAAACATTTATGAAACTGAGGGTAATAATGTTTTATAATAATAATCTGTGTGGCAAGATGACATCTCCATAAGTATTGATGTTCTGGGGACATCATCTATTGACAAATTGGGAAGTTCTTTGGAAGAAGCTCTCTCAGAACATCATGATGCTTTAGATACATCAGTGGCATTTAGAATATCAGTAACTCCAACAATGATTCAAGCAGTTGTTTTCTGGATATAGAATCAATGCAGATGGTGTGTGTGTGTATGTGTGTGTGTGTGTGTGTGTGTGTCTGTTTTGTGGGTTTTTAACATAGCTTTAATGATTTTTCAGTTAAATCACTACGATGTCTGCAGTGGGACAGTTTATAGTGATGTTTAGCACTGGGGTATGATGCTGCAGACATGTTGCATGATGTCCCACCCAATCACAATATCCTGACACCATGTCTACTAGTCCTAACACTAACCTATTAATGCTCATCACCAAGCAAGGCAGCTGTATGTACCATTTTTATAAGTCTTTGATGTGACTTGGCCTGAGTTCGAAGCTTCGACCTCCCACATCCAAGGTGGATGCTCTAACCATTAGGCGCCCAAGGAGTCTAATACAGATGAAAAACCTGTCATTGATTCAGAAAGATCAAGGTGCTGTATTTACTCACTTATAAGTCGAATCAGTCTGCAAACAACAAACATCTTGATGTGCCGTAGCATAATGCACCTGCCGATCAGGGTCTATGCTGTTTGTTCTACTGATTACTCCTGGCAACTACACAGACCAAGATATGCTGGTACATTATGTTATAGTTGAACTGGACCTGAGCAGTTAAGATTTGGACTCTTAAATGTCATGTACCAACAAATGTGTAAACCTTAAATGCAATGTATTTTGAGGATTTTGTTTTTTCTCCTTGTAATGAATTACAATATCTCTGATACTAGGTTTCAGTTGTAGCAATTATATTATTTTACATGACTCTACAATATCCTACTTCTGATTCAACTTCGTTATTATTTACTAATTGACCAGGATGATGAAGACAAAGGTCATGTGAAAAAATGTGTTTTGTAGATATAGGTATGTGTAGATTTGTAAAGGTTCTTTCTGTGTCAATATGTTGTTCACCTATTAGCATACCACAACAAAACAAATCAGACATTTTTATCCGTTTGTATTTTTCAGTTCTAGCATAGATTTCAAGCCCCGAAAATGAGGAATGTATACAATACTTAATGCACATGTATTTATCGACTTAACTGTTCTTTCCGTCATTATATAAAATGGTGTTGATATATTAACGAATCTCAATAAGTTATTCACGTAATTCCTGCAATAGCCATAGTTAGAAAGCTAGAAGAAACTATAATAACAATAACAATAATAATAATAATAATAATAATAATAATAATAATAACATAATAATGATAATCTTGACTTAGCACAGTGCCTAATATGTTTAAGCTCTAGAGTATTAGATAACTCATAATAATATATACAACAAGCAGCTTACAAAAATAAACACCATATACAGGGCATTTTAAAAACAAAACATCCTGAGCATTGTTTTAAGTCTTCAAGTCTGTTCTTGTAGTCAATGTAAGTGTGTTTTAAGAGCACTTATGAATGAGAACACACTGTCTTTTTGTGTATAAAGTCTATGGGCAATTCATTTCACTTAGCTCGGCCCTATTACACAAAAGAGCGTTGTCCATATCACTTCATTTTAGCATTGCGAAACAATGAGAAAACAAGTGTGGTAAGGCGGACCCCAAGCGGCCGAGTGATCTAAAGTGCCCACCGTTACGGATCACTGCCATCGCACCTATGTCTGCATGGGTTCGAGTATCGGGCTCGGCTAATGTGGATATGTGAGAAAGGTTACCGAAAGCTTCTTGTTGGTCGGTGTTTGTTTCCGGGGTTTTCCCCAGTTCTTCCTCCACCATTCATTCTGGCTGTCATGTATAGTCGATCTTTCCCTGAAAAATGCCTTTAAACACTTTAAGAACAATATCGACACGTGTCAGAAGAGGTGTGTAAGTTTCTAGATGTGGAGTACACATGGGTGAGGTCATATACGTATTATTGAACTGGAGCTATTACAGGAAATGTAGTATAGTGAACAGATTTTGTTTTGATTCTGGATTGAATGGGTAGCCAGTGAAATCTACAGAGCACAGGAAAGGTATGTTCAGTTTGTATGTATTCTAAACATGATTCGAGCAGCTATGTCTTGTAGATGTACTGAGATGAACCATATATAATTACAGTAGTCCATTATTGAAAATACTAAGGAATAACAAAAGTGATTTAGTGGCATTAGATGAAAGAAAATTTTGAGTAGAGCCTTGCATATGTTCATTACATGTTGGTGTAATGACAGGAATACTGCCAATAGTGACATCTGGATTTCATACTGGCTGTGTGGGTTTAATTTTGGTATTGCTTATGCTTATTGTATGAGGTAAAGGATGTGAATGATAATTTTTTTGTGGTGATCAGGATATTTACCGTTTCATCATCATTCATATGCAGCTTGTTATATGTCATCCATGATTTCACATCAGAAATGCACCTCTCTATGCCTTGGATAGTAGCATCGACTACATTTGGGCAGGTAGATTTGTATATTAGACAGTCATCAGTTTACAAATGGTGTATCACCAGAAGTCGATCGATGACACTTAAGAGCGGATGAGTGTATAGAATGAAGAGAGCATGACCAGGAAACAGATCCTTGTAGAATACCAAAACATATATCATCTGGGCTGGAATATTTTCCATTGATGGACATAAATTGTATCCTGCTGACTAATTATGACTTGAGCCATAGTAAGGCTTTATTACAAATACCAAATACATGCTGGAGATGGTGAAGTAATATTATTATAGTCTTTTGAGTTGCAGAGAAGTCAAGGAGGACCAGGACTCGCAGTAATCTTTCTAATACCCAGAGCACAAAGAAGGTCATAAACTACTCTCAGAGGTGAATTTTTAGTTATATGGTGAGGGTTATATGCAGACTATACAATGCAAAAAAGATTGTTTGCATTCAGATGAGATACAATTTGGGATAGGAGATATAAAACATTGACCTCGCTCTTATATTTAAAAGCAAAACAGTTTTCAACATTTTTAATGGTTTGATCTAAAATTCTTCACAATCACAAGGATTCATCTAAAGTACTGTCCGAGTCAATCTGGCAAAATGATAATATCATACTTGATTATGGTAATTCAAGTACTGTATGTGTCAATCTGGTATAATGATAATATCATGACTGATTATGATAATTCAAGTAATATCCCAGTCAATTTGGTACAATGATAATATCATGACTGATTATGATAATTCAAATGAGATACATGCTGGGATAGAGTAGCTTCTTCTGAGAATTTTTAAATGAATGAGAAGTTAGAAACAGGGTAGTGGCTCTTTAAATCGTTTGCCTCAAGTGTCAGTTTTTTAACAGGATTTACAATGGGGGTTTTGAAAAATGATGACAATTTCCTAGTTGAGAGAGAAGTATTGATAGCAGCAGTTAGTGAGGGAAATTTTGAATCTTAGCACTTAAACATCAGTGATGTCAGAGTCTGATTGAGTTCACATGACCTCGGGGCACTCTTTATTACACGGATTTGGGATGCTCTTCATCGCAATGCCAAGATATAAAAATATTTTTCCGGTCGAGAGACTGACCTTGTTATTCAGTGCTGTCACTAGAACTTCCCTTCTCCCCTCCACTGGGATTAAAAGAAAGTTTCCCAAAATGATTTGTGCATTTAATTAAGCTGGTTTGTCCCAGTATTTGAAGTGCATAGTATGTTACATATACAGATCATTATTCCCCAAAGAATCATGATAACCATTCATGCATCTAACTGAGCTGTTTTAGCCCAGTGCATGAAGTGCTTAGAATATTAAATATACTAATCATGTATATGATTTAAAAAACAGTGCAGTAGGAAACACATATGTCTTTTGGCTCAATGTTATGCAATAACTCCGCAGAGACAGATTAAAATGCTGATAAAAGTAGCTGTGCAAATCTAAACACTCCTGCCCCAATTGAAGAACGCCCCCATTGCATATATCATGAAATTATTACTAAAACTTTACACTTTAAAGAATTGTTAAAACAAATCCATTTCCAACAAAAACAAAACAATGGAGATCACTGCCATTGGCTCCGAAACGAGTAACCATTCCTTTTTCCTCTACTAAATACAATATATGTGCACCTATTGGAAAACAATAACTCTTGTGGAACATTAGTTAAGAATTCTGAAGTATGAATCCTTCATACAAATATCACGTCTTGAGTACCTTCAGATACATTTTAGTATGAAACAAATATTCCTGGTGGAACTGGAATGGAGCAGAAATAATCAATTATCGAATCTTACAGATAGTAATATTCCAATACTAGTTTCTCTCTACGTTACTTTCATATTCTTCACACCCACCTCTCTTCTAAATACACCCAGTACGACGCATTGCACCATTTGTCCTTTCTTTACTTTAGCTATGGATCTAACTGTGATGTAATGTCGGTATAATAATATAAAGATGACAACGCAAATAATATAAAGTACATGTGGCCTGATTTCAATTCATAAATGTTCAAATTGACATCATGATTAAGAAATTACCATAAACTAATGTGTCAGAAACGGCATTATTTATAACAAAGCGTGCAATGACAGTGCCAGTTGCACCACTTGATGTGAAGTCTTGAGAAACGATTATTGCTGCTAAAATCGACGCCATTACCTACATTTATAATATACAAAGCAAATTTGATGTCAGTGTTATACTGAAAGAAAACTGCCTTGGGATTTATTAATTTCAATCAGTATGATAATTTTCTGCACTTGATCCAGAACTCTAAATTTTATCTTTGTGATTGTATATTATACCGACCAACAGACCGCAGGAAGTATTCGACGGAATGTACAAAATTAATTTACAGATGTCAGTTGAGCGACAGACATATTACGGGTGGAAAACGGTAATTTTATTGCGAAAAGAAAAAACAATATAAATTCTGTAAAAAATGAAAGTCTACATTTTCGTCCTTGAGTTTGATTTTAGACACACATTAAAACAAAAAACAAAAGGAATTCATAAGATGTAGTGGAAAACCCAAAAGAGTAACTTCCGATAATAACTGTTCATTTTTTTTAAAATCGGTTATTCATGTTTCCAAGTTACTGTTTCGACAGCTGATTTCTTTTGAATCTAGCCCAAATACATGATCATAAGATGTATGTGCTGTCATATACAACAATGTTTTACCTTATACAAATTTAAACGCATGAGTAAATTTGCCATAACCTTGGCACTTATCCTTTGACTTTTGGACATACAAATCAGTAGCTTTCTTTCATTTACCAAGATAAGTCCATCCACAAAATTCTTTAAACGTCGATGATGCAAGACGTATGCAATGTTGCTAACAAGAAAAGATTCTTTCTCAGAGGGGCAAAGTATGATATTATATGGGAATCATGGCTCAATTTTTTTACACCATTTTGTATGTAAATGGTAGCATGTGCAATAATTTGCCACAAATGCTGTTTAAAGCAACATTTTACAAATATGTTTCACTTATTTGACCAATTTTTTTAAAATTTACTCTACTTTCGTTACTTTGATGTATTAATGCTACAAAAAAACACCAAAAGCTAGATGATTTTGTAACAATTTTCAACCAAATGTTTTACTTTTTCACCCTATAAATCAAACCCCACTCTTTCTGTTCCTTTTGTGATAACAAAAACATTAGTTTTAACTTGTTTTAAAAATGGTAAAAAGGGAGTAATTTTATATGATAACACAAAAAGGTAAATATGGAACATAAATTATATATGGGTGGAAAAGAAAAACTTACGATGAGAAATGATTTTAAAACTATTTATTTGGTTGGTTTCTTCCAATATATAACATGAAACGGAAAATATTGTGAAAATTGAGGAAAAATGTTATAATATTAATAGATTTGAGTGGAAAATGCTTTATAAATGTTTTGTGTTGAATTTTATGCTTAATCGACCCAGCAACTTAGAAAATGCCACCCACTCCCATATCCTGCCCACTCCTAACGCACTTCCACTAGAAGAGCAAGGATTTCGATATACATTTTGTTTAACAAAAAACTGTAACTGGGAACTCAAATAAAGGTTGAATGCATTTTCCATACCTTGATAATATGTCCCTTGACAGTCCCAACAAAGGCAATAGTATTAGGAAATTCCGTAATGACTGCCACCGAGGATACTGTGGTATTGAAGGTAATGGCTGCATCTGTTAGTATGGGTTTCCGTCCATCAATGGGGGTGTTGATGTCATATTTTCCACAATAGTCATCGCTGATATGGAAATACTGAAATAATACCTATTTTTGATTAGTGATATGTTAATAGTTTTATCAGAAAAAGTTACATCCTGCTACAATTAAAAGTGTCACCACATCAGGCGTTTTTAAGTAACCCATTTAAGATATAACAGCATTGAATCTAAAGGCAATAGGTTAAATAGATCAGTCTTCAAAGTTTAGTCTAGGAGTCAGTGATATGGTCCAATGGCCCGTGATACGTTTAAAGGATCCAGATCAGGTCATTTTCAAGGTTAAATCTCTACGAGTCAGGGATATGGACCCGTGATATTTTTAAAGGGTCCGGATTGGGTCATTTTTCAAAGTTTAATCTAGGAGTCAGGGATATGGTCCAATGGTCCCGTGATATTGTTAAAGGGTCTATATCAGGTCATTTTTAAGGTTAAATCTACGAGTCAGGCATATGGCCCCGTGATATTTTTAAAGGGTCCGGATCAGGTTTGCAGGCACCACAAGTTTGACTAGTGACTAGTTTTTAACCTTAAAAATATGTTTTCTTATTCTAACAATTTCTCTCTATCAATGTTATAATATTAAATATAAAAAGATTAACTTGGGAAATGATGTATTCATCCAAATCAAGTATTTATCTGCTTTCTCCCAACAGTCAATTAATGGAACTATCCTCCATTTGATATCAGACAAGATCAGACGTTTATGATGGCTTGTGAAAGATAGGTTTAATGTGCATACCTAACATGTTTTTCTAGTTGACTTAAAGTTACATAGAATGCTTCGCTGTTGTGAGAATACTGATGTCATTGCTGATTTGTTCTATTGGCTTAGTCAAACTGCTTTGAATAGCAATCTAAACCGTCTCATAAACCAAACATATAATGATGTGCAAATGAAAACCACTTCATGAACATCCATATATAGTGTGATAAGTTTACAATCATCAATATTTGATTGGACTGCCGTATCCTGTATGAGACAATTTACACATTTTCATTTTGACAAGGTTCTCACCATATTTCGTTACCAAACGTTCATTCATTCAGATCTCATAGTGACATGTTCTCACCATGGTTGTAATCAAATTTTAAATTTTTTACTTCCCTTAGTAACAATGTTCTCACCATTGTTATTACGAAAAAATCAATAATTCAGTTCTAATGGTTTACCAGACTTTCAATCATTCAGTTCCAGCCGTGGATTGTTTGAGGAGAGGGAAGCCAATAAGGACAATTTCTACCGGATAATAATTTATTATAATTTGGTCCAATGAACGCAATAGAGAAAAATATCACCACCATGTTCGCGAAACACCTCGTCGGAAGATATCTGCATATGGTGAAATGGTTATCATTTATCACTGTGTTACATATAGTCAGTACCACGGATGAATGCAACCCATCTAACTGACCCCACCTCCAGTCAGTGATTTCTATTATTCAAACGCTCATCCACACAATGTATGTTATGGGCATAGCGCTGAGTTCAGAACAAATATCATAATGGTTGATTCGTTAATAATGATTCCTTTGACAATATGCATTATGGACAAGTCCTTGTATTTATGCATGCCATGAATTACATTTTTGTGACATTGATGCAAAAATGTAGCCTAGATCCCACTCTGATTACATGATATATTTTTAATAATAATAATAATAATAATGATAATAATAATAATAATAATATTACTACTACTTCTACAACTAACAATAATAATAATAATAATAATAATAATAATAATAACCTCGTATGATGTATTTGTAAGAAGTTACACTAGATAAATCATTTTATTCTTTTAAATCTAACACTGACTTGTGGAGTTCACAAACTTGTTTCCAGTGTGTGAAGTTTTCATGAAGATAACGTGATTACCCATGCAGACTTATAAACATGTGTATACTTATTTGACTTTAATATTATTTCAAATGGTAAAGCTATCAGGAAGAAAAACAAACTTACAGCTCTCTTGCAAGGGGCTGGTGAGATAAGATGAGAAGGTCCAGTATTTCCTATTCCATTAAAACAATCCTGTATGTTCTCTTTAAATATCCTCTGAACTGTTCTCAATGGATAAACACAAAGTGCGGAGTCACTTCCAGGAATGGCTGTATTTGGATTTCCAATACTGCATACGACATACAGAACATCCTCATGTATACTAATGTCCATATTATTGGCAAGGCGTGATCCTGCCTTAGCAACATAAGCTGCCTGGACCAGATTGTAGAGGGTGCCATTGTGCATGCATTTAAGCTGCACTTCTGCATATGAATAGTAATGTTTATCTGCCTGACAGACACGAATCAACTTGGAAATGTATGACTCTCTCCAAGGGTTCTGCTTCTGAACAGTAACAAAGTAACTAAATTTCTGAGAACTAAAGCCATAGATGTAATACACTGGAAATGTATCCCAATGCGTCACCAGAATTCTTTTGGATGAGCCTGTACTATTACCTGCGTAAACCAAATCAAACGTTTCTAAATTGCGACTAGCTATTGCAGGGACCAAATCACGGGATTTTGACTGTCCAGCATTGGTTCTAGAGGCAGCGACATAAAAAACATCTGACTGGGAGATAAGATTTGGCGGTCCTGGTGCAATAAATGCTACTGTGGTGCTTGCGGCATTATTTGGTACAACTGGAACGCAAATATCTGGATTCCTGGACTCGATGTCACTTAGATTGTACTTTTCACAGATGCCATGATATAGGCTTGAGCATGCAATTAGTTTCTTATTTTTGTAATCTATTACCAAGGCCTTATTGTAAGCATCCATTGTTTCTTTGTGTTGATCACAAGATGCAGTAATATTATGTGGCTGACAGTTTTGACTGTCGTTTTTCGGCCCTGTTGTTGCATTCTTTTTCAAGCTCAATGTGAATGAAAGCTGATAAAGCTTGTTCATTGCACCTATGTAAATGTTTCCTGTATTCCCGTCCAGTACCATATGACTAAATGCTCCTTCTGTTGAATTAATCTCGAACTGGCGGACTATATTAAGTTTTGACCATGTTGTCATGACAATGCTTCCTATAAACAGTACCAAACTCAGCCTCATCTTGAATTTGCTGCCTAGCGATTCTTTTTGTTACCAGAGTCCTTCAAAAAGAAAGAATTGGATGTGACACTGATTGGAAATATATAATTCTTCGATAACTTTAGTGGAAAAATGAAGATAAGTGTTATTTTAAAGGACAGTGCTTATGTAAAATTGTTAGGTAAGCATCTAACGTCTGAAACGATACAATAGATGACAAGTCAAAATATGCTGTAATAAATACTTTGTAACACACGAAGTAATAAACATTATCAGTTGACACTGCCATCATCGATTATAAGACATATCTAACAATAATTCAAGTCAGAGCATACGTTTAACCCATATACACCGTTGATGACAGCACCGTGTGTAAGCATTTAATGTAGGACTTATTCTTCCTCGAATATCGTTTGTTCTCAGTTGAGTTATAAATAGTAAATAAGCACAGGCATTATAAGATACATGAATGTATGCAAATATAGCAGACATATTCCATATTATAGCTAGCTGGCGGTGTAAGAAAGTACATGATGCATATAGTTTCAATACCACGTACGTCTTTTAACAGGAACCATGTAATTATGCAGGAGTGTATAGTAAGAATGCATTAGAATATTCCAGTGTCAAAATGGCAACACATGCTATGGAATATCGGTAGATTTGCAATTAAATTGTGTGGGTCGTTTTCATGATTGTAATTTACATTCTTGTTGTTAACGTAAATTTCCGTTTTATGTCACATGCTTTAAATATGACGGGACTGACGACTTTGATCTTTGCTCAACTTTCGAGGTCTGGAACTGAACAATGTGCATATGTAAATGTATTATCAGATTCATCGTGATCATGGCAACTGACTTTTGGACAAAGTTGTAAAGGTTTATTTCTTAGTCCAAGAACAAATCGTCCTTAATATTTGGTTCAGGAATTTACCTTACATGAAACGTTATGTTGTAAAGTAAATTTTTCTTTGTATCACAATGACCTTTGATGTCAACATTAAGAGGCCTCTTCATTTTAAGGCAGTGGTAATGGTAATGATAATACCTCTACAAAATGTGGTCAATGACTAAAATTACTACGCAAAAAGCAACTTTTTTCTTTCAGTCAGATTGATATTGACCTTTGAACCCTAATGGTATTATGTCAGATTGACATTGAAGATATATCGGATTGAAACCGAAGGCCTGCGAACTCTAATGTTAGAATGATACATTGACATTGAAGAATTGCACCTTCAGTTTGTGTTTTTTTACTTCTTTTTTTTTCTACAAACATTCACGTATATTTAGATTTGATTTCCCACAACAGTATATACAACAGTATTTCAAACATGTTTTTGTGTTGCAGGTTTCGATCGAGGTAAGTTTGTTTAAATTTTCTAGGCCGGCTAGTCCGCGACTGCTCTTCTAACATACTGAGACCTACTTCGTAGACGTTCATAGGCTACCCTTATGCCGACAAAGCACAGTTTTAGCGAATTCTAACTTGTCCAAAGGACATAGGCTATGCCCAAACATAAATGTCCAAATATCAAAAATGGGGTGGCAAGGGTCAGAGGAAACTTGGACAGGTAAGTAATATGTTTTCATAATGGTAAGTTCTAATCATTATGATTTTGATTTTCTTTTGAAAGCTTTTTAGATATTTACCTCAGTTAATTTGCCAGCAACTACCGTTATACATATTGACCGCAAAACGGAAAACTGAAAACGATTTGTTTAAAGTGATCTTATATCGGAGTTTGTCAAGTTTAAATAAACACAAACTTTCTTGATAGCAGTGTGATATCCGAAATCGAATTCATATAGAAGATCAATAACACTGTATCTACAACAATCAATATCACTTTGAATTGTGACTGGCTACAAGCTGTTATACTTAATTGTTGGACTAAATTATATTGCAATAATATTCATTTGTTCAAATCAGTCAGTGCTGTGGTACACAATTTTGATTTTGATTGTTTTCCTTGAGTGATGGAGGAGACAAAAATTGCCCGAGACTCAGACAAATTCAGGATAAATCAATATCAAGTGCTAGTCTGGCTGTGACAACAATAGACTCTTATTAGTATTGGCAAGTAATGTACTCAGAACGTATTTGCATATTGTGTACAAGCAAATACTAAAATTGCAAAAAGAAATAACGGCTATTATTATATTAACCACATCCTTGAGATTGTCTGCTACTTTTACAAGGACATAGCAAATCCATGTACAATGTACAAGTACATGTATGTCCATTGTTCGTGGCCAATGCCCACGATTGTTAAATGTGCCTCTTAGATTGTCTGCTGATGTGACTAATATATACTCGGGTATGGCACCGGTGCATCTTCAATATGGCGCCATTACGTAAACGTCCATTATCCACTGACCGTTGTCAGGCTTGGTATTAACGCCAACATGGTAAACAAGCTGATCACTCTTACTGGAATTGTATTACAGATAAAACCATTGTACTTTAGTGTAGGCCAAAATACATATGTAAATATCAAGGCAACCACAAGTACATCCAAGACATATGCGAATACAAACATGACGATCCACTACATGTACATTAGTTGCATCAAAGCTGGCATAGTAAATAAAGTTACCATTGTTATGGACACACCATTTGGCCAAATGTATAGTCTGCAGTTATCAGTGCAGTCCTAGGTAGGCAATGTGTGCTTGCACATAGATTTATATTTGCTTGCATATTTGGTACAATCTTTCTGCTATTTATTAGCAGAGCAGCATTGAATATAAGGCTGTATTAAACCTATTTATCTGCAGTCCATTAAGAGGACAAATAGTGAATTATTTACTTAACCCCACAAAAAAAGATTTATTCTTGCCTGCCAACTATTATCTCAACGTGGAATTGTACATTTTGTGTCTTAATACGAGAGTCAAACAAATTGATAATTTAGGAAATGTTGAAGCTTGGTTTGGTTGTAAATGAGTCTGAAATTTAATCTCACGATCACATGTTGGTTCAAATTACAATTACGACGGCGCTTAATCATTGCAGTCTATCGTTGGGCATTGTAAGGACTCAAATGGAGTTGCAAATCGAACTTGCCCTAATTAATAATGATGGCATATATCTCTTAAGCGTTTAAGGGTCATATTTAATAACATAAAATCAGCCGTGTGCTTATAATTTCAGAGTAAAGTAGAAACATAACCTTTGTCAACGATGCGGACCTGTTCTCACGTAATATAGCATGCAGGCAAAGATTCACCGAACCTATATAGTAACAAAAAAACAAAGGCTATGTATAAGATTAAGTTGTCAGTGAATTAATTAATTGCAGTTTCTAATCATATTAATATAAAACCAATAGCAACATGTTTCAATCACACAATGAATTACTTTCATGAAAGTTTCAAACATGTGATTCAATTAATCAAACTCGCTGCATTTACAACCGCCATAACAACAGCCTTTGTCACTGATGCTGTCACAAAAAACTACGAGTTTAAGTTACATACAAGTGACTTTGTTTATACAATTATCTAGCAATTATTCCGATCGCATATGAGTTGGGTGAAGACTTGTCGAAACATCGTTCAAAGATGCACCCAGGAATCCTACCGAAGTTAGAGCGCATGGTGACGTCCGCGTTTAAGATGATCAGAGTTCTTCATGTGAATTTTGATTATGCCGCTTAGCCGTGACAGCGATGGAGCATTTTAAATCGCTAACCCATGGTATCATAGAGGCACTCGCTTGACTGAAACGAAAAGACACCGAGACCAATAATATATAAATCGACAAAGCTTTGGAAGGAACTGTCAGACGTTGGAGAATACACCAACACAGAATCAGGATGGACTCTTGACGGATAAATATCAATTCAATAGCATATTTCCCTGTTAAAGACTTAAATTTATTCCAAAACGAGCTTATTGTTCACAGCGAGCAGTGGTATATGTGGGAAGTGATGGGAATGAATGTTTTAAATGAGTTTGAGAGGACATCTGCGAGCGACATTTTTCATCAACAGCTTCAATTTCAGCACTAGCTAATTGAAATAAGTTTTGATGACATAAATTATGCAGTACAGGTGATTGCCAACTCACTCAACTCTTTTGAAGAACTTAATACTGGTATCGCCGTTAATGTCTAAGTGTCTACCAATCATTTTTATAGGCTTGATCCATCCCCACTTGACCAAACAAAGAAAAAATATGTTAATCAAGACTGATCTGGTGTTGCTGAGCGATACCAATCGCTCAGACGCTGTACCAGTATGTGTAGATAAAAATCTTTCTCTGATGTTCTACCGAAACAGCAAGTACAAGGGTGAAAGGTTCCCCTGTCAACATTGCCTTCAACGACCATGACTTCACTGGAACTGTGACAAACTGCAGAGTACAACTATGCCAGAACCTCACAAGAACACTTGGAGATTCACCAAAGATGAAAGTTCCTTATGTAATTTACTCTGACACTGAATGTCTTAACTCACCTGTCGCTCAGACAAATATAATGGAAGTAGCTGAATAGGTCCCATGCACAGTTTCTTATACTGTTGTCTGATGGGATGGTCAGTCTGAGATTAATGTTGTAGTTTGGTCAAAACGCAGAACTCATTTGAGGTGTTTCTTAAATCACTTAAGGACACAACGAAGTGCATTCCAATAATAGCTCTACTCACCCTCAGGAAAAGTATAGCTAATTGAAACATTCGATAGTTTTACCCCATAGCACGCATTGCTGAATCTCTCTTGATCATTTTTACAACGCGGTAAATTTATAATTAGTGAACACTATCATGTTATTGACTTCTGTATAGGACCCACACACAGCGATATCAATCTACAGTTGCGAATTTGGACAAGTAAAATAAAAATCCCAGAACTTGATTGTGCATGGAGTCACAGAAGCATATGATGCAGCAATGAGCGTTATAACCATCAACATGGGCAAACTTTTAGGCTGGATCAGCTGCAGTTGTTTACTGACTCGATGCAGTTCTACAATTATAATCAAGTAACATTAGCAATGACTTGGGAATCATGTCAAAGTTAAAGCAAAGTAAGCGTGGTATTCGCAGCGATATCACCGTGTCATTAGCGGATTAATTGCATTACACAGACCAAAATCAACACTGAAGTTGACAAAGCCGTTATAAGTTGGTTTCATTATGATACGATCAAACCGGTGTACGGTGTCATCAAGATGCTGTACACGGTTAAGGACTTGAAAATGCACATCACAACCGATGACATGTACGAAAACAATCGGTGCGGCGTCGCTCGTAATCAATATTGACTCCAGCTAGTATCAAAAACAATATAATTCACTGTTTAGTTACTCCTACAAGAAAGTCGTACTAAACTCAAATATGAAAGTGCTGGTAATTATATAGATCATTACGACTGGCTGCTCCATAACATGTACTTAATTAATGTTGGCGACTTCAAAATCATCAAATACGCAAAAGAAGTTTAACGAGTGACTTTACAAAAGAATCTTTAGCATTGTATGTCTGTAGAATACCTGTATCGAATTAGCACAAGCAGTACATTTCAAATACAATCTTAATATTCATACCTCCCTTGATAATCAATCTCCTGATTCTTTCTCTGGGTGCAGGATTAATTGCTTTCTGTAAAATCCCGCATACTCGATATCACACTAGGTTCGCTAATGGTCTATCGCATTTGGCCTAATGTTTGATTGGGTAAAATTCGGTTCCTTCCGCAAATAACTCGCTCGTAATTTTGGCAGAGAGTGGTCGAGAATGTACCTGGATAACAGTTTAACTTCCCAATGACGCATACGAACTTGAATCAATAAATAAATACATATATCCGACGAAGTATCGCATTGATGGCCGGTACACACGCGAACATCAGCCAACTTTGAATGCTTCTTTTTTGATTAGATCTCTAATGTACCAGGTTGATCTTGTGCAGTAGTCGCTGACAACAGTTCATAGTTGGTCAGAATATAATGAGATTTCCCCAAGCGAACGAATTGTGCTTGCAGATCCCACTGGTACAAGTTACAATTTCCCACCAGAAATTGTCAGAATCATCGGTATGACTCAGCTAATCTGACGTTTGATGCCATCATTAGTAGTTATTAATCCTCAGCGTAAGCGTACGAGTCCCAAGTTTAACATTATTTTTAGGATTTGCCCCGACTGTTGGCCCCTTCCCTTGTGACGTAATATCGATTACTGCCGCATCCACTGTGTACCTTCCATGTCATAGCAATCAGTTTGTACACATTCATTTCGCCCTTTTGGAACAAGCTGAGACCTGGACAATACAACTACCTATATATTAGAGATCTACCAGATATTTAAATACAATGAAAGTCATACGTAGGCTTGTGATATCCGTGCGTGTTTTGAACTCCTGAAACCCCTTGACGTGATTTATTATGGAATTGGCCTTGTTGATGGTGGTTGTGGGTTGCTTACAGGCGCAATACAAGGTGCACGTGACCATTACCTTGCGCACTGCACCGATTCGTAAACAACTTGCTAAGCGTATTCCTTATAGCATCAAAAAACAATGTTGTTGATCATTTGAAAATGTAGGTGATTTTACATTGATTCGAGATCTTCTAAGGCGTTTAGTGGCTCAAGCATCACTATATGCTATTACACTAACATCAACATGAATAATCCCAGCTCCTGTTAGAAAATCATTAACGTAGACCCTCAAGAAAGTATATGTCATTTAACTATTGCATATTTGTTAAGGAAAAGCTGAATTCGGTTGTCTCGTAAAGGGTGTATGCATTTTGCTCAATGGATGTCTTTTTTGGAAAGGAGCGAAATCTGCTACAAACAATTCCGATTCCGTTGCCAATACTCAGGTTGGATTTGTCAAGAACGGCATGATGACGTTGTTCTACAGCGCGTGATATTCAGTGTATGAGAAGGAAATCGAAGCACCATTGATAACGTTCACATTTCACAACATTCATTGGCCTCGCCAGACAAAGCCTTGATTATGCAAAGTCTTTTGGTAATCATGATGTTGTATAAGAACACGTCTGGTCATGCAGATCATAAACTGTATGCATTCATGCATTCTGCACATGTAGATGAAGAAGACAGGATCATTAACACCAACCCGAATTTTAATTTTGGATATGTACAGCGTCAATATGAACTTGAGGGAAACTCGTTGAGGTTTTCATGGTCGATTCTACTCAGTTGAGGAGATGTTCTCAAGATTTTTTCGAGGTCGAACATATGTTAACCCATTACGACAACTATGTAATTCGGCGTAATATCGGTGTCGCAGCGGGCAAGGTCGTGTTATCAACATTAGCATTGTGCATTGCCTCCTCTAATTCATTCACTGGCCATGAGAGATAATTTGTATTTGTTTTACAGTTTGGAGCTGTGTCAATGCTTTCGGCTCTTAGTAACAGGACAGACGTGCACCATCGAAGCTCTATTCAGAGGCAATTTTCAAAATATGGATCGAGGAAACAATATTGCAGTGCTGTTATATGTCACAAACTATGATTGTTTGAAGTTTCTTTGAGTTTAACCGTTCCTCAGGAATCCTCATACGAAAGTTTGCTTTATGTCAGGGCCAATGAAGTCGAATGAGGATACCACAAGTTTAGGTCGTACTTGGTACGGCATTAAAACGTTGACAAGGGTGTGCACTTCTGACATGCATTTTGTATGATTTGCATGTTGTACCATGGTTACTACCTTTTCATCGGAACAACTCGGGCTGCTTTAAATGTCTGTGGTAAACATATGTTTGTATTTACGTTTAAGGTGGGATCATTATATTGCTGAAATGGTCTCGAAACTTTTTTCTGATGAAGAGCACTTGTGTGTGAATCAGTGTCTTTGAGGCAAATATAAAAACTCATAACATTGCAATTATACAATTTACGGTTGCAAATGTTAATGTCCTATCACGAGGTTAAGGCTGGTTTTAGCACAAAGCAGATTGAGAAAATAAAACTGAAATCGGATATGACTGCGGGTTCACATTTAGGCTTTCTCTGACAAAGTTTTGGTAGACTGATCCCTTTGTGGTTGACCCAGTCGCAACTTAATCGGTGCCAAAAGGCCGAAGAAAAGAACTTCTCGGTTACATTAAAAGTATCCTAGTCAGGGGTGTAAAAAAGGAAAAATACTTGGTCTTCTTGACCCCAGTTTATTCGGTTGTTTTCTCGCCGTTGACTAGCTTTCATTTACTCGCTATGACAAACTCGGTCAAGGATTTTCAAGCCGTCTTTTTGGGGGATTAACGTGCGTTCCCCACACAAGGGAAACTGACATGTATGTTAACACCCAAACATCTGTTATATGCTGACTTGTACGAACATGCACCACAACTTGAAGTGGTTGACTATTTATAACCCGTGGCACTAGCTGCCATCGATGTCGCAATCTTGACTGGATGACTCACTATGCGGCAATATAACGTTGTGGGCACTAGAGTGTTGACCAACTCAGAAAGCACTTATGGATTTTACCTTGTAAGTTCGAAAGTACGCTTAACAGTAGACGAAATGTATATTGTCATTTACAAACTCTCATTGCGGCCCTGATGTACATTTCATCAGGTTTGCATTCAAAACGTGTCTGACTGTATTAAGCAGTTGATTTGTTGATTTCGTCAATCCCAGCGAACTTCAAACCAGAAAATTGTAAACCTCTAACATGAACATTTAAGATATAATTTTTTGAACCTGTGAGCTTCTGTTGTAAAACAACCGAGGCCGAAATCAATGGAATTATATAAATCAGAGACTATGCTGTGTGGATTGCGTGTATCAAAGACTATATCTACATGCGGTATCGAAAATTAACATGTTTGATGACCTAATAACAAAAAATTTTATTATAAAAAGGATGCCGAATTCAGCTGATGCAAGAGACAGCCGATGATGATAACGATCCATTGAAACAGTATGCAGATATCAAAATTAGTGATGTCAAGGTTCTGGCTGACAATAACAGATTGAAACAACTTACTAACTTTCGGATGGCATTACATGTAAATATTTATGGGTTCCATGCCGGTGGGGACTTTAGTTACTGATAAAGTCGGATGCTGTTGCCTTATCCAATTTGCGTCCATTAGCACATGGGGTCTAGGAGCATTCATTTAAAAGAAAAAAAACACAATCATCGGAATGTCCTGAAACTGAAAACAAATGTCAAAATCTAGGATGTATTTGTTTAGAACAGATCATAATAATAAGTCATCAAATACATTTTTGCTTCCATGCTTGTTTAAGATCAAACAGAACGAAATAATATAGATACATTGAACAATTGTTTGTAATTAGGCGTTTTTAATAGTCTTTGACGTTTGTGTTTTAGAAAAGATTTTATCAGTATGTAAGTGATCGATTCTGAAAGCTGTGATGAGGTTTTAGAATTTGCGTAGAGGATCGCGTAACCGGAGATCGCAACATCGATAGTGACCTAGTGACCTTGTTCCGATTGTTGATACGTATCTACTTCTTACATGTGTCGTTAACACACCATCATATACAAAATGAAATATGATCTTGTTAAGGATCAAATATAAATTAACAATTGTTACCACCATGATATACCAATCTCAACCCTAAGCGAGGTTCGATTTATTGCATAAGCGCGTGAAAATGCTTAATCGTTTTCTGCACATCCAGGTATAAAATCACCAATGGATTATTTCTACAGCGGTTAGTGTAGTCCAAAGACAAATTCTCTCCCGTTACAATCCTCCTTGATTGTTTTGCACTAACATTATTTAACCAAGAAGAGAAAAATGTTGACTGCTACTAAACAATGATGTATTTATAAGTGCAACAGAAATTGTTGGTGAACACGAGAACAATTTTTAAAGACACCATTGATTGGTGTAATAAATACGGTTTTAAAAGTGTATACGAACGTAATGTCAGGCCACAAGTACTGGTAGCTGTATAAAGAATAATTGGTTATTAAGTGCTTGTGAGTGTGACACTTAAAGAAGGCAAGTCTGTCAACAAACTATATGATTACATTATTCATGCAAGAATAATGATAATCCTTCAATGTAGCAACGTTAGAAAATAACTGAAGATGAAATCACCAATAGAATTACGTTGTTCAGGAAATACAAACATATGTTTGTATTTGTGTTTGTATATGCTATTTGCACAATCGCCACAACAACCACCATTGGTCTGGGTGTGATGGAATTTATGACTTCTATAGGCACACCAATCGGAATTGTTGATGGAGACATATCAATAGTAATAGGATTGACTGGGGGCGTTGTTTGAACACTCTCACCACGGCTGCATTAGCGAATGTGTGTCTAATCATCCCTTATGAAAGAAAAAACAATCAGACTCAATACAATTACCAACCTGTACTCGATATATATAGATGGTACAATGGCTTATATGGCTCAGTTCTACACCGTGGCAAAAATGCAGAATTAAGGCGACTCCTTCATATACCGGATTCGGCGCAATACTGACTCTGATTAATGGGCAGAAAATATTCAGTACATGCTTGCATGATTGCCAGTGTGCTTATGGTATGCTCCAAATCATCACCCATATAATTACCCAACTGAGTGATATAAAATTGTAATATGAGGATAATGGCATTGTTTGTTACTGATCTTGGCTGCCTATGACATGGGAGCCTGTTGGTAACTTTCCAGTGTGGTCGTGTGTGTATGATATGACGAATAATTAATTTGAGTAAACGCCTTTGACCTAGGTCATTAACTGAAATCTAAACTCGTATATTATACCTAACTCTCTATCGCGTTATAAGTATGTAACAATAGCCAGTTTGCAACATGTATATGCTAGACCCTGAGGCTAATTATTCGCTTCATAAATGTTGCGAGTGTCAGCCTTGCAAACAATGAGTGTCAAAGCGATGTGTACACAACTGGCCGGCCGGCTTATGTTACGATAATGTAAGCCGACATCAAAAGGACCGGTGGGAAGCCAGTTGTGTATAACATTGCCATAGGAACTTGTTACTGGCGCCTTATTTGGCTGCGTGTGATTCACAGGTAAGTGGCGTGAATTGCCGGTGTTGGTCTCAAAGGAACATCAAGAGGGGGTCGTAAATCCACACTTGACACCCTGTCGAGGAGGGCGCAATGTCTTCTGATTATGTAGACAATGGATGAGTCGACATCCACTCGGAATTGAGCAAGGCGTGGCCACCATTTGAATCGCAAGTTTAAATATAGTGTCTTGAAACTAAACGTGAGTAGTCGACAAACCAACTTGCGGGAATTACATAAGGAAGTTATAAGCAACTCCGACGTCATTCGAAATTGGAGGGAAACATTGTCATTCTAGGAATTACAAAGGAGCTTCGGACATGACGATTTTAGGGAGACATGAAAAGGAGGGAACGGAAGTGGAAGGGTGAAGAACGTGGTTGTTGGAATGAAGGGGTAATGGGTACCAGTCAAGAAACACTACGGATGAGTAGAATCACACAACAGGAGGAAAATCTATCACACTAAGTCAGATGATGAAATAGGCTGTCAGTTGGTCGAGTGAAAGACGAGTGATAGGGTTTTGAATATTGAATTTCATTTGATTAAGGACTATTTGTTATTGAATGGCATTAAATGTTTTGTTTATATAAATTTCACCTTTTGTTTATTCAGTAAATTAACTGTCGGCATAGGCAGACTGGGGGCTCGGAGCTTTGCATCTCTATCACTACTTCAATTTCTAACAAAAACGAGTCAATGTGGGTCGTTTGTAATAAATAAAGATAATACTGGGAGCATCCCATCCCAACCTAAGGTAGTCTACGAGACCTTTACACTCTCATGAATGGTCCATTTTGTTTTTCCTTTTGTTGATGTGATCCACCTGCGTTTTACTTCTAGTAAAAATGTGATTCATTCGATATGAGCCGTCGTCCAACTTGTATGATATAATTTGCATTAATTATCATCTACAGATCGGTGCTAATTTTTATAACCTACCCCCCAAAAAAGAAATATGACCAGTCTTTATCTTTATCTTTGTCTGCCTATATAAAATAAAATATCTTTTCTCAACTTTGTCCGTACAAGCCACCTAAATGTAGGGATGTAATAAACTATTATAGCTCAGTGCAATACTTGGTCAAACTATAAGTAAATCTAGGAAGATCTTTTCTTGCTGGCATACTAAGAAATAATGATATTGTACGAGAATTGAATACACTTTTATTGAAACTGCAACAACCTAGTTAGTTATTTTGATGCAAGCACTTATACTTTGGTGATGTGTTCTAACGTTTGCTAAACCAGCAAGACAAGTATTGACATACATACTAATTTAAGTACAAAAACGAGATTAGATTTACATTGTATGTCTTTGTAGGTGTTCCTGTCATCTGGTAATGCAAGGTCAATTTAAGAACTGGTATTATTTATTTATTTTTGGGGGGAACACTTTTTCAATTACATTTTAAAACAAACGTTACAATGGCATTGATTTCTAAAATGAGGTTTAAAATCATGTATCCTATAATGTAACTCTGGTAAGGTAATGGTGATATCCCACTGTGTGGTACTCGTGGCAATGGATCGAACTAATGTTTGATAATGGCTGGTGCCATGATAATGGTGTCACCCCATACTACAATAAATTGTGGTAATATTGTGAGAGATGAAGTACATATGAGTAAATATGTAATAGTGTTAGACCCCTTTTAATGGTGGTATCATAGTATTGTCATAGTATTAATGGTGTGACAGATGAAATACATATGGTTATAACTATGCTACTATTAGATCCCTGATAATCAAGGTAATCCCCAGACGGATAATCGTGATAATAGTGTGACAGATGAAATTCAGATGGGTATAACTATGTTACTACTCGATTCCCGATAAATAAGATATTCCTCAGTAAGATACTCGTGGTAATAGTGCGACGATGAAAAGCAGACAGGTATCACTACCGCTATATCCATCGCCGTGTAGGTATACAGTGGTGGCGATATTGAATCTTGAAATAATGACGAGTCCATCTATTATAAAGACTTATGCTGAATATGGCGAGCTTTGCAGCTGTAGTTATTTTGAATCTGGGAATAATACTGCTTTATTAACTTCATTATAAGGATTATTGGTATTTCATTTACATTTCATATCAATATGGATATGGGAAGTTTATTAGTTTTCCATCTTGTGATAAATAGTGATTAAAAATATTCAATTTGTTATCTGGGTGTAGAGGGATATATGATTAAGGCATACACGGGTACAATAAGCTCTGCCATGAAATCAATAATTTAATTAATTGAAGTATAGGATGACTAACGCATTTTCATTAATTTATTTATAGGATGAGTTATGCATTTTGATTAAATTAGTTATACAATGACAGATTTCATTAATTTAAATGTGGGGTGACTGGTGTGTTTTCCTTAATTTAATTATAAGACGACAATGATTTTATTGATTTAATTATAAAATAGATTAACGCACTTTCTTTGAATTAATTATTGCACGACTGATCCATATTCATTAACTTAATAATAGGATGATTGATGCATATGTATTAATGTAATTAGAAGATGACTGGTGCATATTCATCAGTCTCATTACAGGACGAGTAACGCATTTTCGTTAATTTAATTTTAGGATGACTGATGCATTATATCAATTTTGTTATAAAAGATCATCGATTCATTTAAATTAATTTATTCATTATGGATGTCTGTTGCGTTTATAGCAATTTAGTTAGAAGATGACTGATGCATTGTCATTAATTTATGGTGTTTGTTATGTTTCAAGAAACTATTATTTTATTTTATGTCAATGGCCCAATCGTAGCCAAATTTTGTTATATAAAATACCTTCATTCGGATTTTCGAGCAGCAAAACTAGAGAGTAAGCGCTGAGCTTCTTCTTTGCACCAATTTATGCCCATTCATTTTGTTGCCAATGTACGGGGTCCCTTCGTCAACTTTGTTTTTAACCTTTTCTTGAACGTAAGTACAACTTATTTATCTTCAAATGAATAATTTTTAATGTATCGTTCAATATAGTCGTTTGTATCTTTGGTTTGTTTTTCACCGTCATTTTGTACTTCAAAATAACGCTTCATAGCACAATATTTACGTCAACCTCATGCGACAAATAATTGCATTTTACCCGTGAATCCAGCACTACAATTGATTCATATTTTTGATTCGGTACTTCTACGGTAAATACTCTATAAATGCATTACACAACAATCACCGCAACAGTTTTTCACGCATGGAGCAGTTGATCCCAGCTTGAGCAATTTGCAAGTGTTATATGTTTTATGCTTGATTACACTATTAGGAAAAGTCTAATAAGAGATAGGGCATGCTGTTGTATTAGAGAGAAGTAATAATATTGTATAGATATATGGACGGAAACTATTATACTACAATATAGTTATCAAGATCTCACAGGAATAAAAATGTCACAGGCGAAAGAAAACAAACGGATTTAAAAATTATTAAAAATAAAATCAGATCCTTAGAATCAACACGAGATAAGTTGACACGATTATCAACAACTGAGCCATCACCATCAATATTTGATCTTGATCGACTGAACGATAAAAGAAAACAAGTACCTTTTGAACTAAAATTACATGAAATAATCAGTATGGTAAATAAAATTGAGTTGCAAATGATTGCGCGGTTTATATTTGGTCGACGTTTAAAAAATGGCGATGGCATATTTATTTATTCAACAATGAATCACAGATCTGCTGATAAAATAATTGATCGTCAACAGAAGAACAAAAATGATTTTTTTTTCGGAATAAAATTCATTATTGAACAGCAAGGATAAGATGGACCAACACAGATCGTATGTGATAAATTTGAACGGGTTAAACAATAAATATCAGGGTCGATTCGTATTGTCGTATTCGTATTTGCCAAAAAGACAAAGCCAGAAACACTAATTGGTGTCGATAACCCATACTACAAAAATGAATATCCAGCTGACGCTGTTGTTTACGAGATTTATTACCTGAATGACCCTGAAATAACTGCTCTTCAACCCATGAAAACAGGTACATTAAACTGTGGCTCAGCGTGTAAGAGAACATTTCGTAAACTCCAGGAGTGGAAATGGACTTATGGAATCGAGAATAAAAAAATTAATTAAAGGGAAAATTGTTTAAACGACGGATCTAAAATAAATGATGTTTCTGTGTTCGAAAAAGCAATAAAATGCCCATATATGGTAAAACGCAATTACAACGGATCTAAGCTAGATGATTTTTCTGTGTTTGAAAAAGCATTATAATGCCCAGTAATGGTAAAAAGCAATTACAAACTAGATTTTATATCACTCAGGAAATTATAGTAACTTGGGACACCAATCACGATTATAGACCGTAACGCGCATGTATGGACCAAGACTTAACGGAATTTCCACGAGAAAAAAATGCAGTTTTTATAACGGCGATATATGTAAAGACATCAGTATAAATAATCCCGTGTCTATATGGTGGTTTCATACTGATCTAGATCCATAGTTTGATTAGTTTGTGCTGCAGTCTGGTGTACTTTATCGAATAGAATTGCTCCAACACACGATGAAACAAATTGCCTTAAAATAATACACCAACATAGATGAATTAGTCATTAACTGTTTTCCAATATCATCTGCAGTCGCTCACACAGCACAACAAAAATTCAGTGGCGTCCAACACCAATAGAATTTCACGAAAACATATTACTGTCTTGTGTCTATTGTGGCCTTAGTGGTTTATGGAACACACAATATGATGTAGGTTGATAATGTTGTTACTTATCCAGCTTGTTTTCTTTGGTGTGGAGATCGTAAATCGTATTTTGAACAATCTGGTCATCCGACGCATGAAATGACCAGAGTTGCAATAAAAGGTCCATTGCCTCTTGACTATGATCTAACAGGATTTGTGGAGATCGATTCATTCGAATTTACGTCAAATGTTCATCTGGTTATACCAATCGGGCTCGACCGGCATTTTATTCCGCCGGATACGAAGATTAATCTCAATGACTGTTGCGTAAACATTGGGTTCCAATAGTGTTATTACGACACATACTGGTTTAAATTAAACTTGTATCGCCTAATGTAACAACAGCGATAATTTCATGCAAACCACAAAATTCTGTCTGCTTACCACGCGATGAAACATCAACTGATAAGAAAGAACTGGAGAAAACATATTGGCAAATTTACGCAGGGGTCGTCATCTAATAAAAAACGTCATTGAACAAGATTAGTTATGGACAAGGCGAAAACAGATTTCCTAATAAAAGACACTATGACACGTGATGTGTTTTCCATGATGGAAATTGTAAATCTCAGCACTGGAAAAAGTATAGCAACTACGACGGTGGCTCGCCTCAGTTTACTCATCTTAGATCTTCGATGCGTGCGTATTCATCAATAAACCTCTTATCGATGGTTAAACGATTTTCCAACGAAGCTGTTTGAGTCGCGGTTAAAACATTTTATATTAGTCAGTCCAAAGTGAATCTTTTTGAGTCATTTATCGAAAACACAAAACCGGCTCATTGGGGTCATTTTATCATCAAGCATAAACAAACACGTAATTATTTGGAATCTGCTGATGTTAAAACACCCGAGAGTTGTTACAACAATGATAATTAATCACATATATAATCAGCGCTGTCAGTGAATGATCCAATTAGATAGCGAGATGGTAAATGGAATCCAGCACGAATGGGGCAAAAATAGATACCGAGAATAATTATTTTATTTTTTGTTGCATCAGAGATGATACTGCACATAGAAATTCTTTGCCAGGATCAACCTGTAGCAAATATGGCCATCGCAGACCAACAGGTGAATAAATTCGTTCAAACGCGGCCGTGAATTCAGTTGCTTTTTTAGTTGATAGAGCTTCCGGTTTTTGTATCCACTTGTAACGTCGACGACTATGAACACGTATTTGTATGTCCGACGGTATGTGATGTGCCAATGACGTCATTTGGGAAAAACAAGATATCTACCTGATGAACTACGTTAGGCGTGCTGACATCAAACCGTCCATCCTGAATCGTTTTGGGACGTGGTATTTTGTATAGACTTCCACAATATGTCGTTGTTATAGATCTTTGTTTTCATTCGCGACATCATGAGTGTGGCACTTTTGATTACTCGCATTTATCGAAAAATGTCCAGATTTTGGTTTATTTTATTCGTTAAATCTAATATCAAGTCTGGTTTCAGGACAACAGTACTTATATCTCGGAAGATGCTTTTTTCTCTGGGTACTTCACTCACAGCGTGCCTAGCAATTTCCCAAGTGTAGCAGGAATATCATCGTCAACGACTGTGTCGATAACAATGCTCGAATTGCTGCTCATAAACTTATATTTGTTATGTCGCATCTCACTTAAATGTAAGAGCGCTCGCGTTGTTTTTCAACGTTGTTAATCCAGTTGTATATGTTACCGTTTTGCATCGAACACAATATAAACTCATGATTATAAATAATACTGTATGTTTACAATATCAACATGATTGACTTCCATCCGCAGGAACCTGTCAAGCATTATCCAGTGTTACCAAATTCAATTCGAGCCATTATAATTCCTCAGACAGTGTTGACTAAAACTCTATTGTTGCCCAACCTGACAATGATGTGGCTCAAACGGAATAAACTTTATTTAGTAGCACCATCCGCAGATGACAGCGATGCTATAATGTAGTTAAGCAATTTAATGAAAATCCATAGAACGACAATAATGTTACTGAATTTATCACTAACATCGATGATGCACCGTCCGTCGATGATATTAACAGGGATATCGACAATTTAGTGGTTTACGATGATGTCCTGCTAGACAAACAAACAAATACAGCCATAACATTTTTACGGGGCAGACAGGAAAACACAGATGTTATTTACGTTACACAGCGGTGCACTCAAATCGCAAAAGTGATCTGAGATAACTGCATATTTTATATTTTTATTTTGCTAGGTGTTGACACATATACGATGCGAAGTATTCATCACATTCGGTGTCCCGTTGATATTGGCATAAACAAGTTCAAATTATTTTCAGCAAATATGCTTAAAATACCCGCATGGATTAGTTTACACGATTCAATAACACGTTATCGAATTGGTCTGTATAAAAGTTTTTTATTTTTAAGAAATAAATCATACTTTAAAATGAAATAAGAAAATATTAACGAGATTGTTTCGAGATTGAACAATTAAAAAAAAAGATTTTCCAGCAACTCAACTTGATGTTTGAAATGATATTGCAGCGACGTAAAGAGGGCAAATATACAATAGCGGAAGAATATAGATTTATCAAATTACCTCAGCGCGAAATGTAACTGTCATTGGCGGAATTACACGAAGAGCAGGAGATAACTACAGATGTTCAACTGGCAAGCGCCATTGAGAAAATATCATCAGAGCTGTCTCGACAATAGAGCGGCTGTAACTTTGCATGCGAGACAGCTAAAACTCATTGTATTCGAATCCGAAAGGATTCCCGAATCCACCAAGCCATCCAAGGAATAGAAACGTCAAAAAAGTATTAATAAACATCTTAAAAAAGTAATGAGAACAAAATATTTTATTTGTTTTATTTAGGTTTGCTAGCGGTGGAATGGGCTATTATTGTGTCATGGTGGGGCATTTCAGTTCCTATCGCGCACATAAAAAATAACAATTAACTCTTCTCCACCCGTGTCTAATAAATTATAATCTTGGTTGGTAATACAAAAACGTATTCGTTACATCAATGGATTATGACATCGTAAGTAAACAGGATTACTTAGTTGTTTTGCAGTGTTCCTTCGATGATTTCTTCCAGCGATGCCTTCCACGTACATGCTTGATTATATATGTAGGATTGTGTGGGATTCCTTGTTGCTATAAATCTGGTGCAAAGTTACCAAATGAGGTATTTTTGCTACGAATTCAAGACGCCACCAAAACGCCGTTGCAGGTAAGTCTTTATCTTTATCTGCTCGTTCCAATATGAAAGTTTACTTTGGATTCTGATTTAACACAACTGACGCGGTTTCGAAAAAATCAATCAGTGAAATTTCGCCATATGTTCAATACGGACAGCATGTACACATCGGTACAGATGACGTCAACATACCGTTGTGAGTTGTTTTATTGTGACCATATTGTTAATCCAGACGTTAATGTGTATACCGCGTTGATTAACGGAGTCTTATGAACTACACCATCAGTAATATTTTTGACTTTTCTTAGATTTATGCGAGCTTAAAGACGGCGACCAGGGGATTTCCAAAGAAATCATTAGCGAAATCATTAGCTACTCTATTTATCTTTCGGCGCAAATTTTTAAACGCGGCTACATTATTATTATATTCAGATCTGAATGTGGCCAGTTGATCACTGATTGTTAAAAAGTGGTCATTATCGCGATGTCGTTGTTGTCCAAGTATTTTCTTTATTCCAGCGACATTGTCGGATTCCGGTTCTCTCAAATTAGCAATTCAATAACCGATCATTCAGAGTTTACAAGACATAATATCGCAGGCTTTAGTAACACGTTAAAAATTTTATTCTATCGTCCGACTGAGACTCACATGATAATATCGACCCACTTGATATTGCTCGTCTTTACCCGCCCATGCTGATCCTAAAATCAACAATCTCATCCAGATCAACCCCAGCGAGACATATAAGATCAGCATGTTCATAGCATTTCGCATACGCTGACCGATCAATGTCGATGGAGCATTGTGCGGAGCAGATCTTCCGTAAATAGCTACCATTATAAAATATTAACCTGTTTAAAATGACTCTTATATACGACATGGATGCATCTGATATTGCTATATCATAAATGTTTATTATTTGATTCTCTCAACAAAAACATAGACATAAATTCTCTTATAAATTGTTGTAAATCCTATTACTTCTTTATACATCGGAATATCTTGTCAGACACAATATAGTCATGACAAAGCCAACAATTTCGAGACATGGTTCAATATTCGTTCCGTCGATGTTGTGCGTGGCACTGTTAAACAACGCCATAACACCTATATTAACAAAACCAACTCGATCTCAAATTCCATATGCTATATCATCCGTTTTCAAATGATTTCCTTCCATCTCAATAAATGTCTCGGCGGGCAAGAACTATCTGCTTCTATATAAACGTGTAGCTCGATTTGTCCACGTGCGTCAGATACAAGCGCATCATAACGATAATCACGCACCGATTAATCTTTGCGTGCTGACGCGTCTATGTGAAATGCGAGATCAGATACACGCTTGAACATTATATTATATTATTTGTTGCTTAAAATGACCGTCAAGTCAGGCCATTTCACGCTATCAGACTTGTGGTAACACTTTTTTCTCTCTTTGTGGCTTGTTTTTTTGTCATAGATGGACCACTAGCCAATTTTTTCAACCACTCATTTGGAGCTTGACTTTTTTTTTTACTGACACTGGCAGGCATCACTTTGGTGCTGGGCAGTTTTACCGCCTCTGTTTTTCGTTGTACTAATCCCATGAGTCTGTCCCTGATCGTTGAAAATGCTTTACCAGCGGCATTACCAATAATGCCAATACCCTTATCACGAACAACTTCAATTGCATTCACGCCCAATTGTTTTGCAAGGAGAATAGCGTTTGGACGATCCTTCTAAATAAACATTAAACTACATTTATTTTCCTTATGTTTTCATCTCCACGTTGGGGCTTGGTATAATCATGTTATTTGTGTTATCGCCGATCTAATTGATCAATCGCTCTAGTGATCGTCGGTAATTTCGTCGACAAATTCCCGATAGATGCTGCTGTACCTAACTCAACCGGGAAATAAATGCTGACAAATAGCGGCTGCTTCATTGATGACTTACATGGACTTATTTTCGGTTCGTCTTCCACCAATCAGAATTTCTAGTCGATCAAATCCAGCGAGGATTTATTTGGACAAAATAGGTTTGTTTTTCCTGACATCGGTCATCAGTCGCAAGGCCTCTTTCGGTTGCTCCTTCATGTGATTCTTTGTTTGGATCTGGTTGAGGACCAGGATATAGCTGATTGTGTTCTTCTGACTCATCTTTTCTCTTTCTCTTCCTTGTTTACGATCAACCGTTTACACTTGATTTTCTTCTTTCTTCCTCCCTCTTTCAAGATGACGTTTCATTTCTTCTTGTCTTTGTCTCCTTTCTTGATATCCTCTCTTAATATCCTCATCTACTACCGGGTTAAATTCTTTAAAGTCTGCATGATCATATTTGACCTGCTGCGCACCGGAAACAATACGCTATATATTTTTACGCCAACCAGCACGACTTTTCAAGCTTTTAACATACTCATGTTTCATATAATTTTTCTTTTTCACCCCAAACGCAGACATGTTAGCTATTTATTTTGGATCATTGATGGAAGCAATACCTTCTTCTGTAACTGCATCCATCGTGTTACTATTAACCTTTGGTCGTGGTTGTTATTGTATTTGAAATTCGGGTGGTGGATGAATTGGTGGAAGGGTTGAAGACGGCAAGCAATATCAGCAGATAATATCTCAAGAGCTGTCTGTCTTGCCACAGTTGTTGCAACAATTTGTATTTGGTTGGTTCGACATTTGGTTTAATTAACTGTTCTGTACCCTATGTAAAGTCCACATGAGCATTCTTACACTGTTGCAGCTGCTGTTTGGCAGAATCACGGACTGGACACGGATATTTCTTAATTACTTTAAGTCTGTCTCTAGCAAATTTAATAAAAATAAGTCAGTGAGTACACACAAATAACGTACGTTTTAAAACCAGCATCAATTATCGGAAAGAGCTCTTCAAGTCACATCTTAGGATAACCAGTCATGTGATTAGTAACAGCTAAAACTAGGAAACTGCTCACATAACAGTCCATATGCGTGTCTAAATACTAATTATGACTGTACGGCGGAACATGAAGGAATATCACTATTCCCCTTCCTTCATGGCAAAAATAGACATTAAGGGTAAAGAGCAGACAGATAGCGAGAAATAAATATAGCCAGATATACACGGAAAAGCAAAACAACATTATAGCCATAAATACATGGAAAAACCAAAATAAAAAACAGCTAGAAATACTAAGACAAACCTTACTGAAGGGTAACAAATGAAGGGACAATATGGAGGCAAAATAAGCACGGGCATAAATTGAGGAAGTTTGAAGAGTACCTCATAAAGGGACCCGATACATTAGTGATAAACTAAACGGGCATAATTTGGCAATAACGAAATGCTCAGCTCTTGCTCTATACTTTTGCTCTACAAAATCCGAAGGAATGTATTTTATGGAAATAATTATTTGCTTGGCCAAGACATCAAATCAAATAATATTTACTAGAAACATAACAAAAGCATCGTGAGTCCTCTAAATTGAATAAAGGGGCTAATAACAAGTTTATTTCGTAACAAGGGCCAGTTACTAAAGCAAGGCCTTGTATATCTTTGTTCTTTGTTCCCCGTAGAAATGTTGTCTCGTAGACCCTTTATGTCTGCTGACCCCCTGCTGCTACAGATAATAGTCTAATTGGTTAATGCAAATAAAACAATTACAGAGTGTGTATATTAAACTAAATTGTAGCATTTTATTCCAAACACAAACGAGTAAGGTACACTAAGGAAAACACACACATGTGCAAACATGCAGATCATCAAACACCGACAACAATACAATTAGATCATCCTATTATCGAACACATGCATTTTTACATACCTGTTTTGTCAAACAAACAAAGTAGTCCGAACTCCTGTGTATATTTAGCTATATAAAGTCTACGTTTCGTGTCCTCAAATAAATTTTTGTCGATGCAATCATTGGGAAAGATACACTCATCCATCAACATCACATGATCTATATAACTCGACACACCCATTTCCTATTTGGATATCTTATAATCAGGCATTCTGTGCTTACCTACGAAAAAACTGTAATTAATATTATTATTATTATTATTATTATTATTATTATATATATATATATATATATATATATATATATATATATATATATATATATATATATATATAGATATATATATATATATGTGTGTGTGTGTGTGTGTGTCTGTGTGTATGTATGTATAAATAGTCATAGTCATCGATAGCTTTGCAAACACATCAGTTTGTCTGTTTATTTGTTTGTCTTGTCTAAGGTTCGTATTTTCCTTTGGATAATACTCAGTATGAATCGAAAGTGCTCAAGCTGTTTAGATACTAGTTTTGCACTGTTCATAATGTATTGCATCTATCTTAATCAATCCCTGACAAAAGGGATCTCTTTTTGAATCCTGTGCACGTGAAAGGACTGTTATTCGCCAAATGATTTGTATTCTTTATGCATATTAATATATACATATATATATATATATATATATATATATATATATATATATATATATATATATATATATATATATATGGGGCGAAAGCTCTGCAAACACAACGGTTTTTCTGTTTTATTTGTTTGTCTTGTCTATGTTTTGTATATGCCTTTGAAAAATACTAATTAAGAGTCGAAAGCGCTCAGGCCGTTTAGATACTAGGTTTGCACTGTTTATAGTCGGTGTATTGCATTTATCTTAATCAATCCCTGACAAACGTGATGCTTTTTTGGATCCTGTGTACTTGAAATGACTGTTATTCGCCATACGATTTGTATTCTTTATATATATATATATATATATATATATATATATATATATATATATATATATATATATATATATATATATATACGTGTGTGTGTTTGCAGGGAAAGAAAAAGAGAGAGAGACAATGGCACCATTAAAATCATCAAATAAATTACAGCGATATACTGTATTCCAGGCAAGAATCGAACACATGATGCTAGTATTGCAATTATCGCCTAGTTGTGTGTGTGTGCCTGCGTGTGTGTGTATGTGTGTGGGTTTGTGTGTGTGTGTGTTTGTGTGTTTGTGATCAAGGAAAGAGGGAGAGAGAGATCCAGTAAAGAAAAAGAAACCCAAATATGTCTTTATGCTATGCTAAATAAAAACTTTAATCGTGAGTAAAAAAAGAGAGCTAAAATTCGCCTTTTTTTTCTCTTTTATTCTGAAAATTAGCCCATTACATTTTTAAAGATAAATTCAGTAAACAACAAAATATTTCCTACAGGAAATATCAATTATTGGAAGGATACGGGATATCTATTTCAATTATATATCAGCATTTCTAGATATTGCCGGATTTTTTATTAGGTGTTATTGAATACACAAAAATGGAAGTTTGCATAAAGGATGTAATACTGCCACAGGTCGACACATACCTATATCCGCGTTCCACTTCTTTTGATGAATGTTCAAACCCTACCGGCTGCAAGGTCCACAAACAGATTCAAAAGCTAGCATGCATATATGTGGACTATACCCCAATTTTGAACGTTTCGAACTGTGCCGGAGGAGTCGCTCACCATTGCTTACGCACGACTGCACACGGGCAGAGACGCATTCTCATCAGTTCGAGATGGAGCTTATAATTAACTGCCATCTTTTTCAAAACGTAGTCATGACGAAAAGTGTACCTCCTTGCTGCATTATCCACGCGCTTGTTTCTTATATGATAATCCCCACTCTATTTAAACATATATACATGATTATTCACACTTTCTTAAGCTCGACCAACGAGTGTCCGACTTAGAATTTCTAAATCATTGTAGACATTTGCGAACTAGGCATGATTATATCTGATGAAAATTTGTTTTTATTTCGAACGATATATTTTACTTGTATATTCTAGCTCTGAAACTAATTCATCCAGTGATCGGGTTCCATAGTTGCTACAAAATAACTAGTTGAAATAAAATGTTTCAGTTGACAGTGGTCTTGATCATCATTCGAAAGTTATAGACATTGTTGTATATTACATTTATCATCTCCACCATATGTGAGATATGCACGTAAATTTATTTCCCATCACTTGATATGAACAATATATAATGTAAAGCTTAATTTCTATGTTAACCAGATTATGGAACTGTTGACACATTACTCTAATAATAGTAATAATAGAGTTTAATTTTTTTATTTTCAGCAAAATAATTTTCTTCTTTATACTATCAATACATAATCAAAAGTGGAGCCCAGAAAAATCATGTTAAATCATATGAATGTATCAACTCTTCATTTATTATCAAATTTCATTATGATTATGCCTAATGCACCATACGTAAATAGGGTGTTCCAAACAAGACGATTACAACAAATTGGTCATCGCAAAATAAATTCAAATATATTCCTTTGATAATCTCAGCTTGACAGACAGCGTGGCATACACATATTGAATTATCAACCATTGTTTTACTATTCTCCTCTTGATGTTAGTTACAGCAACCCCTCGTGACAAAAATCCAACTTTAAGGATAAGACATTATTAATAAAGTCTAGAAATATATTACAACACTTAATATGCAAAGTTTGAACAAAGGTTTGCTTTATTAAATATACATACATGTTTAGTATTATTGTTCATTTGTATTTATAGTTCATTGTTTCACGTTGATTCCTAAAATTCGATTGTTTCATTCTCTTTGAAAATGTTCACCCAAATAGGTAGCATAAAGAACTCACTTGTAAATTCTTTTAAAAAGCATAAGATGTTTGAAAATGTTTGCCCGAAGTCAGGAGCAGGTTTCATTAGAATGAATCTGCTTAAAAAAAACACTTCATCTTTCTGATGCTGGTTTTCTATTTATTAGTTTGTTGGTATCGATGCAAAACTTACATGATGTTATGGTTGTTTTCTTGTATTTCTTATCAAGATTTGTTTTGCATTGGATGAGAATAAGTTTTATAGCATTTACGATTGAATAAAATTAATAACATTTAAATGAAATCCCTTACATTATATATAAAACATATCTGGTTTTAATTAGAAACTGTAAACCTTGTTTTCCTTTTTAAGTAGCGATATGTTACATTACGAATATTAGCCGACTCATCACTGTTTAACCTCAACAGTGGTTAACCACATTGGTCCATGTGAAATTCAATACTAAGTCAAAGTCACCTATACTATATATATCCTCATAATTTCTAATAAGAACGAATATTTTCGTATCATTAGGTTGAAACAATACACTGGTACAAATCTCAGGTCCATGTTAGCAGAGTGAACAGTTCCGAGTCTATTTCATGGGACAGTAGCATCCCGTGTCTAGATTACCGAAGTGCAAAATCACAAATCAGGGAGCTGGGGGTGAAGGATGAATCATTTCGTGTAAGTCATTTATTTAAATTAATTTCAAGGCCCTTTAGCTAATTGGACTCTCTGGTGTATCCTCTTTACGATCAGTTTTGTATGTGAATAATAACACTGTAATAAGCAACATATTTCAATTTTAATTTAGTTTTGTGGAGTTTATTGCCATGTTTCAGCACATATAAGACATGTAAGGTGACCAGTATATTTGGTGAAGAAAGAAGCCGGAAAGCCCCTGGAATACCTGCAGATCCACGGGAGGCTACTGGCAATTCTTTTTACATATCTACGTTGATCGAACTGTAACTTGAACTCACGCAGAGTTGAGATGTGTGAACGATCTGTAAAGGCAATCGTCTTAGATCTTCTTCAGCGAATATAAAAAGACAAACAAGCGAAAGTGAAATCCCCACCATCCTGTGAACCATGATCACGCGTTGATGTGACAGGGTCATCTATATCCCAATAACCAGTTCATCACACCAAGAGATACTAAGATCATCTTCTCCCACCAATTTATGCTTTGAGCCAAACTAATTAATTAATGAAGGCCAGTGCAAATAACAAGAAAAGTGTGCTCATCTCTGAATGAGACCCTTGATATGACCATTTTTAAAATATGCTTGTCTTTTCCATGGCAACCTTTACTTCCTCGGTCCACAAAATGTTCTTTATTTGCACTCTAAATGTTTCATTAAATCCATTATTATATTTGATGATCCAATACTTCATACATGCAAATATAATATGACCATTTAACGGACACTTTGTTTCCCGATCATGGGACAAGCCATACTAAATGTCTAAAGCCACAATTAGAGAGAGACTATAAACATAACATGCCTGGATGCTAAGTGATATTGGAGCTAATTGTATCATTGAATTCATTTTAATTGATTATATTGAAAACACTTACATTTCCTTTTGATTCTTCATATTGTGGATATACTGCTGAAGTATGAAATATTGGCATACTCTAGCAAGATTTCTGCACCGCATTTAAATACACAAACAATCCAGATATATACCTCGATAAAAGTGACAAATAATGACATATCAGTCAACTGAGTGTGCTTTAATATCAAATGTAAAGGATACAAACGATCTGCAGTTGCTTACAACGTTCTGGTCTATCCATAACTTTTCCGATAAGTTTTGAATTGCCTTGTACTTACTTTAAGTGCATGGTTTCATATTCAAAGCAAGCAAATAAAGGCATGCATATGTTGAGAATATGACAATCATATTTTAAAGAGACAAGACACCTTGATTCACAATACACTCTATGTTCAGTGTCTGGAAAGAACTGCGTGTAAATCTAGTTATCAAAGAAAATGTTATAGTATGTTTTAAGACCTAGTTATGGAGACGTTATGTAATTGTAACCACTATGATTTGAATAGAATGAATTCATTTGACTAGGCGAGAATAAGAATTCATTCGGTTGGGCAAGACTTTTGAGAACACGTGATACGTAGACCATGATAGTCAACGTCACGAGCTCGATTAATATATCATTTCGATTAAATATTTGAAAATGAAAGAGAAATATTTATTTCCCAAAGTTACTTGTAGTGTTTGATCACAAACATAAACCGATATTTTCAAGTAATTTTTGGAAAATACTGTATTTTAGTAATCGCATTTTATTTAATTCACCGCAAATGCTGTGAGCAATATTTTTAAAATTAAGGTTGTAAATAAATGGTTTATAATGATATATCAAGTACAAACCAATTCGAATCTTTCGGCTGAAGTAAAAGTTATTCCTATTGTAATAAGGTAATGTAAACATTATCTTAACTAATTAGTGACACGTTGTGTGCAAAGGGAGGTAACGCTGGAATAGTTTTCCATCGGAAAGGTCTATGCTGTTTCTAAGGTACAAATGACTGTGCAGATGAAATGGCATGTAAAACAATGACAATGTTCTGGTTGAGGTCGCTTACGGAAGGTGTAGCCCTTATTGAAAACGAAACAATGAGACCCTTTAAGGGCTGTCGATCTACTGTCAGAGAAGCATCTAAGAGAACGCTCCATGTTTTACTGCTGGTGTTAAAGCCATCACTGGTAATGATCATAAGTACAAGATAATTTAGAATGGCTTCCTTGGTGACTATACTGAGCCTAAGACCGATACCACTTTCATTTTAAGACAAATCAAACATCTTAATAACTCTACTCGTGCCAACCACATATCAAAAGGACCATCCATTCATGAGGATCAGCGATACTTTTCAATATAGCCGTCAATAGCAGTTTAATACAGGCTCAACCACCACGATAAATCTTCTGTTAAAATCCCTATGCCTTTCCGTTCAAGAGGTCTGACAAAACAAGATATGTCAAGATGGTTGTTTGGGTGGCCACACTTAGTGTAACCACCTGGACATAATATAAATTTTTGAATGAAAACCCCATGAAGACATGACCATCCATTCACGAGTAGTAGTAATGATACAATCTGATGTGGCGGCCATATTGGACGTCTCAGCAGCACCATCGTCATATAGGACCAACAAGTCCTAGATATTTATGCGTGTCCCGATGTTATTGCAATCCTCTAAGTAGTTCAGGATGATTATCAACAAATTGTCCAAACGGATAGATGATGGACAATATACCCTTCTAATAACGTTTCTGGTGTATGACCAGTAGTGCTAAATTACTGACCAGTGAAGTGGAAGATGACAAACAAATAACAGCCAACCGAGATATATGGATTGATACTACACTGGTCACACTCTGCATGATTTAGAATGGCATAAGATGCGTGAAGCTCAGGCCCTTCCCACCGCATTCCACCTTTCTAGCAACGTAGATAAACAAGATATGAATATTAACGTGTTTATTTATTATCTTGTAAAATCAATAAATAATCAAGATTTTAGATATTGCTGTCTTAATTTCATATATACCTAGATTCAAGCCCAATCGTTTTAGTAGTGATTGTGTCAATTTAAATATGACATCATTTAAGTCATAAAACACTAGTTGCATCCCGTTTATCTGCAACAAACAGACTATAAGTATTTTTTTAAATTTTGTTTTAATGGTACACTGATGAACACATTATTTTTGCTAGTCCGATAAATAAACCCTCAAACAGGTTTTGGCATATTGTTGTCTACATCACTATTCATAAAAGTCTGCAACTTTTCATGATAGATACGAGCCTTTATGATCATCAACTTCAGACGCTTATTGGCTCTTAAAGCCCCAATGCAGTCCTTTTTCCGAAATTTCGCATTTCTTCCAATCCAAAAAAAATTTGCAAGGAATGAACTGTTTTGTTAAAAACATGAAACAGACACTAATCATTTTTTGAAATAATCGAGGTGGTAAGTTCAAACAATGTTTAAAAATTAAGTTTAGACTTGTCACCTCCGAATTGTATCCTCCAAGTCGCTCGTAATTATTTTTTAGGATGTATTATAAAGTAGTGGTGTAATACTTTCGACAAATTCCGTTAGTAACTAATCTAAAAACTATAAATTCGCACGCAAATCTATTTCAGCGGGAATGAAAAGAGGCAGGTCTGCTTTTTGTAAGTGAATCTGCGAAGGAAATTCGTTCATTAGAAACAAATAAGACTCGGATAAATATAAGTGATCAGATGGGGTACTGGATTTGCTTTAAAAAGGGAATACAGGCTGAAGAAAGGCCCAGCTATTGCGGATGTCCGTGTTAGCTGGCAAGCATACGACACTTACTTGTAACAAATAGTGTACGTAAGTTATGCCTTTGAAGAAATTATACTAGTAAATGCTAGGCTGGGTATAGACTCATATCAAACGCTAACTATGAATAGCACAAATGATCACCTACCGTATCCATTATAGAGAGGCGTTGACTTCATGTGTTTACACCGCTAACGTCAATAAATCTTGTGTTCCAGCCTTCGACTCAAATTAAATGACTCAGGCACGTTGCCAATCAAGATTCGAGTAACATGTATGTATGTGAAGAATGGACATGATTCTTATATATTATCTTGTTTTGACACTTAACGATGTTTCTCTTTCAAAACTGACTACTATTTAGATGATTTGGTATCTACGACTTTGTGCACGTAATTGTAGCATTGGGGCTTCAAGTTACGGTCAGTCTGAAGGGACTTTCCATTATTCTGTACACCATATCTGACAGCTTCAAATTAATATGGAATAACACAGTCCCAATCTACTGTTGCTATTAAAAATTGTATGAACACCATCCGTGGATAAGCAGATGTTCCATAAATAGTAACCAACCAATCAGAAGCGGCTTCTCTCATTCAAAACGTTTGTTATGTTGATGAGACTTAATCATATGTGAACGTCACGTGAATTACATGTGATTAATATCTTATCATAGCACTATTATGAAAGTCTACCACGTCCAATTATGAATTGATCTGATTATCTGACGATGTTCAGAGCAATGTTTTCCAGTATTAAGAAAATACTGCAACGGCAATTCAGCTGCCATAAAGAAAACATTTTAAAAGAAATATGAAGTTAAACAATTTTAAATATTTTAAGCAATCCACTATTCATCTTTTGTCTCTGTTTTCGAAAATATATTACCAAATTTATGCAAGCTTTTATGAGCATGATTGGCATATGGTTCTCTTTTAATCTAACGATTTTTATTGACAAAAGGGATGAAGTAATAAAATATGAGATTGTACCAGTTTAACCCATAAAACCATGCAGTATATTACCCATAATGACTTCAAACAGTTACTAATTTGTATATAGCTGGAGCAGGAAAACAATATTTAATTTAGAGTGGCATATATCTGTAATAATGGTAGATAAATGGAAAAGATTTTAATTTAAAGTAACACATACCTTATCTGGCTGTAAGATCTACAGAGAAACAGACTGTTAGTTTGGCAAACACCAGACCCTGACTCCATGGTCTGTGGACAGGTGTAAAAAAAAGTACATGTTTTAATTTTGAGAAACACCTTACTCTTACTGTCTGAATGTAATAAAGACAAATGGAACATATTTAAATTCAGAGTAGCATAGACCCTGACTGGCAGTATGTAATAAAGACAAATGGAACAGATTTAAATTCAGAGTAGCATAGACACTGACTGGCTGTATGTAATAAAGACAAATGGAAAAGATTTAAATTCAGAGTAGCATAGACCCTGCCTGGCTGTATGTAATAAAGACAAATGGAAAAGATTTAAATTCAGAGTAGCATAGACCCTGCCTGGCTGTATGTAATAAAGACAAATGGAACAGATTTAAATTCAGAGTAGCATAGACTCTGACTGGCTGTAAGGTTTAGAGACAATTATAGCAGAACCAAATATTTTAAATTTGGGAAACTCCAAACCCTGACTGGATATAAGATCTGCAGTAGAGGAACCGACTTGGATTTAGAGTAGCAAAGACCCTGACTGGCTATAAGATCTTACTAACAATTATATAATCATTACACATTTTACCAAACGCAAAATGAAAGTACTAGGATTTAGAAATACTCAGGAAAGCTTCGCATCTGTGAAAAAAGAAAACAAAATGAAGAAACAAAAGAAAGCCAGATCAGATTATAATGATATTGATATGCATGCCACATCATGATATATAATGCATTTTAAAACGATAATTGGTAATTATTAAAGAAAATATTCAAATCTAATGTGTAATATACATTATTTAACCATCAAGCTGTATTTTGAAACAAACTCTAATTGCCCTCTCTTCTAGTAACAATTGCTTTTAATGTAAACATTATTCAGACGTGATAACACACTTCAAATGTAAAGAGGTCTCCACTCAAGTCGTGCTTGAATACAATTCAAAATTGTAAGTCATATGAATATAATCTCACTGAACGGAACCATGTTCTTGATCGACACTTCATTTGGTCCAAGTGAAATTCCGATGCATGTATCATTGAATAATATCTTGAACCTATGTCAAACGAATAACCAAATAATTACAATTTCTTTCAAAATTCTTGCATAAAACCATCATGCAAAACCTAGTTAGTACTTGACAACCCTATTAGATGTTATATATACTTAGTATTTTAACACCCTGTTAGGTGTAAAATCTACTTAGTACTTGATTACCCTTTTAGGTGTAAAATCTAGTTAGTACCTGACTACTCTAGTAGGTGTAAAATCTAGTCAGCACTTGACGACCCTATTATATGTTATATCTACTTAGTATTTGAACACCCTATTCGGTGTAAAATCTACTTAGTACTTGACTACCATATCATGTGTAACATCTAGCTAGTACTTGACTACTATATTAGGCGTAAAATCTAGTTAGTACTCGACCACCCTATTATATGTTATATCTACTTAGTATTTGAACACCCTATTCGGTGTAAAATCTACTTAGTACTTGACTTCCCTATTGGGTGTAAAATCTAGTTAGTACCTGACTACCCTATTTGGTGTAGCACCTGACTACACTTTTCAGTGTAAAATCTGTTTAGTACCTGACTACCCTGTTATATGTTATATCTACTTAGTATTTGAACACCTTGTTATGTTTAAAATCTACTTAGTACCTGATTACCCTATTAGGTGTAAAATCTACTTAGTAGTAGTAAGGTGGGCCACTATACGTACAATGGAAATTAGCATTACGGAGACCCCTGGGCCACTATACGTACAATGGAAATTTAACATGGCGAAAAATCGTGGGTCAATATACGTACAAGGGGATTTAACATGGCGAAAAATCGTGGGTTAATATACGTACAAGGGGAATTAACATGGGAAAAAAATTGTGGGCCGATATACGTACAAGGGGAATTTAACATGGGGGAATAGAGTTTGGGGATTGTTTAGGGACAAAGGGGAATTGAATATGGGATTTTGTTTTTTATTAAATTTTTTTTTAAAAAAGGGGTAGGCAATGGAAAGGCTATCTCTTTTCGAGAAATATGGCTGGCCCTGAAAAGGGCCTTTGGGTTTTCTTCTGCTTCTAGTTTCTTCTTTTTCTCCACCAAGTTCTTATTTTATCTCCAACACTCTTTCTCTTCTTTTCTTTCTTTTTTTTCTCCTGCTCTTCTTTCTTCTTCTCTTCCTCCTCTTCTTTCTTCCTCTTCTCATTTTCTTCTTCTTTTTCAATCTTTTCGTTCCATTTGCTTATTCTTATTCTTTCCTCTTCATCCTCCTTCTCCTCCTTTATCTCTTTCATGACACCACTAATCTTGTCCTTTACCTTTTTTAAGTTATTAATTTCCATCTTTACACGATGGGGACTATAGGAATAATGGTCTTCAACCAGTCTTATCAACATCTGCTCCATCATTCCTAAGTTGTCTAAAACGTCTTGTAATGTTTGTATTTTGTCCATTTGGTTAGAAGCCATCTTCTTTTTTTATTCTTTGCAGAATGGTTTGAACGACGAATACTGTGGGTTCTTATACTTAAGGCGCGTACGTGAAGGAAAACATCCCCCTAAAACGTAAAATTGATCTTACCTAGATCATGACCAAACAACGGCGGACGTGAAGGAAAACATCCCCTACTTTTTCATTTCATATAATAAAACCCAAACTATACTCTCCACATACGCTAAGAAACAATAAACAAATCCATAATCTACTATCCACACAATCGTACGTGAGCGGGTACAAACACAAACACACAAACACATACGCTAAGAAACAATAAACAAAATCCATAATCTACTATCCTCGCAATCGTACGTGAGCGCTTACAAAACCCAAACTATACTCTTCACATACGCTAAGAAGCAATAAACAAATCCATAATCTACTATCCACACAATCGTACGTGAGCGGGTACAAACACAAACACACAAACACAAACACACAAACACATACGCTAAGAAACAATAAACAAATCCATAATCTACTATCCACACAATCGTACGTGAGCGGGTACAAACACAAACACACAAACACAAACACACAAACACATACGCTAAGAAACAATAAACAAATCCATAATCTACTATCCACACAATCGTACGTGAGCGGGTACAAACACAAACACACAAACACAAACACACAAACACATACGCTAAGAAACAATAAACAAATCCATAATCTACTATCCACACAATCGTACGTGAGCGGGTACAAACACAAACACACAAACACAAACACACAAACACATACGCTAAGAAACAATAAACAAAATCCATAATCTACTATCCACACAATCGTACGTGAGCGCTTACAAAACCCAAACTATACTCTTCACATACGCTAAGAACAATAAACAAATCCATAATCTACTATTCACACAATCGTACGTGAGCGGGTACAAACACAAACACACAAACACATACCCTCACACTATCTTAAAAAAGAGTTAGTGTTTATATTCACACTACTCTACCTACACATTGGCAAATTGATGGTTATTTCTTTTCTAGAGTATTGGGTAGCCCTGAAAAGGGCTGTTTTTTTTTTTGGAACTTCATGGACACCTGGTTAATGGTGGCACCTTCCAGGCCTGGCGCCACATACACATCTTATCCCCCAGTTAATTTTTACTTTTTTGGGGGATAGAGCAGAGGCAGGATATGTAGCTTCAGAATCCCAATTTTCGCTCTCTGGGATTCTGAAATTTATTCTTCTTCTCTTCTTTTCCTTCTCCTCCTCCTCTTCTTTGTTTCTTCTCTCCTCCTCTTTGTATCTTCTTTCCTCTTCTTCTTCTTCTTTATATCTTCTCTCCTCCTCTTCTTTTTTTCTTCTTTCCTCCTCCTCTCTTATCCTTCCCTCCTCCACAATGGCTTCCGCGGCCAGTTCATTCAACAGGCGCCTGGCATATTCCAGATGCACATGAAGTTCCAACAGTTTAGACAGTCTCGTGTTCATTTTTGGTGTTGATCAATCAACAAGGGTAGCTAGACTTCCCAGCGAATTTCAATTTATAGTGAAAGCGCGGACGTGAAGGAAAACATCCCCCTAAAAAACATAAAATTGATGTTACCTACATCATGACCAAAAACAACAACGCGCGGACCTAAAAGAAACACTCACTCACTTTTTTATGCTACCCATAACTATTTTAAAATTTTTTATAAATCACTTCAATAGACTATCCACATACGCATAGCAATCCAATCTAACCTCAAATCTACATCTCAAACACCAAATAAAGACATCATTTTAATCTACTATCCACACCAATGTACTTGATCACTTACAAACACACAAACTCACAAACACATACCCTCACATTTTTTTAAAAAGAGTTAGTGTTTATTTTCACACTACTCTACCTACACACATTGGTAAATCGATCGTTATTTCTTTTCTAGAGTATTGGGGGGTAGCCCTGAAAAGGGCTGTTTTTTTGTTTGCTATGACATTTTTTTAGTTTCTAAGAATGCGATGTCCTCTGAGGATAGACTTTCTGGCGATAGGTCTGCTTCTTCGGAAAGAGAAGAAGAACTCTTTGGTGTCGATACGACAATCGACAAAGCCTCTGTCAGCTTCAGGTTGCTGCTGATGTTGTTGTTGTTGTTGTTGCTGCTGTTGCTGCTGTCTCTGAAGTCTGTACTTCTCTGTCCATTCTTCTTTTTCCCTGTTCATTTCTTCTCTGAAGAGCTCTTCTATCAGGTCTTCAGTGATTTTTAACATTCTCACATTCTCTATTTCTTCTGGCTTCGGTATCAGACTGTGTCTGACCCTATGCAAATTCACGTAGGCTTCGTTGAGTTTAGCTAGTTTGGAGCACATCTTCTTAGGAGGATGAGTCGACAATGGATGGTTAGACTGGAAACAACCCGGTTCTTAAAGTCAAAGCGCGGACGTGAAGGAAAACATCCCCCACACGGTTTTTGAGTCGCAAAGTTTAGTGAGTGTCATGAGAGGGATAGTAAGAAATGAAAGAGCATCAATCCAACATTCTTATAGCTAAACAAAAGAAAAAGGCATTTTTTTCAAAACACAACATTTTTTATTCAAAAACCACTTAACACTAAACAACAACTCTAACATTTTTTAACAACAATGCAACACTAAAAGTTTCTCCACTAGGTAAAGAGGGATAACAGTCTTCCATGGTTTCTAGTAATCTAGGATGACTTCTCTCAAACTGTTGATTTCTATGGTATTATCGAATTCTGCATACAGGATGACGTTCACCGTTTCATCAGGGTCTCGGTCTTTAAACTGAATTTCCACACGAATCTGGCCGGATTTTATAGGGTGGAAATGTCCCTCGTCGCTGCCTTGGTCTGGAGTGAAATCGAAAGCCCACAAAGCGTAGCCTCCTGCATAATCCTCGTACGTAATACCGTGACTGGTATTGGTTCCTAACTGTCCGGTGGCTTCGTACAGGGACAAGTACGATCTCAAGTAATTCTTCTTGGTAAAGTCAGGTTCGAAAGGTCGGGTACACAAGGTCTTGCCATCGCGACTGACTTCGATTTTGGACACGCCAAAGTGTTGAAAGTAGAAAGGATTTTTTTCGGCAGCTCCGTTGAAGGCTGTATTCTCCACGATACCAACGATCAAACGTTTGGGTAACTGTCCTTGGAACAGATGATCTTCGATCATGGATCGCTGTCCCTTGGGAATGGTGAAGGTTTTCACTTCCACGCGTCGTATGGGATACTTGGCGGTCGTTCTGCTCAACGTCTGACTGATGTCGTTTCCCACTTTAGGTAACACTTCCACACGGCGTACGTAGAGTCTGGCTTCTAGGATTTTGGTTTTGTAACCGTCACTATCAGCCATCAAATGGAAAGCGGCACTGCTACGATTCAGTCTCAGACGGACATCCACCCCGTTCAGCAAATACTTTTCTTGCAACCACATGTCCAAATGCAAACGATCCATCAGTTCTAAACTTGTGTCGGCTCCCGTGATTCTCTTTCTTCGTTCTACAAATCCATCATTGTTGTCTTTCTTTTCATCAGTTTCCAATATTTCAAACTTGGTAGGTTCGTCAGCTTCCCATACCACACAGGCATTGAGATGAGTGTTCTTGGCATCTATTCCGTACGTCAAGAGATTTTCCAGGTAGGCACGATAAGGGTAAGTATCCATGCTGCTACTGACCAGTTTGTTATTCAAGTACAAGTCCACTCCACTGAACAAGGAATGCATGAAATTGTTGACGGGAGCTACTGCTTCATCGTCTATAGCACCTCCAGTCTTATCTAGAATTTTGACTTTCAGGTACAAGTAACTGCTATTCAGATCGATGTAATCTTCGGGCTGTCCTTTGATTTCAAACTCGATGGGAGCGGAATCGGTCAGTGAGGAGACGGGGTGAAATTCCACCCACTGGGATTCTTGCATCGTCATCATCGTGGGGGGCATGGCAAACAGGTCCAGTTCCGTCTTGGAACAAGCGCAAGATTCTCGGTGCATCATTTTTTTGTCTCTTTTCTCAATAATCGAAAACGTCTAAGTCTCGAACGGTTCTTCTTTTCTTGGCCTTTCTCGCTTGAAGTCTGGTGAAAGGGTGTTTTCTTCGTCGTCTCTTTCTGCCTTGTCCTTGCTGAATGCCTGACTCGGTAGCGTGCAGGGCATTTATAGGTGTTTCTCGTTGGCCTAAAATGTCTTTGCCCGTTTGCAGCAAGACATTTTTGCCTGCCCTCATGAAGGCTTCTTTAGGGTTTTGTTTGTCGATGATGACATTTTGGAGAAATTCTTTGCCTTGCGTCAGTGCCGCATCTTTCAAGGCGTGCAATCCACGTGTCACCATCGGTTTCAACACCGGGGCCACCGAACGAAAGGCCGATTTTAACATATCTCCTAAGCCGTGTCCTCGCTGTCGAGCAACCCCTCGGTACACTGGATACATGACTTACTTACGAGTCGTGAGAGAACCGTTTTCGAAAATGGAGTTTCACCGTGACTTTTCCTTTGGTGAATGGAATATTTTGTCCCAGATCTCCTTTTATAGCAATGTTGACCGTGTCCAAATACGACTTACTGACAGGCAAATAGTGAGGATGTACAAATTCGCGGTGGACATGGTAAGTGTTTCCACCTTCCTCGTCAGCGCCCGTGGCAGAATCTACTTTGAAAGGAATGACACGCAGTAACGGTACGGAGGTGTGTCCCACCACGTTATACTCCACCACATCGGAGTACACAAACATCAAATTCAGTCCTTGGTTCAGTTCTACCGGGGCACGAAATAACTTGCTAAAAGACTCGTTGTCGTAAACGATGGGTAATTCGTTTTTCTTGATCATGGTCTTTCTCATGTCCATGTCTCCGCCCAACATGTCAAACAATTCAGGACAAAATAAAATGGACATGATTTTACTCCGTTCAAATTTCATCAAGAAGCGACGAGCTGCTTTGTGGTACTCCATGGTGACACTTTTGTTGACATGCTCCAAAGCTTTCAGAAACACCACATTAAACCTGGAGGTTATGGTGCTGACCAAATGTTGACCACTAAAATAGTAGCCTGGGGGAATGAACAAGTGATAGGTGGTGTACTTTTGATTTTGTGTACGGGTTTTCTTGTCATATTTGACATTGCTATCCATCCACTGTTGCATTTGCTCGTCATGAACCTCCACATCAAAAAAATTTTGATTGGGAAGGACATTGAGGACTTGGGTCGGGTGAATCATTTCTACTAAAGCCACTTCCCAATTGGCTTCGTGATCTAACTGGATGGCTTGAGGTAATTTGGCCGTGTAACAGCACAACGTCTTAGGGCTTTTAAACAAGACCACGTAATGCGCATTGAGACTGATGGTGCGATGGGCTTTACTTTGTTGAAACAAATTTTGGGTGATGTAAACGACACTGGCATTACGGTGATGCCCTTTGCGCGTGAACCACAGTTTAATTTCTTCTTCGTCTTCTCCTAACATGTCGTCGAAAATGACCAAATGGGTTAGACGGGAGTCAGAGACGATGCCATCGTCTTCTTTAGGAATGCCTTCCACAAACACGATGGAATCGCCTTGACTTTCTCGCAAGAGGCTGTACGCCGATTGCCACTCTTTGTAACACCACACGATCCGCTGAGGGGGCATATCGATCAAATGATGTTTATGTTCGATCAAACGTTTGACGAATTCGGTTTTGCCTGAACCGCTAGGTCCAGCAATGAGCATGTTAAAGGGATGGCGAAGATACAAAGCCTCCCAACTGGCACGATCTAAGTGTTCGTCGATGACTTTGACAGTAGAGGAAGAGGGAGCAGAGACAGCAGAGGTAGCCATGGTGTGAGAAATGTCACTTGTGACACGAAAAACAAACAAGACAAGAGTTTATATACTTTTTCAGAACACGTTTATTGAATGTTTTTTTCAAACATGAATACGAAAGACAAAAAATACATAAAAGCCAAAGGCTTAAGTACAAGAATAAAAGGCACATGATAACCATGAACGTGGAATAAACACAAGTGTCTGTACAACATGTTTTGGGTAAAGTTCTAACCAGTTCTATAGTAGGGGTAAGGTCACACAAGTGTCCTCCCGAAAGGGTCTTTCAGGCCTGTCCACGACAGTCCTGTCCTGGGTGACGGGTTCTTCTGGCACCGTCACTAACACAGTTTGAAAAGTAACTTTTTTCCTTGAATAACTCTCGTGCATACTGGGCCACCTATTGTGTCCAAGCCTCAAAACCCTGGTCTCGGTGATGTCCAACATTTGACTCCTAACCAATCTGGTTTCTTCTTCGTCAACGACATGGTAAGTTACTTCAATGAACAATGAACTATCGATCTTGCCTAGGGTTCCTTTTTATATACAGACCAATACCGACGTGACCGTACGGTAAGGTGAAGTGATTGGGAAGTCGCACTCGCTTCTGGTATACAATTTGATAGACTTTTTCCAAGGGTCGACTGACGATGTGGTGAGTGGGTAAACGTACAATCTTGTTCGGTTGATAGGTGGTCACTTTAAAGTTTCCATCCTCTCCCGATTGCAAGGCTTCTTTCAATACCCCAAAGTTGACCACTCGACTGGTACGATGATTCAGAGTCAGTCCTTTCACTTTGCACGTCGTGTGCACTTCTCCTTGTTTGTCACGGTATTCGTAGCCGTAATTTTTGGGACCATCACTGACGAAACTTAGAATCTTGTCGTCGGGATGCTCGTCTGTCCAGGCTCCTAAACGGTCTCCTTCGATGTCAGGGTGCTGTTGAATCGGGTGATGGATGTAAATGCAACTGTCCGTGTCAAAGTACAGGACGCGTTCTTCTAACAGTTCTAAAGCTTCGTACAATTTTAAGCGAGCATGAGCTGTCACGTAAGCCGCAATGATGACATTTCCAAAAGGGTCGTCTTGTACAAAGTCCAGATCTTCTTCGTAATTGACCAAGATCAAATCCTCTCGAACGACGTCCACGTGTTTCATGTATTTGGTTTGTCGTGAATCATCTGGAAGTAGCGGGAAGGTTCTGTCAAATATTCCGTCTTGGGTAAACACGGTCGTTGTGCTATTTTACCCCACAAGCAATTTAACATCACTTTGGCAAACGATCGCCTGCCTTCGTTTTTTTCGATGTGGTCTAAAGAGATGCCTTCTTGTGCGTAGTATTTCTCTTTGAATTGTATTTGGTCTTCGGGAGTGTGACACCAGGAAGGATAGCCGCTGGCTTCTTGTTTCAGTTTCAAAAAGGCATCCACGTAGTCGGCGAAAATGCCTTTCTGAGTAGGGTCACCCTTGTTGTACTGTTGTGTCTTGGGAAAGTGGCAAATTTCGTACACTTCTAACAGTTGGTATCCCATGTCCAGAGCTTTGAACAATTCCACGCTGACCCAGGTTCCCGTCAAGGCACGTTCTTCCTGGCTGTGATGGCAAGGTTGGTCCTGGTTGCACGTTTCGGCACAAGTACGGCACAAGGGAAACATCAGTTTGCCTTGACAATGGTGAGGTAAGACGGGATGGTATAGGTTCGTGGGAGGCAAAACTTTACACTTGATCAAGCCTTCGTATTGTCGAATGTTTTTCAGGTCGATGTGTTCCGTGAACAATTGCGGGTGCCCTACAGGAAAGCGACAATATTTGCACACGTAGGGATACAGCGAACACACGTCCAAGTATTTGATTTCTTCTCCTTTCTCTTCGTCGGCTTGGTACAGCAAACAGGTGGCATTGGTCCTTCCTCCGTACAAACTATCCCTCGGGTTCAGCGGGTCCATGGACTGGTAAGTTTCCACGAGGCGTTTAAACTCGGGATCGGTTTTGAAACGGTGATCGTACTCGTGTTCCCACATTTCCACCACTTGGTATCCTTGCTGTTCTAGCTTTAGGCGTCGCTGACAAGTGTCCTGGTACAGGTCTTCCATGGTCCGTTGTAAAAACTGATTTTTAGTGTCACGGTCAGGGTAGCAGACGGGACATCCGTGAAATAAGCAACCGTTAAACTCGTACACGATCTTGGGGTTTTCTAAGTCCCAGCCATCTACCGAATACGTTCCGATGGTCTTTTCGCCTCCTCCGTTGCGGGCATGCTGAATCCATTTGTCTTCCTTGTCGCACAAGTAATGTAACCAACGTAGGGCTTTGACCGAGTATTGACGCTTGACATAGTGGGTCATTTGAGGTCTGATGACAGCCACGGTGTTTTCAGGCATGAATCGTTGGCGGTACACTAAGGAACACGCTTTGGCAATGGTGCAAGCTTCTTTCAAAGGATCGACCCCTCCGTGTTCCATGAACAGTTCTCGAAATTTTCCACAGCAACGCCGTAAAATGTCCACGTCGGAAGGACAATACTTTAGCATTTCTTCCTGAAAGTCGAAAGGGTCCGAGGCGTGAGCTTGGTACCAAGCGTAGAAAGCTTCTCGTTGTTCGGTACGCATGTTGTCGGGGTCGTAATAGTGAGCCTCAGGCAAATCGGGTAGAACAGCATGTTGATTGGCTTCCGTATTGAAAAAGTGTGGAAAGTACCCTTTAGCCATTTCTGTCATTCCAAACGTTTTAGGCATTCGGCTCAAAGGCATGGCCAAGTAACTCATCGAATCTTTAAACTGCACTTGTCCCACTTGCATGAAAATGATTTTGGCTCCGTTCAAAGTCACTTTAGGACGTTCGGTGCCTTGTTCCGCATAGTACCTCAAAAGAAACTGTCCATCGTATCCGGAGAAATTGTGAGCCATCACCGTGGCATGACGATGACAATCTCCGTAACGTTCGATGTCCTCTTGGCTCCACGTCTTGTCGACGGGGTCTAAGACCCATTGGGCAAAATCGGCTAACCTGTTTGGTCCCCGAAAGATTTTTTCACGTCCTCCAGGAATCTTGCTGCAGTGAGGGCAATGACTGAAGATAGGTTCTTGAATGCACTTCTCGCACGCTCGATGAGCCACGCAGAAATTAGGAATGTGAATGCCGGTTTCTTGCATGCATTCGAAATCGAAAAAGATGAAATTGCCTTTCTTCTTGTGACCGTCCTCTTTCTCTGGTGGGGGTTGGTATTTTTGCACGTAACATTCGTGTTCCAAGTCCACGATGTGGTGACAAATGTGACATTTTTTCTGTCCTCGACATACGTGTGCCTTGGCATTGTTGGTACGTATGCCTTGTCTACACGTAGGGCACAATCTCAGGAGTTGACAAGCACATTTCTTCTGTGAACCTTGTGTTTTCAAATGTTGTTGGTAACAGGTAGGGCTGACAAACGTGCGCAGACAAGTCGAACAAGGCACTGGTTCTTCGCTCAGACAGGGTGGAGAGGCCAAACATCCTGGGCATTTCCATCCACAATGCTTGTGTTGCTCTCGATTATTATAACCATAGTCACATTTCTCACAGTAATATCTGTATCCCAGGAATCCGGTGATACTGGTAATGGTATCGAAATGGTCATCGTGATGATAAACATGAATGTATTTTCCGTCCTTAAAGTCTTGGCCTCGAAACAACAGAGACCCGCGTATTTCTTGAGGGTGCACTTTCAAGGTGTAGCGTGGAGCTAGGGCATCTTGCAATTTTTGCATCTCAGGAATGCCACAGGGTGTGTCTTTGGACAGGCCAGCTTGTTGCAACAGGAGTTCTGCTTCGTTTCGTTGTTTGGCTCGATCGGATCGTTGAATAGTGTTCCAGGTTCTTTTCCATTCTGTCGTGTCGTTCTTGTTGGCATAGGTTCGTCCCACCACGATGGCTCGGGCTAAACACATCTGGTCATGAGGATTGTGAATTTGGACAAGACTACGCTTAATGCTGCGAAGCTCGTTCACCAATAACATCTTTTTGCGTCCTGTCCCTTGAGGAAGAGAGACGTGGGCCATTTTCAGTGTGGCTTTACCATCGGTGATGTCAAACTGGTCATTAGATTGTTGTACGTGTTGAATCTTGTCCATGATTTTGGAAGGGATTAGTTCTGCAGGTCTGCTAAACTCGATCCAAACAGGGGATTTCAAACCGTCGTGATCTATGGATAGTGTCAAGCGATCGTCTTCTTTGGGTTGACATTGTCGCTTGAGTGCGGTGAGCAAAGAATCCCACATCTCGGTGATGAACCCTTCTGCTTTCTCCAAGGGTACGTCGGCCTTGAAATCTTTAAACTTCACCGTGTAGGTGTAAGCCGTGGTTCTAAATTTTCTAGAGGAGCGCTTTTCCGTCTCTCGAATGGAATAGTATTTTTCAGGGTTGACTAAGGGTGACGAACTTGGTTTAGAGGTTTCAAATTCTGGTTCACTCATGTCCTCTTCAAAATCACTGGCATGAATTTGTGCCAAGATTTCAGCCCTGGTACGAGGCGATAGATCACGTTTCTGCCTCTTACTTTCTTCTTCTTCTTTCTTCTCGAATGAATGGGATCGTTTCATCTTGAGTGCAAAACGTCAAATGACTCAAGTTTAAACACCACAGACTAATTTATAGTCTTGGCAAACCAGCGTATATAAAAAGGGTGTGTGTCTTGTCCTTTCACTATTCATTTCACTCTCAAGCCGAGCACAACGATGGAAGAGACTACCCAGATGGAACGTTTCGTCAGAGCTTTGCGAGGGGTCATTAGAAAATTCTCTTCAGACCAGCCGACGGACTACTCTCCTTCCTTTCGAGATAAAAGTCAAGATACTTGCTATATCTGTCAGAAGAAAGGGCATTGGTCTTCAGAGTGTCCAGACCGTCAAAAAAGAACAAAAACAGGGACTAAAAGAGACAAAAGTCAAGATACCTGTTATTATTGTAAAGAAAAAGGACATTGGTCTCCAGATTGCCCAAAAAAGAAACAAGAGGAGTCAGAAGAAAAGAAGGATTCTTCAGAAGAAGAGAGGGATTCTTCGGAAGAAGAGAGGGATTCTTCAGAGGAAGAAGAGGAAGAAAGAAGACAATTCTATTTAAAAGAAGCAAAGAAACAGGAGAAGAAAAGAAGAAGGGAGGAAAATGAGGAAAAAACGGTGAAGAAATTCAAAAAACAGAGAGACTAAACAAGGAGAAAGAAGAAGTCAATGAACTTTTAATTCAAGTGTTCTGTGGTGAATTGTGAATTGGATTGTAAAAAAATGGATAAAAGAATACATTAATGATATAAGGTAAGTGTCTTTGAGTTTTGATTTTAAAATAAGAAGCTACACTCACGCACTCATACACAGACACGTACTATAAGGGTAAAATGGGTGGGGTTTATTTTTGAGTTATTGGCAAATTGAAATTGTATTTCTTTTCGAGAAATGTGGGTGGCCCTGAAATGGGCCTTTTTATTTTGGTGTAGGGGTGAGTTTAACCAATCAACTTTAACTGCCTTAAGCCTTTGCCACGGCCAAGGCCTACTTCTGATGATTGGGTTGAAATCACTAAGGGTGGTACGACAGGCTTGGTCACAGGGTTGGCGTGTTTAGCTCGGGAAGGTCGTATTCTCTTCGGTCGTGATAAAGAAGTCTGATACATTTGTTTCAGACTTCTTAACTCCGCTAAAATGTCCAACAGTACCGTAGCCGTTTGATTTTCACCCTCTTGTTTCTTTGCTGCTACTTCTTCTTGCTGTTGTTGCTGTTTTTTTTTTTTTTACCTCTTCTTGTTGCTGTTGCTGTTGCTGTAGGAGAAAAGCTTGTTCCGCTTCCTTTTGTCGTTGCATAAATTTCTCCAATTCTTCTTTCTGTCTCTGTCTAAAATTCTCCACTTGCGGTAATGAAGAAGGTAACGAAGGTTCCGGAACAAATTCTTGCGAGGTAAGAAAATCCACAAAATCCCAATGTACCTCTTCTGAAAGTAAGTCCGGGTTCCCTTGGGCAGTCTCCCCTGCTGGTGCACCCCAATGGATCGTTTTCTGAGTTTCCGTCATGCTGAATCACTGTCGCATAGATTGACTGCACACAAGCGCTAACGAATCTATATAGACCACGTGACGTCACAGACTGCTCTCTTCGGATTGGATGCGAGCTGACTGAATTTTGTAACGCATGTTCGGATTGGTGAATGAATTCAATCCGTTTCAATCCTTCCTGTACCTATAAATAAGCGCAGTTCACTGCATTGATTCACTTGTTCTCGTCGCTTCAAGATGTGGACCGATGTGCAATCTTCTACGCTTGTGTCTTCCATGATGTTCCGGACGGACATGCTAATGTATGTCCGATCCAAGTGGACCGTTGTCCACAGGACAAACACCAGCCTGTGGATACGTAGGATCTACGTAGAAAGACAAGGATGCCTGAAAAGAGTGCTGATTTACGGACCAACAGTGAGACGTAGCCTAAGGACAAGAAGAAGATCAATGCGGTGCCATTTATGTTAATGAATACATTAACATAAACCCAAAGGCCCTTTTCAGGGCCAGCCATATTTCTCGAAAAGAGATAGCCTTTCCATTGCCTACCCCTTTTTTAAAAAAAAATTTAAAAAAAAAAAAATCCCATATTCAATTCCCCTTTGTCCCTAAACAATCCCCAAACTCTATTCCCCCATGTTAAATTCCCCTTGTACGTATATCGGCCCACAATTTTTTTCCCATGTTAATTCCCCTTGTACGTATATTAACCCACGATTTTTCGCCATGTTAAATCCCCTTGTACGTATATTGACCCACGATTTTTCGCCATGTTAAATTTCCATTGTACGTATAGTGGCCCAGGGGTCTCCGTAATGCTAATTTCCATTGTACGTATAGTGGCCCACCTTACTACTCTTAGTACTTGACTACCCTATAAGGTGTAAAATATAGTTAATACTTGACTACCCTATTCGGTGTGCAACCTAGTTAGTACTTGACCGCTGTATTAGGTGTAGAATCTAGGTAGTACATGATTACCCTATTAGGTGTTATATCTACTTAGTAATTGAACACCATGTTAGTTGTAAAATCGAGTTAGTACCTGACTCCCCTATTAGGTGTAAAATCTAGTTAGTACCTAACTGCCCTATTAGGTGTAAAATCTAGTTAGTACCTGACTAACCTATTTGTTGTTAAACCTAGTTCGTACCTGACTACCATATTGGGTGGAAAATCTAATTAGTACCTGACTACCATTTAGGGTGTAAAATCGGTGTAGTACCTGACTACCGGCTTGGGTGTAAAATCTAGTTAGTACCTGACTACCTTATTGGGTGTAAAATCTGTTTAGTACCTGACTAGCCTATTGGGTGTAAAATCTAGTTAGTTCCTAACTGCCCTATTAGGTGTAAAATATAGTTAGTACCTGACTACCCTATTTGTTGTAAAACCTATTTCGTACCTGACTACCCTATTGGGTGTAAAATCTAGTTAGTACCTGACTATTCTTTTGGGTGTAAAATCGGTTTAGTACCTGACTACCGGCTTGGGTGTACAATCTAGTTAATACCTGACTACCCTATTGGGTGTAAAATCTGTTTAGTACCTGACTACCCTATTGATTGTAAAATCTAGTTACTACCTGACTGCCCTATTAGGTGTAAAATCTAGTTAGTACCTGATTATCATATTGGGTGCTAAATCTAGTTAGTACATGACTACCCTATTAGATGGTAAACCTAGTTTTTGCTTGAATACCTTGTTAGGTGTAAAACCTAGTTCGTACACGACTACCATATTAGTTGTAAAATCTAATTAGTACCTGACTACCCTATCGGGTGCAAAATCTTGTTAGTACCTTACAAATAGTTGAGACCAATATTTTTAAATTATTTCAAATGGCATCTTTTTTGTTATCATTATTAAACCAAGAATAGAATTGATACAATAGATAATTACACTACAAAGTAAACAAGTGTTGTTCCGATGGTGTTTTACAACTAGCAAGGGAACTGACAACCCACGCATTTAATGCTGAACTTCTTCTCTTGCATACGTAAGCATCAAAAGCTTATATGTGAAAACGCTCAACACACACCATTGGGAGAGGATAGTCACGTGAAGTTGACAGCTGTGACGTGGATATGTAAGCAACAAAACCACGATCCACTCTCCATAAATTTTATACACATCTTTTAGATAATCCAGTGACGCGATATGTGCATACTCGGATATGGCAAGGCTGCAACGTGGATATGGCGTAAGTACATACACGCTCATTATGCACTGGCCATTGTCATGATTTGCATCAAAGCAAAATGTGGCAAACAATATGAAATTGGAACATTAGTGTCCCCCCAAATACAAATACAAAGGCAGACACGTGTACATACACGAAGACATAAGTGAATACATACATGAAGATCCATATTTTGCTTCAACGCTCACATAATAAACAAAGTGACCATTATAGGAAGAGCCTTTACAAACATGTATAGCCCGCAGTCATCATTGCAACCGATGGTAAGCAAAGTGTACTTACCTATCGATTTATATTTGCATACATACTAAATGCAAGTTTTCTGTTATTTCGTAGTAGAGCAGCATTGAATGTAAGGCTATTGTATATCCTTTTCTAGCGTGCCATTGAAATTTTATCGTAGTGCTTTTTGAAGTTAACATAAGATGTGTTTATTGTGAGTGCAAATTATTATCTCAAAGCGAAATTTTACATTTCTTCCCTTTATAGAAGAGTCAACCAATTTGTAAATCGTCATTGTGAAAACTGCATAAAAAAGTTGGCGTAACAATTTAAATGCCTAAAAATTATTATTTAAATGCTCTATTTGCTTACCGTTACACGGGATATGTATATAATAAGCCATGCTATAGTAATTCAAAAAGGAGTAGTTGTCACATTGACTTCTTTTAGGAGGAGTGTGTGCATCTGTTTATCCGACAACTCATTAATTTTAAGCATAAGTTTTACATTTACCTGTTCAGTATTCTCTTTGGACTATACTTCTAACTATGATATTGCAGATTCGAATATTACACGCAGAAAATAATATATTTCTTAACAATTAGAAAATATGGATGCATGTTTTTGTTGTACATGACACATAAAGTAAGCCTGACGATATACGTTAGATGCCAATTGCAATTACGATTACACGAGCCAAGCAGGGTGAGATTGCTCAGGTATTTGCTGATGAATACGAGCATGATAGCCACTGATGCTGCGAGGGGATCCAACGATGGATTCAACATCACCAGTGTATACGGTACCATTAATACTGACAAGCTGAAGTTGATAAATAGAAAAGGGGTTTAGCCATACCAGCACATGTGCGGTTGATTACAGTTTACTGGTTCTGAATACTTCCGATTAGGGCATTATATTCATCACTGTCACTATGAACACGCAAACAATGTCTGGTCTACGTTTCGTAGTCAAAATGCATTTCTTTCCGAGGCAAAATTAGAACTTGGGCTTCCCACTGACCCTGATCAGCACCAGTTTGTTAAGCGTGGAATGCGTGGATGTATTTATGTGTCAAATCACCATTACTCCTGAGCTAACAGCCCATGTGTAGATAAATACAACCCCTCATCCCCTGAAAATTACAGTATGTATCTAAGCACCAAAAATCTTTAGGGTTAAGCAATACAAGCATGTAACAGCGAAATCGACATCGGATACTTCCTAAAGTTGTCCGGGATAATCTATACGAGCTTCATAAGCTGATAGTAGTTATGCTCTAGTACCGTAAGCGTTGTCGAAGCGCAACGAGTAGTTGTCCCCGTTATCATCGTGTGCAAGTGGACAATTCGGGAAGCAGATACACATAATTTACAAAGCTTGTGCAAATTTGGGAACCACAAACAACAACGTAGTTTACATATGAATCATCCAGCTATTTACGTGGATAGGAATAGGTGTGCCATAAATATATTGGGTACTCAGACTGGTGACACAGAATATACTATTTAAATTACGGAAATCAACAAATCTGAAATAGTTAGCCCCATCCTCGCTGTGTACGTGCGCGCTTGGAACAATGTGTCTTTTATATGGGGATAGTTCAGGTGTATTGAAATAAACGCAATCCTGTGTACTGCAGCAATGAACAAGTTTGAGAAAGATTTGTTTAACGTCTGAACTATGCTGTGCTTGGCACGTCTATGGAGAATCTTCAAGAACGGATTCGAATCGACCTTCTCTGTGATATTGAACGGGATAAGCTTTGAAAGATAAGTGTTGACTAGGTCCAGGGATGTCGATTTTAAGAAAATAAATATCCCAAAGCGTTGACACAAATTACACAAGTAATTACTCGAATGTCCATATTTCCATAATTGTCCTATTTTCATTGCTATTTGTTGTTACAACTCACACTTGTGTAACAGTAAAGAAGCAAAACCGACATGTTTTGTAAAACATAAACAATTTAATCATGAAAGTTATAAATGAAACATGAAAGAAGAACTTACAGTATTATGAAGTGAATCCACGCTAGTCCGTATAAAAAGTTTTAAACAATAGAAAAATCCCTTACAATTTTCAAAACCGAAAAAAAAGAACCGTGACGTAGTCAAGATGGCATTGTCCAGAAATCCCTCCAATAATTTATAACAGTTCCAGAATAATATTATAGCCCAAAAAATAACACCTTCTATTTCCAATGAACAGTCCAAATAAAATTGTTTCCTCTAGAATAATATATAAGTACAACATAAAAAAAACCTCTAGACTTACATCATAAACAAAATAAGTGAATGACTTCAAAATTCGAGATGAAAGAAATGCTTAATGTTCTCCTTATATACACTGTATGTTCAGACTGTACTTTGCAACAGACCCCACCTGACAGCATACACTATTGATTTTACGTCGAAATAACTATTTACGTGACCTCGCTCAACCAATGAGAAGCCACGTAATCATTTTCGAAAAATCGATATCCCATCAGTCACTGAGAAACTAAGCATATGTGCCATTTTAAGTCTTATTAATAAGATTATTATTATTAATTGTCAACACATATGAAAACATTTATTTATAGATTCCAAGCAATAGATTAATCAAGACACATAGGTCAAACTTAACAAAAGACATTCTGTACACATTACAAACGTGAATAAGAACAATAAAAAATAGATAAAATCAAATACCAGACATTACAAAAATATTAATAAACATAACATATTTGTCACACAGTGTTGTAATGTATGTACTTCGGGAATGAAAAGATTAACCGAAATTCATATTAATTTGACTAGTGTCGTTATTCAGATCTCATAATATTTTACTTAATTTGTTCCCAGTCCTGGTCAGCCACTGTCTGATTGCTCTATCAAAGTCTTCCTTACGAATTAGAGCAGCATTGTTTATGTTCATCACCATCTGACGCGTTCTTTGCTTATACAGTTTTCTTCATAGTGTTGATTCTGTTTATGGGTGCAGTTAATAATATATATATTCAACCAGAGTTGTATTATATTAGTGTAAGCATGAGCGCAAGGGGCAGCTTTGTTAGTTAACCTTTAACTTGAAACAGCTTAAGTAACAAAATAACAATTAAAAAGACGATAAGAAGTCACAATACTAATCCAAGTGTATATGCCGAAATAATTTTAGCCGTTTTTAGTCGGTCTTCCTCGTCCTCTTCCTTCCGATAGAATCTCATATTTGTTAAAGTTAAGTGGACACAATTATAGGTAACCCAGACAATCTCGTCCATACTAATATAGCATTTGCTTCACTTTGCAACTTCGGTAGAAGTATGAAATGAAGATGATCTTAAAGTATAAGGGGCAAACATGGAGATACGTATTAACAATGTACTAGTGTTTGAAAATCTTGAAAATAAATGTCTTCAATTCATCAGCATTATAAGCCCGATGGCCACCTTATTAAGAATACGGGAGGGTCCCGATCTAAATTTATAGGAGCTCCGGGCTACTGCTATCGGATTGTTTCAGCACGCACGTTGACCAGTGGACCCGGGTTGCCCGCTTACAAAAGTGATCTTCTTTGCTCAACAAATAGCACAAGTTCCACTGGTCGCAGCTCTTACATTACGTGTTTGCACTCGAGTCTGATTTGCAATGCGACTCTTAATGCGGCATCGCACACAATATGAAGAGTTGATTGTGTTATACACTAAATGGTACTTAACATGCCAACACGAAAACGAAAAAGCTCCGCTTTTATCGTCAGTGACATTTTGAGCAAGTGAAACCTAAACTACCCAAGCACATTGTCATGTTTCCAAGTTTCCTTCGTACGCTGATCCTTAGTCAGTGCAGATCAAAAAAAATCCAACTCATTTTGAATATACTTTTGAAATGATTAACCTGGGATGTGTTTTATATAAGTAGCCATCAATGGACGATTAACTGTGTTCTGATGTACTCATATATATTATGGTGGTATTTCAGTTGACACAAAGAAACAAATCATCTGTCACTGACTGATTTTCCACAGTTGATGAAGCTAAAACCATTCTTGATCACATTGATCATAATCTTGTTTAGTACGACGTTGGAATACTTCAACACCAAGATAACTCAGCAAGAATATTTTCTCAAGGTCGACTGAAAAAAACACATGTAAACTATAAGCACCCGTGACTAAGTGATCCTAAACAACTGCAACATGTTGAATATGTTATAGCATTTACTCTCATGGTCTTGAAAACAATGGACTTTGTGTGTGCCGTAGATTATTCGTTGGATATATTTCGGAATATGTTTCTGTACGTCATCAAGATCCCACTTAGTTTCCTGATTATTGACATGACTGGTTGACCATGCAATTATCGAACCGATTTAGGCTCGAAACTTTAATCAAGAATGATAACGATAGTGTCAACATCTGTTAGTTATATCATAGCGAAGATCTAGGCGCTCACCCCAAAGATGCTTGTGATCAACAGGAACTTATCTGAGATGACAGCCGGCTGCAAACATGTTAAATTATGTTAATATATGGACATAATGTACGGGAAGATCTTACGTAGTACTTTAACCAAACGTTTGAACGACTGCTCAAACTCACACATCAAAACCGCTGAAGAAAAAAGAAATTGGTGGAAAAACCTTGACGTGTTGGTAGATAACTGTGCCAGGAGAGCCCAACAAAACTGCAAAGCTGACAGCACCGATGGGGAAATTAGATAAGTTGCTAAATAACTACCTGAATATATTACAGCGGCACTTGTTAATCCTCAACCACCACTTGTGTACAGGTCAAAGCTGAGAAGAGATCCACAACATTTGAATGATTAAGGTTGTCAGTGGATCTTTAAATCCTATAAATCCGGCTCATAATATACCCCCAATGAAAAAATTACGTGTTGAAGAAAGCATTTCATGTCAGTGACGTATGGAACAAGTGGGTATAATGGGAAATTACTGTGTTCAAACAAACCAATGACGCGCTGTTTAATTATTTTAAATGAATGCATAAAACAGTTTAATATGGAACAGTTTACTAAGGCAACTAAATATTTCAAGCAATTATGCAAACAGTAGACACGTAAAGACTATAAACATCCGGAACATCATAAGAACTCCAATCACTTATGTGAACTCGGACCCACTATTACAATTTTCCAGGAGTCCAACTAAATAAGTAAACATTTACACCTCCAAGTGATGAGAGGAAAACATTGGCACATGTAAGCGAGTATTCTTTTATGTATCCAACTCTAAGATGTGCCCAAGCCAAAACCTACATCCCGAGTTAAACACGAACTGGAATAAATACAAGAATTTGCATGAGAAAAAGAAGAAATGGACAGCGGCTACTGGAACAAAAACGTTCGTATGTCCAAAAACAAGACTTGCCCAAATTGCTAGGAGAACAATAAGCAGCTAAACAAAGACGTGCATATGAGCAAAAGCCTTACAATATTTCTGCAAGTATCACTCCAAATCGACGAACAGCATGCAACCATACACCAGCCAGCAACTGTATCACCCCTGCAGGTCCAACCACTTGGACCCACATTTGAAGAATATGCCAAAATGCAATAAAGCAGAATCGAACAGGAACCTAGCGGGACACCAATGTGCACATAAGTAAAAATGTGTAGATAAGCGACAAAACCGCTGAACTCACAATTCACTCTGGGTCCGAAAACGTTCACCACCCTCACATTATTTACAGAAGACCAATAATTGCAAAGAAAAGCACATAAAGAAATATATGAAGACTTTGGTGGATTGTGTGGCCCTCGTGACCTTACGGATAGGTTAAAAATACTTGGGATTGTTCGTGCTGGCAACAACGCACCACATGTTATTAAGAGGGTTCAAACACTAATATATAGTTCCGACGTGATTTTTGGGGATATAAATGCTACATACATTGCAAGCCCAACCACAACTGTTACCTCAGCGATTACGATCTCATCGAAGAAAGCAGATTTTGTTTGTAACATTTGTACGCACATCACCATTGCGAAATCCCGCATATTGGAGATCCCACTAGGTTCGATGAGCGTTTAGAGCTGTTGACCTAATATTTGATTGGAGCAATCTCTGGTATTCTCCATGAATAACTCGCTCGTGTTTTCGGTAGAGGGCGGTCGAAAAGGTACCCAGTTTACTGTTAGACTTCCTAATGGCGCCTAAGAATTTGAACCAATACATAATGAGTTCCGGCGAAGGATTGTATTCGACTATGATGTTGCAAACTTGACTGGATAACCCAACGGTATATGGAATGCATTTATCAAAGATTATGTCGATACAAAAACGAATGAAAGGTTAACAATTCTGGCGATGCAATGAGTGGAGACTTTATTATGAGAGGAAAACGAATTCAACTGATGCAAGAGGTAATCAGCAGTGATAATGATGCAACAAAGCACTAAGCGAATTTAAAACTTCGTGATATTAGGATCGAGGCCGACAACACCAGGTTAGGAAATGAACTTTCTGAATACACAAACAGAAGGAGACCAGGAACCTCAGAAGTAACTGGTGTATCATATGTAAATATTGTGTTTCACAGTACTCTTTGTAACAAGTCTGATAATTTACTGATACCTTCGGATATTATTTCTTTATCATGTACGCAATCGGTAAGAATTGAGGTATCTTATTATTCATTTAGCAGAACAAAAACAATCATCTGAAAATCTTAATGCTGAAAGAAAAATATCAAAATATAGGAATTCTTTATTTAGTTTGTCTCAGTATGTAAGAGGTGGATTCTGAAAGCTGTCATGAGGTTGCAGACTTTGCACCAGTCATCCCAACATCGATAGTGACCTTCTTCAACTTGTTGATACGTACTTCATACCTGTGGCATTAAAACACCATATACACAATGAAATATAATCATGCAAAGGGTCAAATATAACTTAAGAATTGGAACGACACCAATATCAACCCGAATCCACCTTGGTATGATTGCATTACCACGTGAAAACGCTCAATAGTTGACTACACAGAGAGGTGCAAAATCAATTAGGCGATTAACGGAAGGAATCAGTTGAACACATGGTACGAATTAGTCAATAATTACGATTAATCGAATATGTTGATCGACATTATAACTGGTGGAAGAAGAATACCCACATTCACCAATAGTATGAAATGTTTGTATGATACAAAGTGGATATTATATGCAATCAAATATAAACATTTGTATGCACATGATATGATATACATGATGGCGAGTATTAATGGTGGAGGAAGAACCAAGGAAAACCCCGAAAAGAACCACCGACCCACAAGAAGCTAATGGCAAGCTTTTCCAGATACTACATTGGCCGATGAAAGTTAGTTTTGCTTTTTCTGTGATATTAGTTCTTACTGAGGTGTATTTTAATTTCAATATTAAGAAAAAAGACACCTTCAACCCGCAAACTAACTTTTTCATGGACAATAGAATCTCTCGTTTTCAAACAACTCCCTAGTCCATCAACTCATTATTAACCTACCAGTCTATCTGGTCATATAGCTAGTTAGCTACACAATTAAATTAATTGTTGTTAGTGGTGCATATTACGTACGTCAGCAAGAAAAAGCCTTAAGTGTTGTTCTTTTGTAAACTCAAAGGCCATTGTATTTAGTTATCTATTTCAGTAAAACACTATCCGGTGTGGAAGTAACAACTCAATCAATATATGGTGTGATTTGTAACAAGGTTAGCAATTAAAGAGAAAGAACCTGTCAAAGACTTGTTTTGGAAGTTAATGGGTTTCGTCATCTATCATTTCACCTGTCCGTCTGTGATTAGGTTCACCAGAATATATCTTTCTTCATCATTTGATACATACATTATACAAAGCTTGTACAAAGTTTGTACACAAAACCTGCATACAAAATGGTTATTTTATACGAGGAAACCTGGAAAAAACTGTTGATATATATATATATATATATATATATATATATATATATATATATATATATATATATATATATATATATATATACACAGAGAGAGAGAGAGAGAGGGAGAGAGAGAGACAGAAAGAGGAACAGAAGTATTAAAATAACTGAAATTTGAATTTGTATGCTTGAGTTTTAACGTGAAACCATTTCAATATAGATATAGTTGGTAACAAAATACGTTCTGTAGAGCGAATTGGAGTTATCTAAACAAGAGTTACATACAAGGCATTTGAGTTTGTTATGGTTAACATGCCTATATATATATATAGATAGATAGATAGATATTGACTGAAAATTTAAGTCTGCAATAAAGAATCATCATCCCCACACATTGTTGTTATAACTGCCATACCCGACCCCCAACCACCACCCTCGCCTCCCATATATCGACCACCCTTGCGCAATCTCCACAAGCAGGGACGGATCCAAATTCCAAAACTAGTGTGCATATATATAGATCATTACTCACGCACGGTGACATTCATTCACCAACGCACTCTTGTAAGTGTAGCATGAACCCAACTATTCATCGTCCTTATTTCAAAAAGCGTAGTTATAACTAGAAGTGTACATTTCTGCAGTAATATACCCACGCTTTTTGCTGATAGTATAGCTCCCACTCTATCATGCACTTATAGGCACGACGTATTCTTATGTTCAGCAGCCAGGGGCTGTCGTCAATTTTCAAAAGCAATGTATACATTTGCGGACTAATCACGATCATATCCCAATTTTTTTTTTCTTCTGTTTCAAGCAGTTTAGAAGGAGCTGCACGATACTACTTACGCACGCACCCACTCACCTCTAAAACCATGGAGATACAGATATTTGGGTTGTGTGCATTCAATTAATGTATAATAGGATTTATTCACTGCACGATTGAATCTTTCATTTGCATATTGTTACGACTATATGTTAAAATATGTTAAATAACGAAAGTGATATCAACAATTGAAAAACAATCAACAATATTTTTTTTGCCCTACAATATAAAATGTAAATTAAAAATACCATTTACAGTATTGTGAATTAAATTCAAAACTTCATATCACAAGCCCAAAAATACAAAATGTTTGTAATGAATTCAAATATTTGTGAATGAAATGATGTAATCCAGAATGTCTTTGAATGAGATCACAAAACTCCAAAGTAATGTAATAATCTATATGTCAATGAGCACTGTGTTAATTCCAATGAATATTTTAGACAAATAATTCCTCTGGGATCATATCTGATTTTTACAACACCACTCTAAACAAACTATGACTCCACAGAATGATATAAAACAGTCCATGTTTACACACAGGTTTATTTGACATACATCGTATTAGAACGTAAAGATTTTCAACTGATAAAACTGGACTGTATGTAGACAATACTGATTATGGATTAAACCGCTACGTACACATTATGCTTACAACTGATAATCTTAGATAAAAGTCTGCTATATTGACATTCTGTTTTCAACTTACAATCGTGGACAATATTTAAGAAGACATATAGGTTAAATATACATATCAGTATCACATATTTCAAGTATTAATGCCACGACGTACGCGTCCGTTTTATTGTCTGTAAATATAACCCTGATAACACCTGGCAGTATTACGTTTTGATACAGGTAAAATTAATACCACCTTTCATATCAATATATTCAAAAGGGTGTATACTAACATGTGATTATCGTTGAAAATATTTGTTTTCATACAAAAGTATTATTGCCGTTTCTTAGGTAACTTGTTTTTATATATTTCATTATCCATCATTATACTGGCATTTTGCTTGGTATAAAAAAAATTAAGATTGATGAAGTGAAAGATAAAAAGGCGGTGTTAAGATTTTAAATACACGTTCTAAATATAATAAAGATTGTAATAGTTACTAAGTTCAGATATAAATATATTTTGAAATGTTATTGTTTATGTAGCAACTGGGAGCCACGTTTGTGTAGCGCACAAATTCGAACAGGGCGCTTCTTTGGTGTAATCGGACATTGTTCGATACTCGGCGCTTCGTGGCATGGGGACTACTCTGATGTCAAAAAAATGTATTATCACTGTTTAGGTTTTGTTTCACAATTTGGTTATATTTATATTTAATCCTAGTAGGTGTCTTCAATCTGTTTATCTCGTTATCTGATGTAGTTAGTGAGAAGCGCGAGCACCTAAAAGCAACAATGAGGAGCATCAATGCAGCGTTTCGTTGGAATTAGGCTGCAACATTTACGAACACAAAAACTGGCATTCGGTAAGATTTAGTCTATACAAATTTAGTGACTATTAATTACTCCGGGTTTTTGTCAGTATCTCGATCAACATATCCACTGAGCATCCTTTGTGTCCTTACTCAGCAAGTGATTTGTGCAATTTGACATTACCTGGCATAATGCACATTCAAACAGTTACAAAAGGAGCAAATATAGCTGCCGAAGCCTTTACCTGCAATGGCAATTGAAAATCAACTCAATCAAATATAATAGGATTAAATACGAAATTATATATATATATATATATATATATATATATATATATATATATATATATATATATATATATATATATATATATATATAATCTTTAGAGTTTCAATACCAATCTTATATATATATATATATATATATATATATATATATATATATATATATATATATATATATATATATATATATATGCAACTTGCAGTCAGATGACTTGCTAGTTCGTGAAATTGCACACTAATATGTGCATTAACGTTCCGCGTGTATTGATTTACTGTGGCTAAGCTGTTCATTTGCCTAATATTATCTTTATAGTGAATTAAGGTACCTTTGGTACAGTTGCAGAGCGTTAATATACCATTGTAGAGTGTTGCAATACGTTTTCAATGGAGATCTGCATATCCAGTTTTCTTTTTGTAAGAGGAAATTTGTCACATTTTGTATTGCTGCATTGTCTTCAATCATTGACAAAAGCTCTTCTATGTATGGTCATGAGTCTGAACAAAAAGAAATTATAGACTGTATTAATTGTTAATTGTACAAAAATGCCCCATAGTAGTCTTTATGAACTATCAATTTTACAAAATATCACATGATAGTCCTTATTAAAGGTCAGTTTTACAAAATCTCCGATGATTGTTCTTATTAACTCAAAATTTTACAAAATGTCCTGTGATAGTCCTCATTAACTGTCAGTTTTACAAAATATTCCATGATAGTCCTTATTAACTGTTCATTGTACACAATGTCCGATGATAGTCCTTATGAACTGTCAGTTTTACAAGATGTCCCATGATAGTCCTTATTAGCTGTCACTTGTAAAAAGTGTCCCACGATAGTCCTTATTAACTGTCAGTTTTACAAAATGTCGAATGATTGTACTTACTGCCTCTCAATTTTACAAAATGTCGCATGATGGACCGCATTTATTGTCAGTTTTGCAAATTGTCGTACGATAGTCCTTATTAACTGTCAGCTACACATAAGTTCCTATGATAGATATTATTATCTGTCAATTTTACAAACGTTCCTATGATTGTGCTAAAGTTAATATAATGTATATAACATCCACTTGATGTTTAAGTGCATTGTACTTATATAAACACAATCTTGATGACTTCATAGTTGCAAAGTTCCAATTACTTATGTCGCGCACGCTTGACGGCTTCAATTTGTAAAGTCACTACGATATATATCTCACACTCGTGACGGTTTCATTGGTGTAAAGTTCGTATTGCTTATATCACAGATTTTGTATGGCGTCAGGAAGCACACCCTAAACACCTCGACTAGTAATATCATAATAACCTTGAAAATCTCTCTTCATACCTGATTTCTACTAACATCCTCTATAAACAGCATATAACACACACACACCCTTTTAGAACAGTTTGGAAAAAAAGAAACACCAGGCAAATGCAACAAGAAACCAGCGATGTGAAGCAACCAAGGCCGTTCCCGAGCTCACATTCCAACTAATGACAGCCGACCATTCAACTGTAAGGGACCTTTATGGACCCACAGATTGAGGCCAAACTAAAAGCCTGGGGGAGGTGGCACCATTCCCTTCCCAAGGAACAACTAGAAGGCTGCGGTGCAGTCAGAGAAAAGTGGCACATTTGTGCGCACGCCACTATAATTAAACTCAACAACAACAAATGGCGTCATTGTTCTAAATGTCCTATGACTTATATTGTTCTAATGTTCACATTGCTATCACACACTCTAAATGGATTCATTTTCTAATATTCCCATGCTTTATATTGCACACTCTTGATGGCTTGATTGTTATAAAGTTATTATAGCCTATATAACACACACTTGATGGCTTCATTTTTCAAAAGTTCATATTGCTTATATCACAGAATCCTAATGGCTTTATTGTTTCAAATTCCAATAGCTCATCTTACACACTCTTGATGGCTTCAGTGTTATAAAGTTCCAATACCTTATATTACACACTCTTGATACCTTCATTTTTCTAAAGTTCCAATAGCTTATATTACACAATATTGATACCTTCATTGTTTTAAAGTTCCAATGACTTATATTACACACTCTTGATACCTTCATTATTCTAAAGTTCTTACTGCGTATATCACACACTCTATATGGCTTCATTGTTGTATAATTCATATGAGTTGTATCGCATACTTTTGATGGCTTAATTGGTTTAAAGAGTATATGACTTGTATTACACATTCTAGATGAATTAGTTCCTTTTAAGTTTATATTACTTGTATCACAAACATTTGATGAACTAATTATACCAAAGTTTTATTACTGATCTTACATACTTTTATGGTTTATTATTCTAACGTTCATATGATCCGTATCATATACTAATAATGGCTTAATTGTAATATAATTCCTGGTACATGTATTATATACTGTTGAGGGCTTAACTATACATAAGGTAATATGAATTATATAGCATACACTTAAAGGTTTAATTGTTTTCAAGGTCCTTTGACTTATCACATATTAGAGACATATTATTTGTACTAATTTATCAAAATGATCCATAAACACAGGTATAGCTACAACCTATTTGAATATTATAATTACCTTTTAATTTTCCTTGCCCAAATTCTTCACTTTAAAGAACACTTAGCAAGGCATTTAATTATATATTTCATGTCATGTCCACAATGCATTACAAATGGTTTAGCAAGTTATCATTGCACGTTAAAATGAGGTTGTGAAGGGTATTGATATGAATTATAAGTGGGTTTGTACGTTATCAAGGCATGCTAAATGAAAGAGTCGATTATTCCTTTACATAATAAGTGGTTTATATTCCAGTACATTAAATATCCTCCAATAACTTGATTCCCGTCACACGAATTTGATGTAGTGGTCCACCGACAGTGTGAGATGACCCCTTGTGCACTGTAATTATCATTAAACATTCGTTTTGGTGTATTTGCTTTTAACAAAGTAGTTATGAACAGATATTGAATAAATCAGTCAATAATTGATTTCTTATTTGTTATTTTTCATCCCTATGTCAATATAGTCAGTCAAATCGAACATGACGGACGGGAACATTTGAAAATCCTTACTAATTTTCCAGACCATTGTGGTTGCAAAATGTGTTGAATGTGGCTATAATACTGTTTATTAGTCCTGTTGATTTCTAGTATGCTTCATGTTTATTATTAGTCATGGTGTACCAATGGTTAGGAATTTAAACCATACTTTTTAAAATAAAAACTTTCCATTTTTTAATTCAAATAATCCCATTCTCATTCATGAGTGTGAGTACCAAATAATCGCTAAGAATTGAACATCTTTCTGGCACTGTTTTGACACTATATTCTTCATTCCTTTCCTTATTTATTTTTGAATTAATGATCCCTTATCTAAATGGTGTAGTGTTCTTTATGAGGGATCTATGTAACATTTTACAGGGATCTGCCAGCATATTGTCTAGAAAACTGAACTAAAAACAATGCTTAATTCAGGTCACAGTGACTCAATTCTCACTACAGGATGTAAATTATCCTCTTGAAGCATTCTCATACCAAGTTACTGACACACAGGTTAACACATGTCATCGGAGTATGAAATACAGGTCATTGTGATGTATTTAAGTTTTGACTGTTGTATGCAATGCTCCTCATTTACATATCAATTAAAAGTCTACACAAATGTGGTCAAATTCAGTTGAACAGTATATGAGACATCATTCAAATATTGTTTAAAATATGTTTTTATTTGCATTGTCCATGTTTGATGGATGATCAACGTCATTTATACTGTGAAAAGCTTCAATTCCAGGATGCCATATGTCAAGATTGGTTGAAACTGGTTATGTGTTTTAAAAGAAGATGATAAATAGCAATTGTTTACAGACCGATGACAGATGGTTCATGATTAGTGCTGGACTATGCCATAAGCAAATAGCAACGTAATGCCATGTGTCCTACAACCTGACTGAAACACAAAGTTTCCAGTTTATATTCTTATTCAGTGAAGTCCTCCAGTTACAAATTTATAATTAAAAGTGAAACCACACTGTCCAAAACTTTTTTCACCATTAAATCTCTATCCACTGTTTACACTATCCTGTACCGCCCAAAAGACACGTTATGAAATGTATTATCATTGCTCATGTGTACAAAACATTCACAATTATGCAACCAGTAGTTGTGGTAACTTATTTGTCACCTAGATACCAGGACATATCAGCTTAGCTGGCACCTAGCTATCAAGTCATATTAGCTTAGCTGTTGACAGCTAGCTATTAAGCCACAGTAGTTCAGTTGGCACCTGGGAACTTAGCTATATTAACTCAATCATCGCCTAGCTACCTAGCATAGCAACTCGGTTAGCATCTAGCTGCCAAGCCACATCAACTTAATTGGCACCTAGCTACCTAAGGATAGTAGCTCAGTTGGCACCTAGCTACCTGCTCATAGTAGCATCATTGGCACCTAGCTACCTAGCTAAAGTAGTGTCGTTGGCACCTATATATCTACCAACATTAGCTTATCTGGAAACCAAGCTATCTAGCCATAGTAGAATAACTCAGTTGGTACCTAGCTCCCAGATTCTTAGCTTGCAAAATCTAATAAAGTAATCTTGGTGATATTAGAAACTTACCACTCAATCGAATTATACACATAAACTAAGATTGCAAGTCTTTATCTTGAACACTGTGTACGTGTTTGTATGACATCAGTATTGCACGTTATCATGTGTACACATTTCTTTCCAATGGCGTGAAGACCATGCGTTTGTGACACCAGGACATTTGAAGTCTGCCAAAGGTTTCAAATTTACAGCTAATCATGATGAGGACATATATTATTATATTTTACCATGGAAATAAATAACATATGGAAGGGAAACAAAACTGTATATGTAAAATATTCATATCGCAATCAAAATGCTAACTTTCAAAGCTGAGTAAACATTCCAACTCATCAAACGTGCCTTAACAATAGGACTAAACTTGGGGTTGAGACTCAAATCTGGCAGAAGCATGCTGTATCTATAGAGACTTATAACGTTAAATACCGAAAATGTGTAAACACTTTGACCGGTTTATGATTTGCCAAAATCTGTCTTGAATATCTTTCTAAAATGAATTAAAATGCATACATTCACCCTAAACATCGTAAAAGCAAAATGGAAAACTTAAAAGTATATTGTATAATTTCTAAATTCTTCAGTTAAAAAATTAAACGAATACATCAATTGTGTTGAGGCTCTGGATTGCAAGAAAAAGAGAAATTAGTTCGTAGAAAAAAAACAAAACTCGTGTTATAAAGTTAAGAGCTCCGAATGTGAAGAATTAGGGACCGAATGGAAACAGTTCATAACGCAAATGAAAGAAAATGTTAAAATGTTCACATGAAAAACACATCAGCAACTTAACTGAATAGTACCCTCAGATTCAAAACCCTTCTGGAGATACCTCAAGAGCCACACAAACAAATTTCAGGGACCTATCTTTGCAGATAACAACTTGGTATAAACATAAGCAGAAAAGGCCGTGAACCTGAGATACAATTCTCTACCAGGTTTACTCTCTTTTGTGACATTGTTTCACCAAACATCCATCCAAAACTGTCAAAAATAACTAATATAGTAGCAACATTTTTGGACAGTTTAAACATTTCAAAATCATGCTCCTGGCGATATAAATCAAATATATTTAAGGAACTAACTTTAGAGTTTTTACCAATGCTTACACAACGTGTTCACCAAATGTTTGGGACATTTTCAGCTCCCAAAAGGAATCATCTGTAGCATATACATGTCTACTGTTAAAAAAGACAAGATAGTAACCGAAATAGTTTTAGAGCAATGGCCAGAAATTACCGCTCACTCTTATTGGCCCGTGTTCTTTGTGCATTGTCACTGAATCTTGTATGTTGTAACATCATGTAGCAGTGAGACATTTCTTATCATATATAAACCCCAGCTTGCATTCCTGAAAGGACACAGCTTTGAAACACGTAAGTGTTGTGTTATTAAAGATAAACAAGTAACATAGCAATGGCATATATATATATATATATATATATATATATATATATATATATATATATATATATATATATATATATCAAAGCTCAGTTACTAGGCACAAAAATGCGAGCATAATTAATGCTTAATATTGTATGAAAAGGCTTAGACAAGCTCATATTCCTTGCAGCAAGTTGACCGAACCAAGGTGAACCAGTACAAATCAAAATAAATATTCCCTATTTATACCCTCTGCAGGAATGGATTGTTACAAATTTATTTGTTGTATATTAAGAAGAATAAAGATTAGAATTAGCTATCAGCGATACTAATCACAACTACAGAATCCTATAAACAAAGCAAATACCTTTTCGAAATACAAACGGACACATCTATTGTAAAACGAAATGGCTGATGCTATGCAGTGTAACAAAACAATTTGAAATCAAGATAAAGAAAGAATAAAATTGTTGTGTGATTTGGATTTTGAATGTAGCTTTAACACGTTTTTCATTCCTATCGCCATGATGCCGGCAGTGTGGCAGTTTAAAATGATGTCTAGCACTAACGGCATCCTACCACAAACATGTATCATCATGTCCCACCCAGTCAAATTATCCTGACGCCAGGTCAACCAGTCCCACCACAAACCTCTTAATGCTAACCACGAAACGAGGGAGCTGTTAGTACCATTTTTATAATTACACTGGTCTACAATTGTTTAGACGTCGTATGTTTCAGATATCAACTGTCATATTTATTATGGATTTAATGTGTTGAATTCAAATATGACAATTAAAATAACTGATTGGCAACTGTTTCCAGGATATTAAGTTTTTATGTTTTGCGTCTATGTATAATGTGTACAATGAATAGTTTTAATCATATATTTGAAACATAAGTCTTTGCATATATTTATGGTTGCTTTACATGATAATATTTTACCTGTCCTGCTAGTATAACACTGAAGAACACATCAAAGGTTTATATCAATTTAATGTATTATGAAACCAAAAGAAAAGCAATAGTATGTATATGTATGTACATAGTTTAATTTCTTATTCCGTGTCTATTCGGCGCCTCTTGGATTGTCTCTTGTATTCATTAAATGGATCATCTCTTGTTGCTATCAAATATCTGCAAGCATTGATAGACTCCATTTGCTCCGATAGCGTTATCCATTGTTTCAATGCATATGTGAAATCGCTATCCGTACTCGTTGCTCACTACACGGCAGTTAGGTAACAAAAATCGAGAAGAGAGCGCAAACCTTTCATCTTGAGTGACATGTTGTAGCCAAGGCTTTCCATCCGCTCCCTGTAGTTGTATGCCTTGATGTTTCCGTGAAAATTCGTTGACATTGACCGGAAGGCTTTCCATGCCATCTTTTCCTAACAAGACGTGCATGGTCAAATGCATCATCTTGAAGAAGTTTACGAATCTGAGGACCGGCAAAGACATCTTAGAGTCACTTAATATTGACAAGTTTCGACGGAGGTACTTGAATGATGCTTGTGTTTTGTCCATGGTCTTGAAATATTACTTCATGAGCGCAAGCTGGATGTGCAAGGATGGTAACAAAGTATTCCTTCATTCAACACGTAGTATATGCTCAACACTTTTCCTCCCAGGCTCTGATGACTGTCGTAGTCGCCAATCTCTCATGCTGTATTGGGAATCCCTAGTACGACTCTCCCATTCGCAGACAAAACAGTAATATTTTGTCTATCCAGTCTGCAGACCAAGCAAGAGAGCAAGAACATTCAAATCGCTATAAAACTGCCACTGATGTTGATAATAGTCTATGCACCTCAAAAGCTGTTTCATATTTTCATAGGTTTCCTTCATACGGACTGCATGACCAACTGGATTTCGTGGCAATGTAACAAGATAACCGGGTGGGATATTTCGGATTAACAACAGAACACGTTTTGACGACACAGATATATGATTTAATGTGGCGATTTATATGAATAATGGATTATGAAGATGTGTGCGTATTTATAATCCAAATATTGGATCTATTTAACATAAAAACGCACAGTTTCAAAGATGAAAAAAATATACAAATAAATTTAGTTCAGTAACCCTAAAATACAGGATAAATGATTTCACAAATGATTCAATAATGAAAAGATGAATATAGTTCACTCAAATAGTAAACAATGTAAGCGTTTACACATAGTAAAAAAAATGTATTCGCTCAGGTAGCGAAATTATGTCACTAAACAAGAACGGATATACAATCTATCCTTCCAGTCCTGAATAATACACTGGGTCTTACTAACCCAAAATTAGCATACAGCTAAAAATACATGTGTGGAGATGCACTCCGTCACCCGTGCACCATATCCGCTCCACAGCTCCTCCGAATCAATTTCACAACCAATATAGACTCCGGACCCTCGGAATACTATGATCACTTGAAACATTAGACCCTCCGGACACTTGAAATATTAGACCCTCCGGACCCCCTGTCCTTTGACGGCTCTACAGCTGGGTCACCTTAGTCACTCTTGACATTCCGGACGCTAGACATTAGACGCTCCGGCACCTTAAACGCTCCGGACACACGGACGTTTCTACCCTCTGACAACACCGGACACCCCGGATATTCCTACCATCAAAACTCTCACTCACTCACTCGCCCTACAGCTGGAGTTGTGCGAATCCTTTTAGCAAGCCGCTTGCTGACAAAACCATTAGTATTGTAAAGGTCCTTTACATGTAGTAACGTATTTATACCTTTAGAATTTTCGTTATTCTTTATCAAAGGCACCTTGCACGTGTGGCACAGGACGAATCGTACTCACGATTTCGAAATACATAGACCATATTAAAATCACCCTCGGGTATCGTTGTACAGAGAAAAGAAACGAAACCCGAGTACATGTTTTTAATTAACAACATTTACATCATTCCGTGACAATACCTCCCCCCTAAAAAAAAGTGGTATCACTTTTAGAACAATCACGGAATGTGAACAATGAATCATTATTAAAACTTCCAATTTTCAGACCGAACGAAATGATTTGCTAATTACACCCTACTTAAAAAATCAGCTCCCACATTTTCTGACCCTCGAATTGCCTCGATTCGAAAACTGTATGGTTGCAAAGACAACGCCCAACGCATCAATCTTGCATTGGTGACCTTTGCTTTATTCAAATATAAAAGCGGCTGATGGTCCGTTTGCAAGGTAAACTCCCTCCCAAAAAGATACGTATGGAATTTTCCTATTCCCCACACTAAACCTAGGCACTCCTTTTCAATCACGGAGTACTTTTCCTCTCTAGGGAGCAATTTCCTACTTGCATAAGGAATGGGCAATTTCATCCCCCCTTGCTCCTGTAGCAAAACAGCCCCAAGACCCGTATTGGACGCATCAGTCGTCAGTACAAAAGGTTTATCTATTTCCGGCAACTTTAAAATTGGTGCACTTACCAGTTTGTGTTTTAGAGTGTTAAACGCTTTTTCCTGGCATACACCCCATGAAATTTTATTCGGTTGCCCCTTCCTAGTCAAATCCGTTAATGGGCTGGCAATAGCCGAAAAGTTGGGGACGAATTTCCTGTAGAACCCGATTAGACCTAGGAAAGACCTTACTTGTTTTTTTGTCTCTGGTCTAGGGGCATCCCTGATTGCTCCTATTTTATCTGGATGAGGTTGCAACTGGCCTAGTCCACTTACCAGATGTCCCAAACATTCCAGACTGGAATACCCTATGCTACACTTAGTAGGCCTAACTGAAAGATTTGCAATGTGAAGTCTATCTAACAGATCCCCTAATACCTTAACATGTTCATCCCATGTATGCGTGTAAACAAAGATGTCGTCTACGAAGCTGTCGACGTTTTCCGTTCCGTTTAATAATTTGCGCATGAGACGAACGCACGACGCACCGGCGTTAATTAAACCAAAAGGCATAACTTTAAATTGAAACAGTCCTTTGGGAGTCGCGAATGCCGTCAACTCGCGAACATTATCGGCGATGGGTATCTGCCAATATCCCTTGCTTAGATCTAATTTGGAAACGTATTTATGACCTGCCAATTTTGAAAATACACTTTCCATATCTGGCATTGGTTCTGCATCAAATACGGTGATCCTGTTTAATCGCCGAAAGTCGATGCAAAACCGGTTGGTCCCGTCTTTCTTTCTGACTAACACCACGGGGGACGAGTACGGGGAGTTTGAAGGTTCGATCACTCCCTGGTCTAACATTTTTATCACTTCTTCGCTGATTGTCTCCCGTGCATTAAAGGGTATCGGATATCCTTTAATCCTGATAGGCTCAGTGGTATTCAATTTGATCTCGTGTCGAATTAGACCCGTACAGCCTGGTCTGTCCGTGAACACATCTGGATATTTGGACAAAACCTCCATAATCTGTGTACGTTGACCCTCCGATAATTCAGGGCATACATTTATCTGGTCAATACTTTCTTTACCAACGTCCATGGGGTATTCAAGGGGCATTTCTGTGCTGGAGACGAATTCCGCTTCGTCACCAGACCTATCCTCTATCACCGCTACGCATACTACATTTAAAATCCCTTTATCAATCGTTTGTCCAGGTCTCGCTACGTAGAGTTTAAGCATATTGGCGTGAAATGTCTTGGACTTCCCCTCCATATCAATGATATAATCCATTTCTCCTTTCACCTGTCTGACTTCATATGGCCCTTTCCATTGGACTAGCAGCTTGTTGTTATTCGTTGGGAGAAGCACCAACACTTGATCGCCTACGTCAAATTTTTTACTCCGAGTTCCTCGGTTGTAGTACTTGGCGTACCTACGACTAGATTTCGCGAGTTCGTCTTGCGCCATTTGACAAGTACTTTCTAATCTTTCGCGCAAATCAACTACGTAATGGTATGTGGTCTTAACTTCTTCGTCCGCGACCTCGTCTGTCCACAGTTCACGAAGTATGCGCATAGGACCACGAACTGTCCTACCGTACAATAATTCAAACGGGGAGAAACCCAAGCTTTCCTGAGGAACCTCACGATATGCGAACAGAAGGGCGTTCATATATCTATCCCAATCCTTCGGTCTTTCCGCACACATTCTCCGCAACATTTGCTTCAATGTGCCGTTGAATTTCTCGACCAATCCATTGCACATAGGATGGTAAGGTGTTGTGCGTAACTGTTTAAGGGACAACAACCTACTAATTTCTGCCATAAGATCTGAGGTGAATTGCGCTCCACAATCCGTAAGAACCTCTTCGGGCACTCCGACTCTGCTGAACATGTCTACGAGCGCTTCGGCTACACGTTCGGTTTCAATTGATGGCAAAGCTATGGCTTCTGGATATCTGGTAGCGTAATCTACCAGTGTCAAGATGTATCGGTTTTTCCGATCTGTATGCGGAAATATTGGTCCTACAATGTCGATGGCTACTCGTTTGAACGGAGTATCTATCAAGGGCATCTGACCTAACGGTACTCTAGTTACCCTGCCCTTAGAGATCGTCTTCTGGCAAACGTCGCACGAGCGACAGAACCGCGCTATGTCGCTATTGACGCCAGGCCAATAAAATTCTCTTAATACCCTATCCGTTGTTTTCTTTATGCCTAAATGACCTGCCATACTCGACTCGTGCGCGACCTTTAGTACATGTGCCCTAAATTTCTGGGGAACCACTAATTGCAAGAACTTCCTATCCGATGTAGAGTATTCCCTGTGCATTAAACCCTTTCGAACAAGGAATTTAGAGGAACCCCCGTTCTTACACTTTCTCACGGTACCCGTTAATGCCTTCTCAGAGGTTGCACGTAAAGACGCGTCACGTTTTTGCTCATTTTGAAATTCTTCGCGGGATATATCAGTAATGGCTTCCGGTACTTTTAACTTACGCAAAGGTTTATTTTCCTCCTTTACCTGAGCCCTAGTTTGCACTGCCTGGATGATAGGGAATCGGAAATCTGCTATGGTTGGGAGTCTAGAACCCGGTACGTTGCCAATCGTCAGTTCATAGATCGGGTTGGCTACGCATAAAGCTTCCACAGTCCCGGTCAAAAAAGGTGTATCTATCATTATCCTTGCAACTGGAACGTGGTCGATTGTCTGGTCAAGCAACATGCAAGGTGATTTAAACCCAAGCAATTGATCATCGCGGACCAAGCTCCGTTTCACGACTACAGTAGTGCATCCCGTGTCTCGTAGAACGGTGACTTCTTGTCCGTTAACAGTGCCGTTTGCGGTCGGCACCCGTGCCTCTGGAAAAATACACGTGCCGATTGATTGGATCACATCGCGACTGATCTCTGAACGCACCACCGGTTCACGCACCGCTTTCCGCTTAACTTGCTGGGAAACATTAAGTTTTCCATTTACCGATCTTCTGCCTCTAATGGCTACCGCTACTTTCTGGACTGGTCCCTTCCGCTTAGGACAATAGTGGGAAATATGACCCACTTCCTTGCAAATGAAACATTGCATGTCACTCCGCTTCCCCTGGTTACTCCTACCAGATTTTTCAGGTTCCCTGGGTTTTCTGTCGTTGACCTGATTCCCACCTTTGACATCTCGCGTGATGACATTCTGCGAACCTCCCCGAGCTTCGGCGAACAAATCCGCCTGTGTGGCCATTTCATGTACATTTTTGAAGGATCTTTCCTTCAAGAATAAATATAACTCCTTGCCACAAGTTGTTAACAATTGGTCACGAAGCAAGAAATCGACAAGACCCTCAAATGTCTTGACGACTTTACCACATTCCACCCATCGCTGCAAATAATTGCAAGTCCTACTGACGAACTGTATGAATGTTTCGCCTCTCTCTGGTTTACTATACTTAAACTTCTTGCGAAACCCTTGCTCGGTTAGTTCATATTTCTTGAGAAGTGCCTCTTTCAACACGGGGTAATTGAGCGAATCGGCCGTGGATAAACGCGAATACACGTCTAACGCTTTACCTTTCAATAACGCGCTAAGATGGAGCGGCCAATCGTCTTTCTTCCATTTTTGTACCGTAGCATACCTCTCGAACCTATTTAGATAACTATCCATATTATCTTTATCGTCTTCAAATGGGGGCAATTTTGGACCTCTCAGTTTAACATCATGTTCCCCCTCTTTTTCAGCTTGCAATAGCTCAGAATTTCTTAGATGTTCCTTCTGCCGATTTCTATCTTCCATCTCTAAAGTTTCTAACCTTACCTGTTTTTCCCTTTCTAACTTCTCCCTCTCTGCTTCCCTTTCCCATTCTATCCTTTCCCTCTCAGCCTATTTCTCTAGTTCTATCTTACCTTTCTCTAATTCTATCATTTCCTTCTGGGTTTCCCTTTTTTCCCTTTCTATTTGTTGTTCCCTTTCAAATTTTTCCCTTTCTAATTCCCTCTCAGCCTGTTTCTCTAGTTCGATCATTTCCTTCTGGGTTTCTTTTTTTTCCTTTTCTATTTGTTGTTCCCTTTCAAATTTGTCCCTTTCTAATTCCCTCTCCTTTAATCTTTGGTCCCTCTCCCGGGCTTGTTCTTCACGAACGAAATTTCTAAGGGACTCCCCCTCATAACCAAACTGTTTCCCCAGTTCTACCAGTTCTTTCATAGAAGTCATTTCAAAAGTTTGGTGGTGACCAACCTTAAAGTGCAGTTTTATACAAACCACGTAATTACCACAACCCGTATTTTCTTTCACGAAATGCAACAAAAATATTAAATACAAAAAATAAAGTAATATTAGGTATCTACCTAACCTTGGTGTTTTGTCAAGCGCATCTGAAACACACAGAAAGCATACAAATATAATAAAACAAGTTCAGTGCTCTGTTATATCCGAAATGATCCCACTTCTGACACCATTTGTAACAAGATAACCGGGTGGGATATTTCGGATTAACAACAGAACACGTTTTGACGACACAGATATATGATTTAATGTGGCGATTTATATGAATAATGGATTATGAAGATGTGTGCGTATTTATAATCCAAATATTGGATCTATTTAACATAAAAACGCACAGTTTCAAAGATGAAAAAAATATACAAATAAATTTAGTTCAGTAACCCTAAAATACAGGATAAATGATTTCACAAATGATTCAATAATGAAAAGATGAATATAGTTCACTCAAATAGTAAACAATGTAAGCGTTTACACATAGTAAAAAAAATGTATTCGCTCAGGTAGCGAAATTATGTCACTAAACAAGAACGGATATACAATCTATCCTTCCAGTCCTGAATAATACACTGGGTCTTACTAACCCAAAATTAGCATACAGCTAAAAATACATGTGTGGAGATGCACTCCGTCACCCGTGCACCATATCCGCTCCACAGCTCCTCCGAATCAATTTCACAACCAATATAGACTCCGGACCCTCGGAATACTATGATCACTTGAAACATTAGACCCTCCGGACACTTGAAATATTAGACCCTCCGGACCCCCTGTCCTTTGACGGCTCTACAGCTGGGTCACCTTAGTCACTCTTGACATTCCGGACGCTAGACATTAGACGCTCCGGCACCTTAAACGCTCCGGACACACGGACGTTTCTACCCTCTGACAACACCGGACACCCCGGATATTCCTACCATCAAAACTCTCATTCACTCACTCAGCCCTACAGCTGGAGTTGTGCGAATCCTTTTAGCAGGCCGCTTGCTGACAAAACCATTAGTATTGTAAAGGTCCTTTACATGTAGTAACGTATTTATACCTTTAGAATTTTCGTTATTCTTTATCAAAGGCACCTTGCACGTGTGGCACAGGACGAATCGTACTCACGATTTCGAAATACATAGACCATATTAAAATCACCCTCGGGTATCGTTGTACAGAGAAAAGAAACGAAACCCGAGTACATGTATTTAATTAACAACATTTACACCATTCCGTGACAGGCAAAGCATTGCCATTATGCAGCAAATCTAATTTGAGACTCGTATTCGATGATCAATAAACATTTGCCACTCATGTGAATCATGAACGCTGTGTAGGGCTGCCATCACACCATTTATGATGTTGGAGGATACACGATTACCAACCATGAAGAAGAATGGAACACGATCCTTTTGAGTCACAAACACAGAAACCTGAATATCACATGCAAGGAGATTACACTGATGTAAGCCTGGAACACAAAAGCTCCGCCTTACTCTTAGATAGTTCCAAATCCTTGATAAGGTCATTCAGAACACCTTATTTTATGAAATTTGGTTAAGATGAGGAGGATGGGTGAAATTTGGGTTACGTAACATTGATGGTTCAGGACTAGAAGTTTCATCTCTTCTTCTTATTCTTCTTCTTCGTCTGCCTTAATTGAGAATGAGTATGGTGATTCAGGAACCGTCGTCCTTCTCCTTGGGATAGTGGGCATATAGGTAATAGAATATTTGGATAATTCACAGTCCACATTTTCTTCTTTAACACAACTTTCCGAACAGAAGTTACCATGCAGAAATATCGTTTTCTGGTATGATCTGCTAGCTCTCTCCATATAATTGGCACTGCATAAGGCATATATTTCCTTTTTTCTTCAAGCAATGGCAACGATTTGTTGCATAGGTGTTGCAGCATATGTGTAAGGCCCACGTGGAATCATGATCTCCACTTTTGCAGCCAAAATAGAGGCGATAGGTCTTTTAACCATAATGGTTATACTGCGGTGTTGTGATGCAAGCAAAGCATAAGTTACCTGCATTGCTTATTCATGTGTAAGGCATACCTGCTCACTTTGGTTAAACAGAAATGTTTCCCTTTCCAAATCAAACACTTATAAATAACGAGCACGACAGTGTACGATTTCTAGAGATGATATAGAGCAATTTGTTTAGCAGAGTGATATAAACTTAATCATGATTGCATCATCCATATCTTGTAGGAATAACATGATGCAATTCATATCATATATGACGCAATACCAGTTTCAGATTGCACCATTTATTGGTTTGCCTAAAAAGCAAGTACTGCCCAAGACCTGTCATTGATGTCTTTCAAAGATCCAGTCATATACGTATTTTATTCATTTCTGGTTTCAATTGAGATCACTCCCCTTTATAACTAGCTTATCCACCTCCATTCCCAAGTCAAGGGTCGTATATACTGACACGGTATCATATCTTTAAAACTAGACCCAATCAACAATTGTAAGTATCACTTTCGTTTTCAGTGACCCGGAATTTAGAACAGTTCACTACATTTATTTCGGAAACATAATGGCTGTAGATCAGTGTTATTTGGTATTACAATAGTAATCCTAATTATTATATTAACTGGAATAGTATATATAGTGAAGTTTGGCATTCACCCAACCACTTATACTGTATTTTGTGTTGTTTGTTTCGATAGCGTCGCTATAAAAAATATTATTTTCTAATATATGGCACTGATACAGTTTGAAAGTAATGTTAAAGTCCTGAAAACGAGATCAATGTGATCCAACATAATTTCGTCTGGAAATTCACTATAAGTGTACTTTTTGGTGGTAGATGGTGCAAAAATATTAGAAGTAGAGCTCATACAAGGCATTTAAACAATATTTAAGAAATCGTGAAATTTAGATTATAAGAACCCGGTTTGAAGTGCAATACATCTCGAATATAATATTTTCAATAATAATAAGCTTAATGTTGATTTGTGAAATTATGTTGGAATTATGCCCGTATACAAAGGTTACCTTTATAACTCGTGAGAATCAGATTAGAGTGATACATAGCAAAATTATATCCTCTCTCATTTAATTTAGATCCAAACAGGATGAATGGAACAGATACGCGAATAGAAATACATACTGACAAAGTGAGACCTATATACTGTTACAAGTGCACGGTCTCTGACTGAGTAAAATAAATTGATAAACAACAACAACAAATAAAATTCAACAATTATCTGTTTTCACAGGTTAGATGGAGAAAATGTTGTAAGAACTTAATGTTTTGTGAATTAAACCCCAATTAATCCTGGAACTTTCAACATAAGAATAATGGTCCAACTAAATTTCAGTGGTATTCAAAACAACTTTTAATAGTATATGAATTGATCTGCCTGTAATCTCGAATGTACTATTATGCCAGCACTGTGCAACGTGGATATATGCCAACAGTATTTTAATGTAGCACAATAATATAATCAAAGATATTCTTGTTTGAAAGGAAAATGTAAAATTTAATGATATTACGGATTTCATTTGATATAAGAATAAAATTTAGTGAATATCTATATTCTTTATAAGAGCAAAACTTATAGAATGGCTACCACAAAAATGATTGTGACGGTATAATACTTCTACTACAAAAAACTAAATGAGGCACTATTACGACTGATGACAATAAATGTCAAACAATTTTTACATTATTTAGACAAAATATATTACCAAGTGCAGACATTAAATTGTCCATAATAGCAGAAGCATTACGGTACAATTACGCAGATGATGGTCTGTGGCAGGTATTCTTAGCTATACAAATATTTGCAATATATTCTCTGTGTTGGAAATATTGATTACTATTGCATGTCGGAGCAGCACTAATTATGTTTTGGGCGAATGAGATAATAGGATGCTTTGTACAGTTTCATGAGAATCCTCTGGACAATGGAAAAATAGAAAGGTTCTTGCATATTCTTGTTTTGTTCCATTACCAGTAGATGTAAACTTATCTACTATGGAAACGTTGTTAAACGTAAATAACAAAACAAAATATGAAACGAATAACAAATTAATTTAAACCTTGCTCATAAGGTAAATTACAAAATCTACTTTTGATCACTGAACTGGACTAACATAAACTGACTCTGTAGTCAAACCTTGAATCGGTTATTTTATTTGTATCTTATCTGAATGCAAACAGTCTTTTCAGAAAATGTACAATCTGCATATCGTCCTTGCCACAGTACTGCAACTACTCTTCTAAAAGTAGTTAATGACATTCTCTCTGGTTTGGATAGTGAAAGATTACAGTCCTCACCCTCCTTGATTTGTGTGCAGCATTTGACGCAATAGACCATGATATATTACTTCACCGTCGCTAACATGTATTTGGCATCCATCATACAGCCTTACAGTCCTACTTGGTCAACAGGACACAAACTGTGTCTGCAAATGGAATAAACTCCAGCCCAGTTGATCTATGTCGTGGTGTTCCACAGGTGTCTGTTCCTGGACCTGTTCTCTTCACTCTGTACGCTCAGCCGCTCTCAAGTGTCATAGAACATCATCCAGTGTCTCACCAATTGTCCGCTGATGACACGCAACTATACAAATCTAGTCACCCAACTGAAACTTATGATACCATCCAAGGTGTAGAGAGGTGCAGTTCTTATTTGAAATCATGGATGACATGTAACAAGCTGCAGATGAATGATGCTAAATCTGAGGCCATTCTGACCACAACACAATACCTTTATCATTCACATCATTTGCCTCAAACAATAAATATCAGCAACACCAACGTTAAATTCACTCAGTCAGTACGAAACCTAGGTGTTACTCAGGACAGTACCCTAACATTGCACAAACATGTCATGAACATATATGCAAGGCCGCATATATAGTGCTGAGACGCATCAGTTCAATTCGCAAATATCTTTCGGTTGATGCAACTAAAGCACTTGTGTGTTCATTGGTACTTTCATGACTGGACTTTTGTCACTCAGTTATGTCTGGTTCATCCCAAAATCTACTCCAGAAACCTCAAAAAGTTCAAAACACAGCTGCTCATATCATACTTAGAATACCACGATCAGAGCACACTTCCTCGCAGCTTTGTACCCTACACTGGCTATCCATTCGATCCAGAATCAAACAGAAACTTTGTTCTCTGTGCTACGTTTCACTGACGAACTCCAGTCCAACATACCTCTCCGACTTACCCATCTGTACACACAAACAAGATCCTCACGCTCCTCTTCTGACAATCGTATACTCATTATTCCGATTATGAAAACGAAGTCATATGGACAACGTTTGCTTGCATAATATGGCCCAGCAACGTGGAGTGAATTGCCCACTGAACGTAGACACAAATATACGTGATATCATTCAAGAGTGCTCTTAAACCTCACTTATTTCGACTGCAAGAACAAACTTATAGACCTAATAATGTATCCTACCTTAAATATTTTCAGCCTGTTTTAATGTTTTCTGATGTCATGGTGTTTGTTTTTTGTAATAATATCATTATATATCTTTTTTATGTTATAGGTGTTGTCTAATGTTGTAAAGCCCTTAGAGCTTCTAAAGATTAGGAGCTATACAAAGTCCTCATTATTATTATTATTATTTATTATTGATGATGCTGTGGTATTTATTTTATTTATTCCCTTCAATATTGGGTTGCATGCTTGGCATTGCCTCAGTAAGCAGTTGTCCAGCTGGGTTATTTTACCATTGCGTTTTATATAATAGATTTACGTTTTATGTAAACCTCCACATACGCGAACCTCAATTTTTGACAAAACATTTTTTTAGATTAAGCACGAATTGTATTTGCTGAAAACTGCACGCAATTGATACCATATTATCAGGAAAAAATTCCATATTCGCATTTGCATACACCCATAATCCATTTATCAAAATATTAATCATTTAAGATGCGGAAAAACAAAGAGTATTTACATGTTCACCATAATGCCAACACGTTTAGTCGAAATTAACAGTTTTTGTTAATATTGTTTCAGGTATGTTTTGAGTAGTTATGAAGAAATAATAAATTGTTTTAAAATGTCGCTATTGGTGATTGATGTCAGATTATCCTCATTTATAGGTAATACCAAGGCCTGTAAAACAGAATGCGTTCCGTAAAATTTGGTCAAATTATGTTGATCCACCTTTAAGAGGTAAATTCCAGTCAGATTATATTGCTACTATCAACATCCATACTGGATCAATGTTTGTCACTGCTTTCACAAGTGCTTAAGGTACATTGCAGCTATAATAGTTCGTGTCTAATTATTTTCCATTTTTTCTTGAGACAAAAATATAAATGCAATTTTCTGTAGTTAGTTATGATGGCCATATTGGACATAATAGCATATCGGCATCTGTTGAAATATAAAGAGGTAAATACACAGATAAATCGTGAATTGCTTTCAGTGGTCTTCGTATATTTTCTGTCAATTTGTTTTAATTTGATTTGAAGTAAATAATAATTTATATTTTTATCATTATTGGCAATGTTAATGGTGAAACATCCTCCTTTTTAAGCTTACTAGAAAGGTTTCGTTCAGAGTCAGACTGGACACCATGACACGTTATGTAGCTCTTACAATTTCAAGTGGAAATACAATGACCAATCAGATTCCTACCCATGCAACATATTAAATGCTAACATTTAATAAAAAATCCTTGACAATTATACATACATACGTAGCCTAGGTTGGATAACATTGTCTTTAAATATGCTTGCTAGTTATCATTAAACTGAATAATATCACCCCTTATTTCAATAGAAATATCATCAACTCTGCACCAGAAGTCTTTACTCTTTTCTGAGTGACGCTGACCTCGTTATTTCATTTGCTGTCTCCATCGCAGGTTACAGTTTTGTATTTATATTACAGATGAAATGACATTTTATGAAACTGGAAGCATACTAGATGGAAGAAATACACATCACTGATGAGAAACTGCAATTACGCTAAGCGTATTTAATGCTTTGTAGATGGGGGTGATAGTTTTATTTTAAACCGAGTATCTATGAAATGACGTCAGTCTGATAATATAAATAAACTGAGCTGGAGTTTAATAATGTAGCAAAGAGAACACAACGAAATGTATACCTTATTAATGCACTTTTCAACTGGACAAAATTAGTTTTACCTTGAGTAAACGTTGCGTTCATTATTAAAGTGCAAATCCATTTATGGACGTTTTTAATATCTGTTCTGGTTTCCAAGTAACAACAACTACGTCCTTGAGTGAAATCTTATCTTGTCCTTGTGCTCAAGGACTATTGTTAACCTAGTTATGCTTTTATTTGAATGAAAAAAAAATAATAAAGCAACCTATCAACAGGTGCATGAGTTCTTAATGTTTAATATTCCGCATAATAATCATAATATTTGTATAAAATATTGACTTCAATTATTTATAATATACTGTTTTCTAATACGTGTTAATTATGTATTCTTGATACATTATTGATACAGAATAACTAATGTTAATAAGTATAAATACATTTAAAAAAATGTTATGCTTATCGTTTTTATAACTTTGCAAATTTTTAGTTCTTTATTTCAAAAAGTACACATTGCACATATTTAGAAAATAGGTATGGTTTTGTGGGCTTTTTTCGGGCAGATGGGGCTCGTTAACCTTGGGTGGTTGCCCATCTAGGAGAAGGTAAACTCTGATTTCAAGCCTTCGCTGCCTTGCGACTATACCGTCTCGTGGGAAAGGCTAAGGGAGTAAGCCCCAACATAAAATCTGGAGACGGAGTCCCTAAGGCGACTTGGCATTGATTTCAGTGTCATCTCGGCAACTCCTGCGGCGCAGCTGGTGCCATGACGTATCGGCTTGTCCTTTCCCTTGGATTTATGAGCTGCGTGGAGAGGGGAGATCATCTGCATGGGCAACAGTTGATTCTCCAATTTACCCTGCCCAGGCTTGCGCCCTGGAGAGGACACTTAAGCTTCGCTCCATAGCGTCGACACAACACTGGAAGCAGCAGTTTACCGGTTATAAGCAACCGCTCGAATGGCGTAGAGCCTGATGCCAGGGGTGTCTTCTGACGGTGGGAGAGACCAACATGTTTCACTGGACAGCTACCGCCCGCCTCAAACTGTGTAGCCCTCAGCCAATAAGGTGCCGTCCCGCCACAGTTCGCCTGTCTTGCTGTGTGCGTAAGGCTTAAGGTACGCGAGTACCTGACAAGCGGACTGCAACTACTGCACCAAGAAAAAACAAGATAAAAATAAAGAAGAAGACTTCAATCCTCAAGCTAGGTACCTGGAATGTCCGACCATGCTGACTGGACTTTTAGATGATCTCCATACAATCAGTGATGTTCGTAAGACTTCAGTCATCAACGACGAACTTGCAAGGCTCCAGGTGGACATCGCCTCACTACAGGAGACACGACGAACAGATTCTGGGTCCCTCAGAGAAAAAAAACTACACATTCTCCTGGCAAGGAAAGAGTGCAGACGAAGCCAGAGAGTTTGGTGTTGGATTCGCTGTCAGGAACACTCTGCTGGGGATGATAGAGCCCTGCCAACAAGGAAATTGAAGACTGCTATCCCTACGCCTCCACACCTCAAACGGGCCTGTCAACCTGATCAGCGTTTATGCTCCCACACTAAGTTATTCCACAGACACCAAGGATGAGTTTTATGATGAGTTAAACTCGCTCATCGACAAAGTTCCCAAGGAAGAGAACTTGATTTAAATGGGCGACTTCAATGCTAGGTTGGGTGCCGATCATGACTCGGCCCTCCTGTCTTGGCAAGTTTGGCGTTGGGAAGATGAATGAGAATGGTCAGCGCCTTCTAGAGATGTGCTCGTACCACGAACTCAGCATCACCAATTCATTCTTTCAGACAAAGCCACGGTACAAAGTGTCTTGGAATCATCCCCGGTCTAAACACTGGCACCAGCTGGACTTGATCATTACAAGACGGTCAGCCAAGAAGGGAGTGCTTCTTACCCGTACCTTCCACAGTGCTAACTGTGTCACCGACCACTAGCTGGTGTGCTGCAAAATGAAGCTTCAGCCAAAGAAGATACACCGCTCTAAACAAGAGGGTCAACCATGCATTGATGTGAGCAAGACATCATATCCAGACAAGGCTGAGGACTTCACCTATGCTCTTTCCAAGACGTTTGACTCAGAACCGCCCAACGGCAGTGCCAAAGAAAGATGAAATGACATCGGAGAGACTGTATACAGCACAGCCACACGGATCTTTGGTAAGAAGCAATCAAAGAACAATGACGGGTTTCAGGCTAACTATGCCACACTCCTGCCAGCCATAGAAGAGCGTCGCAGTTCTCATCTGCAATACAAGTGATCCCCCTGTCAGAAGACACTACAGGCATACATGTCTACCAGAAGCAAAGTGCAGAGATTAGCACGGCAGTGTGCCAATGAATACTGGCTTCAGCTCTGTCAGAGTATCCAGTCAGCAGCAGATATTGGAAACATCAGAGGCATGTATGATGGCATAAAGAAAGCAATGGGTCCCACGAAGAAAATGACAACACCACTGAAGTTTGCCACAGGTGATACCATCCAAAACAAGGGCAACCAGATGGAGCGTTGGGTGGAATGCTACTTCGAACTGTAATCCAAAGAGAACCACGTCACCAATGATGCCCTCAACGCCATTGAAAACCTCCCTCTCATGGCCGAACTGGATGAGAAACCTACTGTAGATAAACAAAAGAAGGCCTTAGAGAAAATGTCCACAGGTAAAGCCCCAGGGAAGGATAGCATCACAGCAGAACTCATCAAGTGTGGATGTTGCGTGCTGCTCACACACCTACACAACCTCCTCTGCCAGTGCTGGGACGAGGATGCAATGCCTCAGGACATGAGAGATGCTAACATCATAACCCTGTACAAGAACAAGGGCGACAGAAGCGACTGCAACAACTACAGGGGCATATCACTTCTCAGCATTGTGGGTAAATGTTTCGCACGCGTCATCCTGAACAGACTGCAGGTACTTACTTACAGACTTTACCCAGATTCGCAGTGCGGATTCCGCGCAGAGAGGTCCACAATCGACATGATCTTCTCTGTCAGACAACTATAGGAAAAATGTAGAGAAAAAACACAGACCCCTCTTTATGGCCTTTATAGACCTCACCAAGGCATTCGATCTGGTCAGCAGGGACGGACTCTTCACAATCCTGGCGAAAATTGGTTGCCCTCCAAAGCTGCTAAGCATGATCCAGTCCTTCCACGATGACATGAAAGGCACAGTGCAGTACGATGGCTCAACATCCGAACCCTTTGACATCCGCAGTGGAGTTAAACAGTGCTGTGTCCTTGCCCCCACGCTCTTCTGCATCTTCTTCGCAGTCCTTCTAAGGCACGCCTTTGGGACGTTTACAGAAGAGATTTACCTGCACAAACGATCAGACGACAGACTGTTCAACCTGGCACGACTGAAGGCAAAGAGCAAAGTGCGTGAAGTAACCATCAGGGACATGCTCTTCGTAGACGATGCACCAACACAGAAGCTGAGCTTCACCGCCTGTTATTCCGCTTTGCTAAAGCATGCGATGAGTTTGGGTTAACCATAAGCCTAAAGAAAACAAACGTGATGGTTGAGGACGCGGAGCCCCAAACATCATCATCAACAACTACGAACTTGAAGTGGTAAGTCAGTTCACGTACCTCGGCTCTACCATTACCATCGACCTCTCGCTTGATGCTGAGCTCAACAAGCGGATCAGATAGGCATCAACAACTCTCTCCAGGTTGTCGCAGAGAGTGTGGAACAACAGCATGCTGACTATGAACACTAAGATCACAGTGTACCGTGCATGCGTGCTAAGCACTCTCATGTACGCCAGTGAAACCTGGACTCTGTACGCCTCATAAGAGAAAAGACTGAGCGCCTTTCACATGCGATGCCTCCGACGCATACTCGGGATCACATGGAGCGATCGAATAACACACAACGAGATGCTCGAGCGTGCCAAGATTCCCAGCATGATCACACTCCTCCACCAACGCCGCATCAGATAACTGGGCCATGTACGTTGGATGGTTGACGGACGGATCCACAAAGACATTCTTTATTCGGAACTTGCCTCTGGCAAAAGGTCGATCGGACGGCTATATCTCCGCTTCATGGATGTCTGTAAGCATGACATGAAAGCCCTTGATATCGATGTCAACACCTGGGAAGAGCTCGCTCTAGACAGATCAAGCTGGCGACATGCTCTGATCACTGGTCTCAAAGCCGGAGAGGACAAGCAACGCTTGCTAGCTGATGAAAGACGATCGCAGAGGAAGAAGAAGTAGCTCCAACCAACACCTGACACAACCTTCAAGTGCAGCAAGTGCAGCATGGACTGCCACTCCCGCATTGGACTACTTAACCACAGCAGACGCCGTACAACCACCAACCGGGACATCTCTCATGGGCGCAATTCCATCGTCTCTCGAGACTAACGGATGCCAACATGGTTTTTTAGTCTTGGTAGGATAATCATTGCTGAGCACTGGAATTCATCTCTGCAAATTCCATCGATCTTTGCTGTTCAAACATCATGTTCGGTAGACAACTGTTTCAGCAATCGTTCTAATCAATATCAGATGCTGTGATCATCTCCCGTAGGAGAACGACGAGCACGAGCCCGCGGTTTGCGCTCTCATTGTCATGCCTGTACGAACAAAAAACTTTACTCAAACATTTCAACGATTTAAACTTTAGGAGCTAAAATATTTAGACAGAGAAATACACAACCGTTAGGCAAACATGAAATTAAAATGGAACATATAACTTAGAATGCTGGGCAAAATTACAATAATTAGGTATGCGAATTCGAAATAACAGAGAAGTACCAAAGTTATATTATACAAAGCAAAGCAAAAGTTCGAGACGATACTGAAAAGCCCAGAGAGAGAGAGAGAGAGAGAGAGAGAGAGAGACTGATCGATATAATTATAAAGGAAAGAATGAATGAGTAATGAAATCTACATCTGTGCATGATAGGTATATTGTGTTCTTATTATTACAACGTTTCTAACTAATGGAAACGTGTTGCCATATCCAATTAGTATTTTTTCGAGATAGATACAACTGTAGAACATTCAAACTCTTAACGATTAAACTCTGCTTAAGGAAACCTTTGACCTTTCGTGGTTCATGCATGAATAAGTTCAGTCTAGACTTACAATTATATTTAATTAAATTTTTCGTCATTCTTAAATTTTAACGAATCAGACAGCTGCAATTCCTACTCTATTCAAGACCTGAGCTTTGTTTTAGAACTCTATACCTGGTTGCATTTCTTGAGTCTATTTTAAGTGTCCAGTGAACGGTTCCAAATGTGTTTCTTTGACTCTCCCAGGCATACCTATCTGGTCATATATACATGTACATATATTGAGAGGTTACTGCGTCTTGGGCTGTAAGTAATTGATATCAGTTTTTTTAGGAATCAGTGACATATTTTCTCCTGATATCTGAGGTCGTAGTCACTTGTTCTGGGGGCTTTGCTAAGAAGATAATGTCTTCGAAGGAGAATAGAGGTCAATATCAATATTGTTTCCAAACAAATGGTTTAGAATGTTGGGCAAAATTACAATAATTAGGTATGCGAATTCGAAATAACAGAGAGAAGTAACAAAGTTTTATTTTACGAAGCAAAGCAAAAATTCAAGACGATAATGAAAAGCCACAGAGAGAGAGAGAGAGAGAGAGAGAGAGAGAGAGAGACTTATCGATATAATTATAAATGAAAGGATGAATGTGTAAGGAAATTTACACATGTGCATGATAGATATATTGCGTTCTTATTATTTTACGTTTCTAACTAATGGAAACGTGTTGACATATCCAATTAGTATTTTTTCGAGTTAGATACAACTATAGAACATTCAAACTCTTAACGATTAAGCTCTGCTTAAGGAAACCTTTGACCTTTTGTGGTTCATGCGTGAATAAGGAAGATTAATTCAAACCTTTGACCTTTTGTGGTTCATGCATGAATAAGGAAGAATAATTCAAACCTTTTACCATTTGGGGTTCATTCATGAATAAGGACGATTAATTCAAACCTTTTGTGGTTCATGCATGAATAAGTTCAGTCTAGACTTACGATTATATTTAATTAACTTTTTAGTCATTCTTAAATTTTAACGAATCAGACAGCTGCAATTCCTACCCTATTCAAGACCTTAGCTTTGTTTTAGAATTCTATACCTGGTTGCAATTCTTGAGTCTATTTTAAGTGTCCAGTGAACGGTTCCAAATGTGTTTCTTTGACACTCCCAGGCATACTTATCAGGTCATATATACGTGTACATATATTGAGAGGTAACTGCGTCTTGGGCTGTAAGTAATTGACATCAGTTTTTTAGGAATTAGTGACACTTTTTCTCATGCTAATTGAGGCCGTAGTCACTTGTTTTGAGGGCTTTTCTAAGAAGATAACGTCTTCGAAGGAGAATAGAGGTCAATATCAATTAATGCTCACTAATGTTATAAAAAAAAATTGTTTGATGCTTCTGACCGATTTATTGGCAATTATCGTTGAAAGTTTCATTTCACCATCAATATACTCTTCAGTTTTGAACCGTTGTGAGTTGAACATATTCCACTTAGATGCGGCAATGCTTTCATTTAGAAATCAGACTACTTATAATTTCAAGAGTTTCAAAATGTATTCCTTCAGCCACATCAAAAAACTTAAATGTTTTTCACCTTGAGGACATAAAACGATTTCTGTATTGTAATCTCCTCACCGCAAATGTTAAATCGTTCTTTCAAGTAAATACTTTTGTACATATCAATAAAATCAATAAATACTAAACAAGGTTAATTGCGACTGGGCCTGCCAAAGATATTGCAAGTAGGAAATTTGAGTGAGATTTGAATCATTATGGGTTAGATACTCTGAGTTCAACATGTCCTTTATGTCGCATGTGAACACGCATCACAATAACATACTGTAATAAATTTAGAGTATGAGCACTTGGTTATACCGCCCCGTTTTAAGGAAATTTTAGATTTGTGTGATTACTTGTGTGATTATTGGAATTCGGCGCCATGGAAATATTCCGTTCCCGAAATCATGAGCTAATTATTACGAGCAAACGTCGCGGAGTGTGTTAGTGTGTTTCCATGATGTCATGGGTCACTAGTAGTGAATTCCAACCAAAACCGAATGAATGCCACTGTCGTAAAATAGTCCATATTAAAATCTAGTGGTATACATTGGTAGCGTGACTGCAAGGACAGTACTTACGGTATTAAACCGGTAAATTTCACAAGGGAATAAATAAAAAGGGACCTGGCAGACACCGTTTATGTCGCCATGTGGGTGAATATGGTGCAGTTATATTGGAGAAGGTGGCGGAGTTAAAATAGTTTCCATTGTTAGGGAGTACTCATATATTTTCTAAGGAGTGAACGGTTGGCAGTACGGAAACATGATGAAGGTAGAACATGCAGATGTGCGGTTGATAGATAGTTGGCAGTTTGGTCTATATGTGGTCTTGCATTAATTAGAGGAAAATTTAGGTATAGAATGGACACGTCGGGCTTTCTACTGAAGTTGTATGTAAGTCTTTGGCAAGTCGGGGTAAACTTATGACATCTAGCGAGAATCGCGCCAGGGTTTGACAACCGCTCGGTCAAATAAATACCCGTGTGCGTGTAACAATACAACAGTTTTTTAGTCAGTTGAGTCGAAAAATACTGCCGTTGATCAGTCTTCTTTTGACACAGGAAAGAAACCCAGGAAAGAAAAATATTTTGTATAGATAGACAGGAAAAGCATATGTATAAAAAACGAGTTTATTAAGAGACGGACGTTTTAACACTGGTTTCCCTTATGTTATATCAAACTTAATTTCAAAGGATATTTCTAAGACGTGTATGATTTTGGTACATCCCTATGAAGCAGTATTAACATTAGATGTCTAGAAACAGATATATCAAACATGCCGGTAGTTTCTTAATAGACCGATTAAAAACTGACGTTTGGCATGTATACACTACATACAAATGAAATGCATGTATATCTACACTCCATAATACATAGATACTTTACACGGCGTTAGTCTTCCTTTATTGGCAATGCATTGTGGCAGTTGCTCGTGAATTACGTGTTTCATGTTGCGCACACAAGCGGTCATATTTTCCGATACATTAGAAAATAGGAAAATGCATTTTGACATCATCAGACCCATTGCAACTGGCTTACTCTTATAGGTTTACCATATAATTTTAGCTATCAGACCTATATTAATGTGACCAACCATATATAGTCTAATTATAATTAAATTTGCGACACTTTCACTATAACGGCCGAACGAAATATGAAACATGTACATGTCATGCAAATTGGGAAGACGTTCTCGTCGGTTTTTCTTTTTAAATTACACCGATAATGCGTGTGATTGACTATTAGCATACCTTCTCCACACTGATAAGGATAAAACTGGTTTTTGTCACCTTTTGTTTGACGGAACGTTTTTATGATGTCAGTGATTGTGATTAAAGGCTAGTTATTTATCCAAAGAAGTTAAATTCAGCAATCATCACTAAAGAAGAAATGTTGCAGAGTCTCTTCTTGCAGGAGTTCTGTCTTTGGCTTCGATTATATTCACAATATGCTGATTACGTGTATATAAAAAAAAATATACAACCATGAACATATTAGGCACCCTTGTCATCTGCATTCTTGTCACGGATATGAAGGCGGACGCAGCTGTAAAACGTTGTCCAACTTTAGAGATCATTCTTTATGACCCATGAAAATATAGGCTCCCTGTAAAAAAAAGAACAACTTTCAAACCGCTATACCACCATTTCCAAGTATGGGTTAATTTAAATATGACATATCTGTTTACCATCAACTAACTTATTAAGGATGATAAAGAATAGAAAGCTGGTTTGAATATCACCGTCGATCGCGGTTGGATATAGTTACGCAACATAACATTATTCTATGGATCATTGGGAAGTACCGAGCTAAATCTGCATCATTAGCTACGTCTAGCTCCTTTATTCGAATTCATTCACACTTTCACTAATGAGTTTTTACGATTCGAATTGAAAAGAACGAAGCTAATATTATTGGTTACTGGTACGATACAAGACGAAAGAACATTCCTATAACACTTATTATGACAACGAAAAACATAGCAGATAGTCACCGAAGACGGCCTGACAAATATTTACAGAAAAATTGATAAATAGATACAGAGAGAGATGGGGTTAGAGACATCAAAAGATTTACGGATTGTCTGACATATATATTGACAACATAGAGAGTGATACTGGTCGATGAAAGGACAGATAAATGAAAGAATTAATGGATAAAGAAATGTACATCGGTATAGGGTAGGTATATTTCTTAATGAAACATCTTGTATTTTGTGGAAATGGAAGATTAATTTTAACGACTTTAATACAAATGTAAATCATACAAAATATAAGAGAAAACTTGAAAGATTGGCCTTTATTTAATAAAACGTCTTACTGTTTTTTTCCTTACGCTTGAATAAGTACGATTTCATACAGAAAGGACGACAGATGTTTTGCTAATGGAAATGCTAATATTTTTCCAATAATCGTCCATGCAGTGGGGAAGTTTATACATCATTTTGGCATGCACCAGACTGGACTGGATTTCATCTTATAGCGTATTTGTGTTGCGTATAGTGTTTGTCAGTTTCAATTGCCCGTCAGTTAGTTGTAGACTTAAACGACACTAGTCGTTTGCAGAAAGACATTTGAAAGTATCTCCTCAAATAGCCATATACAGTGACCAGGGAAAGTTCCAGCTGCAGAGATCGTCCAAAACCATGAGAATCATGTATACGTTTGGCTCACTGATTGTATTTGTCATCCTCTTTTGCATACTCACAAACGTATCAGGACAATGCCCAACTGGAGACTGCGTAATATATGATATATCTACACAGACTATCTGTACGGAAGTCGCGATTAAGTCACCTACGAGTGACTGCCGCTGGGCAGCTGGTTTAAACAGCAACGTCGATCAGGATATTCTCCAAGGAAGGATAGTGGCGTACAAAGTACAATGGTTCAGCCGATCATGGTCGAATTGGTACGTTCCAGGCATAAATGACATTGACAGTAAGTACAATCCATCTGAGAGAAAATGCTCTATTTCGTACAATGCGAACTCGATGAGACGAATGTGGTCCTACTTTTATGATCACTTTCACAAGTACATAATATGCTATACTCCATAAAAGCAGGAGATTGAAGCTGGAGAGATTTTGGTTCTAGACAAATATTAACATTAGATCAACGTAGCTTCCAAAGGGATCATAGCCATTCCTGGTGACCCAAAGAGGATCCTTCCAGAATACCTGTTAATGTGCTGAAAAAAATTGTTTACAACTGCTGCTTTAGACCATATATTAACATTTGACTTTAACATATCATCTTTAAATTAATGGATTTTCGCAGTAGGTCACTTACGGCCTAAACCTATATCCAGTACTTAATATTGTTTTGCAATCTTTTTTGTTCTCCCATACAGCACCATTTTTATAGAATCAAATTAAATTTATGTCGTTATTTAAGAATATTATTTCCTTTGTTACACCATTGTAACTTGAAAAGAAAATAAACTTACTTAACCTTTGTATCGTCCTATATATATTCACTCTGTGTATTCCTCTGTATTGAATTTCATTGTTTCGTCACATTTTTCCTTCCAACCATTTTGGCCTGACTGAGATAGCTTCCATAGAGTTAGATGCTATTTATTAGAACTATACGGGAGTGGTCCGTACAACACATCAATACGAATCGCTAATGCAGTTGTAGTAGCATGTATCTGTACACATATTTGTTGGATGTAAGTATGATCAAATCACCAATGAAAAATGTGATGGATCCTCACATCAAAGACATGAAAAGATCGCTCGCTGGAAACGCTCTGTATATATCAATTTAACCAAGTATTTTTCCTCCTAAAGTACATTTTATCTTATATTACGATATGAAATCGTTTTTCCAAATTGACAATTTGTCACATTTCATCTTTCTTTTTGTCATTAAGACCTTAAATTGCAGAACCATTTTTATTAATGTGTAACAACTAATGTTCAATAACAAACGGTGAATAGCTTCTGGCATGACGGAATAATGCTTTACACTCTTAGTTCGCAGGTATGTCAACACGTGCAACAAACGCAGCAGTTATGTTTATAACCGTGATCGCATAAGAAAAGACATCGAGACTTATTTGGAACATCCGGTATCTTAACCAAAAACAGTTTGTAACGGTTTGTCTGGAAGTAAAATCTGGTTTCTAAATCAAGTTGGTATTGATATATTTCACCACAGTATACTCGCCATTTGACGTTAGCATCATCCTCTTTACCTGTGCAATTAACCTTTGTTACTCAGATACATTTACGGATACCAGTTAGTCATAACCAAAGCCATTCTGAATCATACTCCACATTTAATCTTGGATGGTTGTTACTTAACACGATAACAATATAGTTGAAATATAATTAATTCTTTGATATCTTACGCTTTTGAATCAATACCTTCCTTAATCTATGCAAAGGTTTGCAATTCGAAAATAAACTGAGTGCTGTCGTCAACGGTGGTCACAATGTCAAATCCACGTTGCCTGTAGGGAGACGAACAGCCTAATAGACAAATGCATTTATTGCAATGTACTAATTAGAGCCAAATAACAAAGTAAAGTACCCCTGATCTATTCAAATTATCGACAATGTCGGATAAAAGATCACTAGAAACGGTTGTAAATAAATTTGTTGAAATTGTCGCTCATTATACGTGATTTCATTGGCTACCGAATATTTTCTGCCGCCTTAGCTTTAAATTCAATTACTGTTCACACAATGAGAAGAACTAAAGTGTGTTTCAAGTGTGTAGATTTAAAGTGTGTTTCAAGTGTGTAGATTTAAAGTGTGTTCAAGTGTGTAGATTTGCAACAAAATAAAGATAACTCAAAAACAATCACACAATTTGTGATCAATGGAAATTGTGTCAGCTTTATTGTAAAATACATCACGAAATGTGTGGATGTAATATTTTTTGTGAACTTTACATCAATGTTTCCAAAAAAAGCATGTTAGTAGACTGTGTTTCCAGTTCAATCTTGTAATATTTTACAAACGATGATGGCTTTTTTCTATCGATGCGATTAGTTTTTATAAAACAGGATGTGTATATTTGAAATTCGTAGGGAAATATACCATGTAAATGTAAGTGTCTTAATATTATTAAAAGTAGGAATAAATTATTGTCTTTCTCTCATTCTCTTGCAAAAACACAATTATGTTTCTGTATATATCAATTTAACCAAGTAAGATGATTTAAATTGCAATGATAATGGCATCTGTTACCATTTTAAGATACTTCAAAAACTGTCAGTAGTCACAAGAAATTCTTCTTTAGGTCTGAGTTTTTTAAAAACACTTTTGTACCTTTAAACATCAGAGAAACAAATGTCTCCTCAATGGGTAAATATAACTTTTGTGATTAATCGTGTTTGTGCATATCATATATCTTAACTCTTTGTATGGGTGGTTTGGACCGTGGAGTATATGAAACCATGAGTGCAGTTGTATGTGAGGATGCCAGATATATTTGCTTTGCACAATTTAAATGTTGCAACGTGTCACAAAGAAAACTATCTAGTATTAGGTCTACTGTTTGTCAAAGACACAATTAACAATAGACTAAATGAGAGCCCTCTGCTTTACAGTGTAGGAATAACTTTAATATAACTCACTCTATCCTGCACTCACATTTTAAAGCCAAATCATGCGTATATGGGGGAAAACTTTAACAATGTTTGCCCTGTTTGTTTCTCAATTGATTTAAGAGTACGATAGAAAAAGACTCTATCTTTTGGTGCTGTTTTTCCGTCCTTGATTTATAGAACTTTGGATCAATGTAGCCTTTAGATGTGGTCTGCAAATTATGACATCTCTTAAATAAAGTAGGGCATATACATCAAATGTTACTATATTCAGTCGACAATAAATATAACATCACCATTTTATGAAATAGATGAATGTAAAAATTGTCAATGCACTTTTCTGACAGTATTTTCGTTGTCTTCAGAACATCATAAAAAGTAACCTAATATTTTTTCTTCTTGTCCTATAATGGCGCAAAATATCAATACAAAAATGGTATCCCACGTTTCGGTATTTTACCATCTCCACCCCCATCAAAACACTAGTCTCAAGACTAGAGTGACATCCCTTCTACAGTCGGTTAATATAGTAAATGTGTGTGTGTCTGCGTGTGTGCGTGTGTGTGAAAATGCCTTGATATAACTGCCTTCGTACCATTTTCACACTTTGATGCTATACACTGATAGACTCACATATCTCTAGAAAAAAGTGATAATAATCATTTTACCAAAAATTTGTGTTTAGAATGTGCTTGTGTGCCTTTGTTTTTCCCCGACAGAAATCCCTTATTCTTGTCCAATGCGTGTTTGTTTATGTAAGGGTATAGCAGTGTGTCTATAAGCACGTCCTACCCCTTGCTTGTATGTGTTTGGTAGGTTTAGTGCATGTATGTGTTTCATTTTCCTAATAGAAATAACCATTTTCCTTATTGAACGTGTTTGTATATCAGAGATTAATGGTGTGTCTATATACATTTGTTAAGCGTGTTTTTGTTGGTTTGGGTATGGATACCTTTTCTCACAAAATCTCTTCCAATTATCCAATATGCGTTTGTATGTAGTATAAGTTCTTTGTATGTGAGAGTTTGTTTCGATCCAAACCATATTTCTTTTCCACGCTTTGAATTTGTGAGTGGTATATTATTTGTGTGAGGGAGGGTTTCCTTCACCTTCGCGGTTCGTGCACATAAAGCTATGCATATATCAGCCGTACTACACTACATTTCCGATCAAATAGTGACCTGGAGTTTATTACCGCTACGACACGGCTATGATTCAATACTGCAACACACAAAAGTTACGATAACGTTATCGGAAATAGCTCGCAAATGAGCTTAGAAAGGAAAATCAGCAAACCTAACTTTAAAAAAAAGCAATCAGGCAAGGACCAACTTTTTTAGCGCCAGTATGATGGGCTCTCTTTTTCTACACCCCCAGTACCTCTCCTGGAAATGATCAATGAACTTTATAAAGTCCACAGCATCCACACTCCACCAACCAAGCATCATCGCGATTGGAAAAATAGATGATATTAGGACAAGCAAACAAATGCATACACACCACATAGACAAACACCTATGACAACTGTGTCTCTCTTTTCTAGAAATGTAGTTATGACTCTGAAACGGGCCGTTGTGTGGCCTCTACTTCTTTGCCCACCATTTATTTCCACCATGTCTTCCATGATAACTTCTCGTGCATTATTTTTTCTTTCTCGTCAATAGGGACCCAGTCTTCTGAACTTTTCATGGACCTTAACTCAGTTGTTATTGAGGCACCGAATGCATACGGGATTGTGCCTCTAATTCCCTCCACTGCGAAAAATTAAATAGCCCACGGCGTGGACATTAACCATGCGCACATGACTGAATTGGCTCAAGCGTCTTTAAATGATGATTTGTCAGTCGGTCACTCGTACAAGTCATCGTCAATCAGACACGAATGACCGCAGATCAACCTTGCAAGATTGGGAAGTTTCATGAAGCATTAGAAGTAATTGAGGACTTAGAGGAGCTGCTAGTACAAGTAGAGGTTCAGTGGAATACCCAAACCCGTGTTCTCCGGGAAGTAGCTGCTCTTCAAACAGCCAAGAGACAGTTGAAAAATGTTACAGCGGAAGAATCTGAGAAGATAAAGGCTACCTGAAGGAGGAGAGAAAGAAAAGGAACGTGACAGGGGGTAGGAAGGGACTTTCGGTACCTTAGTTGCCATTGTATTAAACACATGCCGCAAGAAGCTTATACCTTACTTATACAGTAATAGTCGTTAATTGAAGACCAGTCAGTCAGTCAGTCGTACAAGTCATCGTCAATCAAACACTAACGACCGCAGATCAACCTTGCAAGATTGGAAAGTTTCATGAAGCATTAGAATTGAGGACTTAGAGGAGCTGCTAGTACATGTAGAAATTCAGTGGAATACCCAGACCGTGTAGAGGTTCAGTGGAATACTCAAACCCGTGTAGGAGTTCAGTGGAATACCCAAGCCCGCGTAGAGGTTCAGTGGAATAACCAAACCCGTGCTCTACGGGAAGTAGCTGCACTTCCAACAGCCAAGAGACAGATGAAAGAAGTTATAGTGGAATAATCTGAGAAGATAAAGACTACCTGAAGGATGAGAAAAAAGAAAAGGAACGTGCCAGAGGATAGAAACGATATTCGGTACCTCAGTTGCCGTTGTATAAGTAACAATTGGGCGCAATAACAAAATAAATGCACGCGCGGGCGCGCACACACACACACACACACGTAAACACACATACATGCATACATACATACATACATACATACATACATACATACATACATACATACATACCTTGATAGGATGAAATTGCTCTTTTTCAACCGATTGTGTAAGGGCGATTGGACTTTTATCTGGAAAAAGATTTTCATTATGCGCCTATGTCAGTATATGAACAACCCGCTAAAACAGACGGGATTTATACCTGATATTGACAGAATAACTAAGAAATATGGTATGGGAAGTGTTCTTTTAGACTATGCAGCAAGAGTACAAACTGAAGAAAAACTCGTCTGGAATCGACATATTAGTGATATTATTCAAAACCATGAAGAAACTACCTGGAGAGCAAATATGGAACTAAGGGGGGATTTAATTCACTTAAGAAACATTCATTTGGACTTAAAACCAAGTAGTACATGGTTTCTTGGGCGTAAATTTCCATCCATGTTATGGCCTGTCTCTGAAGTAATGAAACTATATATCATGCCTGTTGACAAAGTTATGGTATGCAAACTCTGTGGAAAAGAGACTGACGAGAGAGCGAAGCATCTTATTTTAGGCTGCGAAATGCTGCTTGAGGAACGAAACGTTTTCTGTGAGAGAGTGATTGACTCTTTAGAGGTTAGAGATGGGGTTAACTTAATCAATCAAGAAGAAGCTATATTGTTGGAGACACTTCTTGGAAGCATGGTTGACTGCATGTCGTCTATTGACGATGATGTATCAGATATGCTCATGTTGGTGACCGCAAACAGCATAGCTTCATTCTACAATAAAATGTGTGCCCTATTATCAACTAACATGCTCTAACATGATATAAAAAGTAAGTAGTAAATTAACATTAAAAAAAAAATAATTAAAGGCCAAAGTCTTCTTGTCAAATCCGCAAATTTTTTTGTATGACAGCTGTTTGTGTGTGTGTGTTTATGTATTTGTTTATGTATTTGTTTATATATATTTCCTAGAGATTTCTTTATGGTTTTCTGTATTTAGATATCTCATTTTGTAAATGCATTAGTTGACGATGTATATATCATGCTTGCGTTCTCGTCTATGATGTGTCGCATAATCCTATGATATGTATAATATGTATCTTAGCAACCTGATATACTCTTTGTTGTAGAGATAACTAAGTCATTTAGACAGTCAGTCATAGATAAATGCATGCACGCACGCATACGCGCAAACAAGTATATATATGCATAGATGCATGCGTCATATGAAGAAAAAAAAAAAAATACGTATATAATTACACTGTTATAAGTTTTTTATTTCATTTTCGTTGCTATCTCAAAGTTAATGTTAAGCACATAACACTATAGACGTATTAACTTTTCGAAATATTATCATTATCAAGCAACTGTTAAAAGATCAGTGCCATGCTCCGTCAAATGATTGCAGATTTGCATAATTGCAGGTATTGAGATATTTCGTTTTGTCAATACGGTAGCTAACACAGTATTACTATTGTATTTTTGTCAATTTTCTGTTCTATTTTATGATCTTGTATTATCATGAATTTGTTTAATCTGAAGTAATCTCTTTTTAAAAGGAAATAAAGTTAGTCAGTCAGTCAGTCAGTCATACATGCATACATACATACATACATGCATACATGCATACATTTTTTCCTAGTTTTGCTATAATATTAAATATCACCAAAAAAAATTAATGATCATATAGGTTTATCCATACACCCGAGTATCAAACGATTAGTTGGGGAGTCCTCTTTAAGGCACTGAACTGAAACAATAACCCATTTCTTTTCAAACTGCATCAAAAAAAAAAACTATACTCAAGCTTTATCTATTGCAAATTTGAGGTCAGTCTTTTATTTAATTATTTAAACACTGATTGGATATTACGCAGTAAAGTTATATCCCTTCTGCAAAAGTGGTAATCAAATGTCTCTCAGTATATTATCTGTAAAACTTGATTCGATATAATTGTTTTCATGTGCATTGACTTTAAACGTCAATGTAATGCTTTATAATAGTATATCTAAGCTCAAATACACTGATGAATATGGACCTAAAGAAAATTTAAGACAAATAGGCAAGTATCAGATATATAATGTTGAGTACTTTATCATCCAGCTCGGGGCCCCGAGTGGCTGAGTGGTCTAAAGCGCTCGCCTGTGTCTACTTGAGTTCCAGTCTGGGATTCGGCCAAAGTGGGTATGCGAGAAAGCTTGTCAGAAGCTTCTTGTAGGTAGGTAGCTATTTCCGGGGTTTTCCCGGATTCTTCCTCTACCATGTATAATGGCCGCCATGTATAGCCTATCTCGTGCTGAAAATTGTGTCAAACCCTACAACAACAACAACAATCATCGGGCTCATTTATTACAATTCATTAGAGCTTTATTAATGGATGTTTCGTTTACTCTTCCACTTGGAAATCGTAATAAATGATGAATGACATATCAATTTCAATGTACGATCCAAAATGTAAGAATATTCATTTAACACAGATTAGGACACAGAAGGAAGATAGGCACAGACGGATTTATTTATGGAGACAGAGCTGTAAACAGAAAAATAGATACATATATACACAAATAGAGAGAGAGTGAAAGAGGTGTGAATGGGTAGGACGGATAGTCAGATATATATATAGATGAAGAGAGAATGAGAGGGGGTGGGGGAGAGGGGGCTGGATGGGTGGGTGGGAATGGGTAGGACGGATAGTCAGATAGATATATAGATGAAGAGAGAATGAGAGGGGGAAGGGAGAGGGGCTGGGTGGGTGGGTGGGAATGGGAAGGATGGATAGGATAGTCGGATAGATATATCGATGAAGGGGGGGCTGATTGATAAATGGATTATCAGATACATCAAAGATAAACTGGATAAAGAAACGTTCATCGGTGCACGATAGACATAGTATATAAAAAAGGTTAAAGACACTTTATAATTTGTGCAAATGTGTTTAGAGATGCAGAGGAATTCTATCGACAAATTTTATACAACTGTTGAGTACACAAAGAAGATTAAGCAAATATGTTATTCTGTGTGGTTTACGCCTGAATAAAGAAAAATTGATTTTAAGGACGGCAGATGTTTATATCGGAAAATGTTAATAAATCGAAATAATCTTAAGGACATCCGGAGCGTTTGATCAATATTTCAGCATGCGCCAGGTTGGACTGTATTTAATTCTTATTGAGGTCTATCTCAAGTGTCAGCCAATGGGAATTGCTATCCGTAATCGGCTCGTCAGCTAGACGCATGTTGACCGGCACTATGTTACGAAAATAAAACGACATTATGCGTCATAGAGATATAGAAAATGATAAAGGCACTCAAAGATTCATCAGTAATAATGCAATCGTTTACCATCATAAACCCCTAAGCAACATGCAGACGTTGACGTAAGTGTTAGTAGTACATCGAAGGAAAAAAGGAACGTTGTAAGCATCTATTCGTTAGCTAAGGAGATAATCGGAGAGCCTTACATCTTTATCATATAACGTATTACTTTGCACACGCTTTGTTTTTCTTGTAACCCTATATATAGAGATGACACTGATTCTGCAAGCTGTTAAGAGATCGAGCGTCAAATTTAGGAGACTTTTGCCTGGTTAGACTTTTATTTAGAGTTCCCGATTTAATTCATAATTCGGTAACGGCTATGCAACACTTTCCCCTCCACTGATAGTCATATTATTTTATTACTGTATTACCTCTACATCGCAGAATATACACTACATATGTAGGAGTGACAACTTACATATTTTAATATATATAAACGGCTTAATTTACGCATGTCATTTTGAGAAGCTTACGCCAAAATAAAGTAGTTTTCTATTTGCAACATTAGTTCATAATTCAGTAACACATTTTTCCCCATCACTCAATTATGTTATGTATTGCAATATTACACCGTTATTTCTAAAATTAAGTTTTAAATTTAAATTAGTTCACAGGAAGAAGCAGCAAGGAGGGTGAACATACCACTTCTTTGAAAGTAGCAGCAGAGAGGGTGAACAGACCATAGAATTCCGACAAAAACAAATAAAACAAACAATAAAATCATCTCGTAGAAAGGTCCAGATTTTTACAAATTAACGTTTCCTTGAGATGTTTTATTTCTGTAATGGCCGATTATACTAATGAAACCCCAGTTCGAAATAGTAGCTGAAAAAATAAAGTACTCTACGTGTTTATTTATTCTTGTTTATTTTTTTGACGACCAACGTTGGTAGGTACCCTCTCTGCTGCTATTAATTTACCACCATACCAAGTTTGATGAATATTTCTCAACGCGTTCTCGCTGTCGTTTCTCCTCATCTGTTTCATCTTTATTTGTTCTATGTTTCAAGTAATATTCAAGTTCTGATGGTGGTTTTTCTATTTTTGGATTTATGTTCTTTCTTTTTCTGTAATATATCATCAAACTTCGGTATCAATCTCCACCGCAATTTTGCAAATCTGGTATAATCCTCTAACGCCGTTGTTACAACCAACACAACTTCGTGGACCAGCATGAGGATTTTTCTTTATAAGATAATTATGTTTTTACAATATTCTCCACGGCATTTTTTATCACGGTTCCTTGACGCAGCCAAGCACAGTTGTTCATTATATGAATGATATCTTTTTAATTAAATTTACCCAAATATTTTATCAAGACCCACACGATATCTTGTTCTTGGATCATGTAAATTTATTGTTATAAATCCGTGCGGAGTAGCTTGCGCTCGTGAGAAGAAATTTTTGAATTTAATTATATCCATGTCACCACCACACCAAGTTTGATGAATATTTCTAAGTGTGTGTGTGTCTACGCCATTAAACACAACTAAAATGTTGCAATTGTCTCTAATCACCTTCGGAATTTGTGTATATCGTTGAGTAACATAGATCACGTCTGTATTTTTATGTTTACCTCGGGAAAATATTCTGGCTGGATTTGATTGTTTATCTAGCATCACATCGTCGTATACAACTAAATTATTAATAAATCCGTCTATGGACTCTACGGATGGTGCTTCATCAATATCGGTTATAAACTCTATAACATCATTACCTTCATCCAGTAATCGTGCGTTTTCATTGAAATCTTTAAGTACATCATAACATCATTGATCATCAGCGGATGGTGCTACTAAATACAATTTATCCCATTTCAACCATCTCATTATCAGATTAAGTAATAACTGCGTCTTACCCGATCCAGATGGTCCTATGATAATCATTCAGATGGAATTTGGTAACGCAGGGTGGTGTTTAACTGGCTGTCGTTTTCTTGTTGCTGAGAAATCAATTATATCCATATATATTATGTCATGAATTTATATTGCTTACGTTGTAGAGTTAAAACTCCAACTACTGATTTAGCTACGGTCACAACAAAAAATAAAAAAATAGCGTATGGTGGAAAATCTTCTGTGTGCGCTAGAAAGAAATTTTCGTTTTTACCTAATAAGCGCGGTGGTGATATTACTAAAATGATGTCAAACTTTCCAGGTGCTCCATGGGCTAAATACAGCGGAGAAAAACATCTACCAGGATATAATTATTGCGGTCCTGGTACCAGACTTGATATCAGGCTCGATAATCAAGATCAACCAAAACCAGGCGAGGAACCAATAAACGCTATTGATCGAGCTTGTCACGCTCATGATGTAGCTTATAAAAGTAAAAATCTACAAGATAGACATATTGCAGATGTGAAATTAATTCACGCATTAAATTCCATAAAAAATAAAAATATTAGAGAATCATTAGCTAATTGGTTAGTAAGATCCGCGATGAAAGGTAAATTAGCGCTTGGGGCTGGTAATTAATAATGGAATCGATTTATTATTCACCAAGAGGATACTGGAGAGGCAAAGCAGCAATTGGTAAACTCGCTGATGCAGCAGCGGTTAAACATGCTACTGCTAAAACGTGGTTATCCAAACAAGCAATATGGCAAATTTATCTACCACCACCGAAACGAATTCAGTACGCGTATTTCGATGTCAGTGTTCCTAATGAAGTTCATCAAGCTGATATTCTGTTTTTACCGCATGATACTGTGCGTAGAAAAACATACAAATACGCGTTAACCGTAGTTGATGTTGCAAGTAGATATAAAGAAGCAGAGCCGCTATCAGCGAAAACATCATCTGAAGTAGCCGACGCGTTTGAACGAATTTATCCACGAGGACGCGGACCACAAGGTGGTCTGCGATGGCCACAGCTACTACAGGTTGATCCTGGTAAGGAATTTCTTGGTCCAGTATCATCGTTGATGAAACAACATAATACCAAAATACTGCAATTCACCGTGATCAGGCAATTGTTGAGCGATTTAATCGAACACTCGCTGAGCGGTTATTTGGATATCAATACGCGAGGGAATTTATTCAGGATAAAATATCTCGCGAATGGGTTGCAAGATTACCAAACGTGATAGCTGCATTAAATAATGAGATTACACGAACAACCAACATGAAACCCATTAATGCAATTACAAAAAAAATATACCAACACAACGAAAAGATGTTGAAAAATAAAAAATATTGGGTGATGTTACAGTTAGATATTTATATGAGCCTGGTGAACTTGAAGGTGGTAAAGCGAGAGCGACTGACCGCGACTATTATCTTTTCTATCTACGGCAAATTGTCTTGAATCATTACTCGAATACCTCCACAGCATTATACAATTGCAACTTGCGCAATGATTATTCTGCTGCTGTTTTAACTCAATAATAAATTCAACATCAAGATCAAAGTCACGTTTATTTTTTTATCAGATTGTTTGTATCCGATTAATTTTTTTCTTATTATATCATCATCGATGATGTTAAATTTATCAACGATTTCAGGAATTATAATTCTACGTAATTGAGGTATTTTTCTGACCCTCGATACCGCTAAATAAACTAAATTTGACCACTCGATGCGATCGTCTACAATCCAGACTCGTGTATCAGAAATAGTTAATCCCTGAGACAAGTGGATCGTCATAGCGTATCCCAACACCCACGGAGATTTGTCAGCGTGTAATGCATCTTCGACCACACTGATATCAACGGCGACAATATCATTTAATACGAGATTCTGTTTTTCAGTCTGTCCTGGAATATCAACATTAATATTCTGTTTTCGTGTATCTGATGGTCTATAACACAACGGTATGGGTAATTCTGGGTATTTTTCTTTATGTAGTTGAAATAACTGCTGTTGTAAAGCGTCTCTGATTATTTTTCTGCTTGCTACGATCAAATCGGTGGGTCTCCATAAATTTAAAAAATCACTCATTGAGGTCTCTGAGATCACTTCACGTATTATTTCACACTGAATTTTGTTTGATTGTAATCTGGTTAATTTTTTAAACTCCTTTAAATTTGCATCGAGAGCTCTATGATCATCATCTATTTCTTCATAATAATCAATGAAATTTTTTAACCAATCATGTGGAGATGGTCCAACAAAAGGCGGCTGTTGACTATGATCGCCACACATTATTATAGCGGTATTTTTCGTCAACAACCAATCAAGAAACGTTTTTAATGTATCCAATGACACCGTGCATATCTCATCCCAAATAATTATTTTAGGTATATATTTTTCTCCCATTCGCTCAGGAGTCCATGTATCCCCGCGCCACCGAAAGAAACTATGATACGTACACGATTGTACTTGCCGCTCTTTCATCTCACGTGCGAGTCTATGTGTGGGTGTCAGCACGATCATATCTGAATTTTAAAAACATTAATTGCTCGAGTCGTTTTGCAGCATCCACCAGGTCCATTGAGATATACTGTCTTATATCTGGTTATTGGATCACTCAATGATGGCGCTTTCGACATTTCTGATATTTTATTACCCTTACGATAAAAATCTCTCATTGGAACATCTGCTGATTCTGTATAATTGTGTAATAGTTCCTTTTTTATTCTCCACGAACCCCATCGTTCATCATTACTTGTAAATTTCATAACAGATTCTAAATATTTACTTGAAATATAAAACGAATCTGTTGCGACTCTGACTGCGGTCTCGGGAAATCTATTAATCATCGATAATAAATTTATAGAAACATAAGCCAACATGGAAGATCTTTGATGAGTATACTGTGGGGAGACGTCATTTATGTAACTAACGATCGTACATAATTTTGTTCCGTCGGATAAATAAACACTTTCTCGATTTACAAATATATTTCTCGCTGTTGTATCAGCGATTATAAAATCGTACTCGGCATCATCTAGAATTAATCGTGCGTGATGTCTTTTATGATCATATGCACCACCTTGAGTAAATTTACCTATAATTTTTCTACCGAGATCTTTTGCGGTTTTGAGTTTATTCTCGAGAATTTTAGGAATATCATCTTCGGAAACATCCTTAAACTCGCTAATAACTTCAGAATCCGACATGGGCAACCAAACTTTCGTCTGTGCATGATATGATATAATCGCCTCACTGACCACCAACGATGTCAGTATCGCACAATCTAGCATATATCGTAATAAAACTATAGGTGCCCAACGTTTTTCACAAAAATGTCTACCAAACCAAACATAACAAATCTTGTGAAGATTTTCGTTAAACGAATGATTCAATACAGACGAATCCAGTCAGATCAAAATCAGGTAATGGCCCATTAATTGCCACTCGCGTCATCTCGTTTGTAGGGTGACCAAATCTTTTAAAGTATACAGAACAATCTCCGTATCCTAGAAAACATCCTGGATAACATGCAACCATATCAACCGAAATAACATCAACCGAAATAAGATCATTGTAATTATATTTGGTATTCCATAATCCGCCATGTCCGTATTCGACGCAACTTGCGCGTACGTCCTCGAGTAAATCAAATCGTGTTGGTTTCCATGAATTTTTTTCTCTCGCGAAATGAGCCGCAACAGATGGAACGGTAAAACAATTAGTTACTAATTTGTCATTATTTTCCGCGTGCTTGCACTCTAAAAACTTCTCCGCAAGATTTTTCGTTTTTACTTGTTTCGTTAATAAAATCAAACATACCTCCGCAGTAAAATCTAACAGTTCGATCACGTGGAAATATTGTTACTGCGCTAGTCCATGCATGCGCGTTATGATCAATAATATTTATTGGAGCTCCTTTCGATTTATATTTCGATTCGTACAGTACCTCTCCCGTTATTGTCGCTACGGTTATTGAAATTTTAATAGTTTTCCTAGTTCAGCAACATCTTTTATTGTAGCACCGGTATCCTTAACTGAATCAGCCCACGAGTTTATTTTTTCACGCCTTAAATCAGTTAATCCATTTCTGATTTTGAGATTTTACAAGAACGTAAAAACCAGGGAACACACACACTATCATCTGAATACAAGCTCATGAAACGGATTCAGGCGGCAATGTTTCAGTCGCTAGCTACCGTAGAAGATAATCAGGTGAATGAATTCGTTCCTCTCTCTGCCGCCGTAGAAAGAATTAAATCGCTATTATCCCACGAGTACGAGGCAAAGAAAACGATTAGTACTCGTATAAGACAATTAAGAAAAATTATGTCAGATCGTGAAACGATCCAAAGTAACCCCGTTACTGGTGAAACTATCCAAAGTAATAATGAAAATGAAAGTTTTGGTAACTGGGGTCCCTGTCAACGTGTAGTGTAAAATGATCAAATTTTCAGGAAAAAAAATAAAAATATTTCTGAATAATTTTTTTTCTGAAATATTTTTTGCAAGACTGATTAATTTGTACCAGTAATAAAAAAATATTTTATTTTTTTTAAGTTGTTCGAATTTGAGTCTGATCTCTGTTAAGAAATCCTCGTGTTCGTGTTTAGTGTATAAAAACCCTCACGTGTGGTACATTACATAATATTTAAGATTTCACATGCAGATTTATCACAAGTTCTTCTCCACGTATGTCAATTAAGCGATTAAGGTGGTCTGTGAGCTTAAAATGTATTCGTGTTAACATATTATTGTGACACCGTAGATACACAGGATTAGTTGGTTCTTGCACGATTAAACTTCCGGGGGGAACTTGTGGTGTGAACGTGTATAGGATGTATCCTTGTTGAGCCTGATTTGATCTTCCGAGATCTATTTGATAGCTGCCATCGATTACGTCACAAACTAGATTAACCGCGACCGTCGACGTTACATTAACGATTCCCGGAGATACGTGTCTCCCGCCGCCATGTGGATCATTATCATATCTAAGAACGGTTGGATATGGTGCTAGTTTTCTCCATGCATCGAGTATTTTAGGAAAAAAACTCATCAATGACATCATTGACAGATTTTCTTAATTTATCTGGATTATAATCAGGAAATTTAAACGTTACAATGTCAGCTTCGGATATTTTGTACTTGGTTGCGAAAAATCTTCTATGATCGCCCGATGATTCAAAAACCAGGTTTATGATTCTATTATGAAAATATTCAATAGTATCAGCTATATTATTTAAAATTTCTACTCGTTTAATAATTTCTTCACGCGTAGATGTCACATCGGACAAATATTCATGAAAAAGAATACGTAAATTAACCAGTTGTTCTTCGTGATCTGAATTTATGATATGAATGACATTATTGATATTCAAATCGTAAAATGAATTACCGCCATCAACGTTGTGTAACAGCCAGTAGTACTCACCGGTTTTATCGACACGAAATTGATCCCGTTTATCCCATACACGTTTTTCTATGTTCCACCAGAAACTTGTATAATTCATTTTAATATTATGATGAAAACTTTTCGATGATGTAAAATCATCCCGAGTTGGTTCTGGTAGTCCTTTATACACCGGGGGAATTTCAGGCCAACCTAGTACGGATCTCATTGAAGATTTATAAATATCAACGATGTAATCGGGAGAATGTATTTCAACCGTCGAGGACAGGGTCGGTTCATAAACATTAATTGATATTTTTGATTCTTTTCCGGTTATTGATTTTATTCTACGCGCAAATTCATCATTGATTTGCTCGATCTCATAACTGCCAGTTGGTATTCCAACAACAACCCAGTCAGGCGTTCCATCGGGTTTATTTTTACTAGCAAATACAAGCGAATTATTTGCTGGTGTACCATTAAATGATTTTGATCTGATATTTGGCCAGCTGTAATGTACCCGTAATTGTGCTAGTGCTATTTCTTTTACTGGAATTGCAGTAGGAAAATTAACACTAAATTCAGGATTAGACGAACTTACCGAGATCATCGTTATCTTTGGCGGAGTTGTGTTGGTCACGATCTGCTGGAGTAATTCTGTCATTATTAATACTTGTATCTTTAATACCGATACCCTCGTCATATATTTTAGTCATCATTGAAAACTCGAAATCAGATATAATTCCATCACTGAGACTCGCTGATAACAACGAGGATAATTTCGAGTATGCTACCGTCGCTGTATGTAATTTTATTTTGTAATCGGATAATTTTTCGTTCGTGCAAGTACATATTTTTTTTGCGATGATATTAAGCACACCTGCAATAGTTGTTGCTGCTGAAATACAAACAGTTACAGCTGCTGGTGCCATCATTGTCAACGCTGATAATATGACACCGGTTGCAGCAACAACAGCGGATACTGAATAAATAATCGCATCAACGATAACCAATCGTCGTCGGTATTTTTTTACTTTTACTGTATATTGATCGACTTGATCTTTTAGCGCCGCCTGCCATTCACGCGCTTGATTGTACCTGTATTGTGCACCGTCCATATATATTTTTATGCAGTAACCAATTGAGGTGTTTCAGCTACAAATTCCAAGCACCACCAGTAAGATGTTGCGGTTAATTTCTCATCAGCTGCTTCCAGAATAAATATTTCCTCGTTTCTGCTATTTAATATAACAGATACAACCCCGGAAAACCTGTCGGTGGAATGACGCCATGGAAACGTTGTAAATATTTCAAATTTTGCAGCACTAAACACAGACAGCCTGTACACGCCAGTGACTGTTGCGGTATATTTGATAGTTTTATTTTGCTGTGACCATGTTGCAAAACCCGATGATACCGTGTATACGATGTTTGTGATATGTCCGGGAGTTATTCCAGCTGTAATTTTAATCAAATCGGTTTTATTGACAATCTCAGGAATTCCCGCTACGATGTTTTGCTGTGTTTGTTTGATCGTGTCTAGGTTACTTTTGATATCAATGAGTTTTATATCAATGGTGTGCGGAGTGCCGAAGAATTCTTCTGCGGTTTTTTGAAAATTTCTTCGAAATCTTGCAAAAGCGCCCACGTGAACATCATACTCGGCCCGCAGCGTGGATAGTTTTCCATCCACGTTGTCGACGTATTTTTTTGTTGCTGCGTCTTCGTCAGATGTTGGATCTCTTAAAACTGCTATTTTATTTCCGTTCATGCTGAGTTCACCCGTCATTGTGTCACCGGTATTTCTCAAACGATTAGAAACGCTTCTTGCAATTTCATTTCTAATTGTTGCTAATGATATACTTGAATCTCTGATTCTACCACCGTCAGAAAACACGGGAGTATTATCCGTAACTGCACCAAGTACTCGTCGAACTATATCATTCCATTTGATATTACTGGTTTTTAGTTTACCATATCGATCTTGAAAAATAACAACCTCATCTGGGTCAACTCCAGCCAGGTTCATAATATCAGCGAGTTCATCTTTAGTCGCATACTTCGACAGATCAACGTCAGATTTTATTTTCTTACTAGTAGAAGATCTTCCGTAAATATCAACCATTATAATAAGACCTGTTGTTTAAAACGCTTTACGCGCAACGAATCTGTTACTTGTATAATCATGCACAACTTTATGTGGTGGTTTGGATGATTTTGATATAGCGTCGAGTACATTAATTACTTCACGGCCGCATATTGGCGGATCTGTCATTGTTTGTGTGGGTAGCGTTGAATACCAAACTTTTTTATGAAGTGGTGCAACATACTTGATAAATTCAACGGGTGGAGCTAACCCGTACGAATCAAAATAAACGATTCCACGTGGATCAACCGCGTATGATACCCAATGAGTACCGGGTCCGGAACGTTCGTCAAGATTAATAATACCTGTTTCGAGTTTGTTTGGTTGTTTCGGTAATTGATCTCGCATAAAAACACCTCTAAAAGCTTTTATTTTTAATTTTTTAGCAGCATCAAGTAAATCAAAAATTGATGCTGGAACGTCTAACGTGGAAGCCTTAGACCTCTCCCCCAACGAGATCCTGGCAATCTTAAGCCGCGTCCCTTTTTTGTATCCATTTCCAGTTGCTTTCTTTAGTGCCATTCCAGCAGCTGTTCCAACAGCACCTAACGCGGCTGCTTTTGCTACGGCTGGAGCAGCAGCAGCTATTAACGCTGAAATAGCCGCAAGAAGTGGAAATATACCACCTATTTTAACCATGTCTTTGATGGCACTCGGAGAGAGATGAAATTGAACTCCGGTTTTTGATTCTAGGGCTTTACTGAAATGTTTAATCTGATTATTTGTCAACGATAATTTGTCTGGACCACCACCAATCTGATCTCGTTTTAGTGATATTTTAGTTCCGCATTTGTTGGCTGTTTTTGATTGAAGCTTTTTTACCTGACCGGGAGTCAGAGTAACATTAACATGACTATACGACATTTTTATATAAATAATATTTTTCTGAATAATTAAATATTTTCCACTGGTGCATCAACGACTCTCATTCGACCACTAGCACCTTCAAGCAACATGGTTTTATCGCTAAGTATGACCGCGATTGCTCTGTAATCAACACCACCGGTATTTAATGTTGCTTTGCAACGACAGATTGTTTTGATAGATCAAGATGTTCTAATGAAAAATAATAAATCGGATATAAAGTTCTGAAATCATGTTGAGATATTTGCAACCCAGTATCAACATTTTGATCACGTCCCATAAATGACATCAAACGATGATATGCACGTCCTATATGATTCTGTTCAAAATTTAGTTGTATGTTCTCTGTTGGTTCTTGTTGCCCGTTTATCCGTAAGGAAATATCTGTGATACCTAGTTTGTCAAATATCATGTGAGTACGTTCTTGATTACCTAATCGATCATAGTTCTGAAAAGCAATAAAAATATGTCGTGGTGCAGAAACACCCTGTTGTGATGCTATATGCCATGTAAACTGACCGTTAACGTTAGTTTGCATGCTATCCGTGCTTGTTGTTAACCATGACAACAAGAACTTACCACCAGTGTCCATGAAAGAAATCAACTTTTGTTCTTCTGCGATCGTTGGAGTCATTACCGGCATCCACAGTGAAAGTTTCGATAATACTACTTTACCAGCACCACCAGCGGGTCTCCATAGAGTATCATTATCATCACCTTTTCTCACAAGAACAACCGTGTGTCTAGCTCCAAAAATAACCTTTCTAACATTCCTACAAAATCCAAAAATATGCGATAGTGGAATTGTACATGAAAATCTTCTATCGGCTCCTAGCAACATATTTTTACGCGCTGCAAATCCCAAGTTGAAATTTTCATTAGAACCATGAACCACTGGCGCCACATCAGCATCAGCGTTATTGGCACGATTTCTTGGTTGTCTTATATTATACGGATCGATTTCAGGGTGACCAGTATTATCTTTCACAAACATCATTGTAGGACCTGCTGATCTTGTATAATCATCAGAATATCTTGCTAATCCTATTATTGTTGTAGCAACGTCGACATCTTTCTGAATTGATTCAATATTTTTTCCATCGATCATGTAAGTGGCGCTACTAAATAATTCCATAATCCCGTTGTTGACAAAACCAACTTTTATCGCATCTGCGTAATTAGCATCGTTTGTTCTTCGTTCATACATGGGTATGTCCGTCCGGAACATCATCGAAGACATAAGGGTGGAAGATTGTACGTCGGTCCACATCTTGAGGCGCCGAGAGCAGGTGAATCAATGCAGTGAACTGCGCTTATTTATAGGTAGAGGAAGGATTGAAACGGATTGAGTTCATTGACCAATCCAAACACGCGTTACAAAATTCAGTCAGCCCGCATCCATTTGGAAGAGAGCGGTCTGTGACGTCACGTGGTCTATATAGATTCGCTAGCGCCTGTGTGCAGTCAATCCATGTGACAGTTATTTCAACATGACGGAAACTCAGAAAACGATCCATTGGGGTGCACCAGCAGTGGACACCGCCCAAGAGAACCCGGACTTACTTTCAGAAGAGGTGAATTGGGAATTTGTGGATTTTCTTACCTCGCAAGAATTTGTTCCGGAACTTTCGCCACCTTCTCCTTCATTACCGCACGTGGAGAATTTTAGACAGAGACAGAAAAAAGAATTGGAGAAATTTATACAACAGCAAAAGGAAGCGGAAAAAGCTTTTCTCCTACAGCAACAGCAGCAAGAAGAAGAGGTAAGAAAAAAACAAGAAGAAGAAGAAGTAGCAGTAGCAAGGAAACAAGGGTGTAAAAATCAAACGGTCACGGTACTGTTAGACATTTTAGCGGAGTTAAGAAGTCTGAAACAAATGTATCAGACTTCTTTATCACGACCGAAGAGAATACGACCTTCCCGAGGTAAACACTCCAGCCCTGTGACTAAGCCTACCGTGCCACCCTTAGTGATTTCAACCAAATCATCATCAACAGTACGAAGTCCAGCAGTAGGCCTTGGCAGTGGCAAAGGCTAAAGACAGTTAAAGTTGATTGCTTAAACTCACCCCTTCACCAAGATAAAGGCCCTTTTCAAGGCCACCCACGTCTCTCGAAAAGAGATAGACTTTCAATTGCCAATAACTCAAAAAAAAAAACATTTTACCCATATATTACATGCGTAAGAGTGGGCGTGAGTGTAGGTTCTTATTTTAAAATCAAAACTCAAAGACACTTACAGTTTATAGATTTTCTATTCTGGTACAAATTTTACAATTCAATTTACAACATAACACTTTAAAAACTTCATACACTTCTGTCTCATTGTTTAGTCTCTCTGTTTTTTAAATTTCTTCACCTTAACAGTCTTTTCCTCCTCTTTCTCTTCACTTTCTTCCCTTCTTCTTTTCTTTTGCTGTGTCTTTTTCTTCACCTGTCTGCTTTCTTCCTCTGAAGAATCCCTCTCTTCTTCTGACTCCTCTTCAGAATCCCTCTCTTCTTCTGACTCCTCTTCAGAATCCCTCTTTTCTTCTGACTCCTCTTGTTTCTTTTTCGGGCAATCTGGAGACCAATGTCCTTTTTCTTGACAATAATAACAGGTATCTTGACTTTTGTCTTTCTAGCCCCTTTTTTTCTTTTTTTGACGGTCTGGACACTCTGTTACCTCACCATTGCCAAGGCAAACTGATGTTTCCTTTGTGCCGTATTTGTGCCGAAACTGCAACCAAGACCAGACTTGTCAGCACACCCAGGAAGAACGGGCCTTGACGGGAACCTGGGTCAGCGTAGAATTGTTCAAAGCTCTGGACATGGGATACCAACTGTTCGAAGTGTACGAAATTTGCCACTTTCCCAGGACACCACAATACCACAAGGGTGACCCCACACAGAAAGGCATTTTCTCAGACTGCGTGGATACCTTTTTGAAAGTGAAGCAAGAAGCCAGTGGCTATCCTTCCTGGTGTCACACTCCCGAAGACCAAAAGACATTCAAAGAGAAATACTGGGCACAAGAAGACATTACTTTAGATCACATCGAGAAAAACGAAGGCAGGCGATCGTTTGCCAAAGTGATGTTAAATTGCTTGTGGGGTAAAATGGCACATAGACCGTGTTTACCCAAGACGGAATATTTGACCGAACCTTCCCGCTACTTCCAGATGATTCACGACAAAACCAAATTCATGAAACACGTGGACGTCGTTCGCGAGAATTTGATCTTGGTCAATTACGAAGAAGATCTGGACTTTGTACAAGACGACCCCTTTGGAAATGTCATCATTGCGGCTTACGTGACAGCTCATGCTCGCTTAAAATTGTACGAAGCTTTAGAACTGTTAGGGGAACGCGTCCTGTACTATGACACGGACAGTTGCATTTACATCCATCACCCGAGTCAACAGCACCCTGACATCGAAGGAGACCGTTTAGGAGCCTGGACAGACGAGCACCCCGACAACAAGATTCTAAGTTTCGTCAGTGGTAGTCCTAAAAGTTACGGCTCTCGAATACCGCGACAAACAGGGAGAAGTGCACACGACGTGTAAAGTGAAAAGATTGACTCTGAATTATCGTACCAGTCGAGCGGTCAACTTTGACGTATTGAATGAAGCGTGCAGTCTGGAAAAAATGAACACTTTAAAGTGACCACCTATCAACCCAACAAAATTGTACGTTTACCTACTCACTACATCGTCAGTCGACCCTTGGAAAAAGTCTATCAAATCGTGTACCAGAAGCGAGTGCGACTTCCCAATCATTTCACCTTACCGTATGGACACGTCGGTATTGGCCTGTATATATAAATGAACCCTAGGAAAGATCGATAGTTCATTGTGACTACCAAGACTAAGCGAACAAGATGAATACTTTCAGAGAAACACAAAACAAGTTCAGAAAAGCACAATCCAAGTGTGGGGTCTCTGAAGTGGAATGCGATTGTGAGCCTTGCGATGGGAGCGATGCTGTACGTTGTGACCTTAGCGATGCCGTAAAGCATCATGGGAACTTTGTTCTCACTACCCCTATCATGGAAAGTGATGCTGTGCGTGTCAAACCTGAGGGATGCGAAAGCGATGCCGCTCGTCCTCTTGGACACTTTACTGGGTTTCACGATCGATGTGGAGGTCCACCTTCACGTCTACCCTTCTACGGATGTCATCCAGCCCTGAGTAAATTCCTGTCCATGTCACCCAACCCTCATCGAAACCAACTTGTGAAAGACGAATATTCGTTCCCTGTGCGTTTGTCGGAATACTGCGACTTTGAAAATCGTCTTCAATCGTTCAAAGGAAAATGGCCTAAGTATTTGGGAGGACCGACCCCCGAAGAATTAGCCGGAGCCGGATTTTTCTACTTCAGCGAAGGGGATAAAGTCAAGTTCTTCAGTTGCGGGGTGTCACTTCACCACTGGGAACCGCAAGATTCGGCCTACTTAGAACATGCTCGATGGTCACCGAATTGTCATTACTTACCCTTAGTGGGACCGAGACATTGAAGTAACTTACCATGTCGTTGAAGAAGAAACCATACTGGTTACGAATCAAATGTTGGACATCACCGAGACCAGTATTTAAACTCATTTCAAAAACGATATTGAATTATTACCTAAAGAACTGCAAGAGAAGATTTACAAAGAAGTTTGGCAGGGGTTTGCCAGAGTGAAATCTCAATGGGTAACAGTAGAACTTTTGTACCCAGAAATTCACAAGAGGAAAATGAAAAAAGTCAACCAATGTGTTAGATTTCTCTGGGTCAAGTGTGCATTCATCCTATTATATCACTCTGGACCGTTTACATCAAAAGAGTTCAATGAGATTCTTGGACGTTACCCTGAATGGCAGTGGTCAGAAATTACTCACTATGTGGATTACTTTTGCTCTAGGAGAAGATTGTGAATTGTACGGACTGACCTATTCATTGGATACTTTACAAGAGAACATTCGTGTTTTGCCTGTGGAGTTGAGAGAACGCATTTACCCAGAGCTGGTCAAAATACAAGTCAAACGTAAAGAACAGTTGCATCCGTTACGTCACCGGTGTTTGAACCACTGGTAACTGAATGCTATACAAGGACTGATTGAGCTGAAAGTGTTCCCTTGGACAGACATTGATCAACGATCCCCTGGTTTTAAAAAGAATTGGTTTGGTATTGATAATTCTATCTACTACATTGTAAACTTACTGGATCCAATTCCAGAGGAAGAGTTAACGAATTACCAACATCTTTTACGCAATGTCAACTTAGTGAAAGAGGAAACTTCTGAACGAATTGTAATGTGTAGATTAGTGATTAAACGATTTAGATTCGACAATCAATTAAAACCATGTCTGTGCAAACGATACATTTCTTGTGTCAGAAAGAGAATTTAGTATGACCTATTCATGGATACTTTACAAGAGAACATTCGTGCTTTGCCTGTGGAGTTGAGAGAACGCATTTACCGAGAGCTGATCAAAATACAAGTCAAACGTAAAGAACAGTTGCATCCGTTACGTCACCAGATGTTTAACCACTGGTACCTGAATGGTATAAGAGAACTGATTCGTCAGAAATTGTTTCAATGGTCAGACATTGTTCAATACTTCCAAGCCACCGATGATCCACGTGTTGATAATTTTGGTTACTTCGAGATTCACCTAGTGCAACCCATTGAGGAACACGAGTTAAAGGATTACCAAAATATTTTACGTGGAATCCACTTAGAGGAAGAGGAAACTTCTAAACGAACTTTGAAGTTTAGGTTACAGTTTGGAGCATTTAGATTCCCCACTGGAGAACGAAGATCTCTGGGTAGAAAGTACGTGTATTGTTTCCGAAACAAAGAGAGAATAAAAACAGGCTGCCATGCCACGACTTTTATCACATGTGATTGAACAAATTCCGTGAAAGGAACTCAATGACCATATTCAAACCGTGGATCATTGCCATCAATTATTACAAGAACTGTATCCAATCAATTTCGGAAGCCGCATAGTGTGTGTCTTAGTGACTTGTTTTCTGATATTTCGTTTGCCAGCCGATTCCTTGTGGACTCTTTACGAACAGTACTTACCACCCCAATGGCCTTAAATGGTCACGAAAGACTCCTTTTACTCAAAGATTTGCGTTTTCATCTGGGTACTTCTCGACCTCTACGGGGAAAAAAGTTTCGTCAACTTTTAGCTACCGAAGACGTGTATGACGATGTGTGTGTAGCTTGTGACTTACACCCCCATTGGACAGATGTCCGTGACTGGAAAAAAGGGGGTTTTGAGGCTTGGATCCAAGAAGTGGCCCAGTATGCACGAGAGTTGTTCAAGGAAAAAATTACTTTTCAACTTGTGTTGGTGACGGTACCAGAAGAAGAAGAACACGTCACCCAGGACAGGACTGTCGTGGACATACCTGAAAGACCCTTTCGGGAGGACACTTGTGTGACCTTACCCCCTATAGAACTGGTCAGAACATTACCCAAAACATGTTGTACAGACACTTGTTTCTATTCCACGTTGATGAGTTTGATGTGCCTTTTATCGTTGTACATAAGCCTTTGGCTTTTATGTATGTTTGTCTTTCGTATTCATGTTTAAAACATTCAATAAACGTATTCTGAAAAAGTATATAAACTCTTGTCTTGTTTGTTTTCGTGTCACAAGTGACATTCCTAACACTATAGGCTACCTCTGCTGTCTTTGCTCCCTCTTCCTTCACTGTCAAAGTCATCGACGAACACTTAGATCGTGCCAGTTGGGAGGCTTTGTATCTTCGCCATCCCTTTAACATGCTCATTGCTGGACCTAGCGGTTCGGGCAAACCCGAATTCCTCAATCGTTTGATCGAACATAAACATCATTTGATCGATCGACCACCTCAACGCATCGTGTGGTGTTACAAAGAGTGGCAATCGGCGTACAGCCTCTTTCAAGAAAGTCAAGGCGATTCCATCGTGTTTGTGGAAGGCATTCCTAAAGAAGACGACGGCATCGTCGCTGACTCCTGTCAAACCCATTTGGTCATTTTCGATGACATGTTAGGAGAAGACGAAGAAGAAATTAAACTGTGGTTCACGCGCAAAGGGCATCACCGTAATGCCAGTGTCGTTTAGATCACTCAAAATTTGTTTCAACAAAGTAAATCCCATCGCAAATTTAGTCTCAATGCGCATTACGTGGTCTTGTTTAAAAGCCCTCGAGACAAATCGCAAGTGCAAGTCTTAGCCAAACAGTTAGGAACACCTCGGCTGACTCAGGCATACGACGATGCCACTCAAACTCCACACGCTTATTTACTCGTCGATTTGAAACCTACGACCCCAGATGATTTGCGATTTCGTACCCACTTGTTTCATCACTAGTGCCAAGACGGAGGGCCTGTCCTGTACAGGTCTCCGTCCTCGACTTAACCGCACCAAAAAAATCTATAAAAACCTCAAACACATCTTCCCGTCAAATTGATTCGTGCCTTGTATGGCATCAGTCGAGAAAAAAATCCACAAATACGGGCTCGTGTCTTACAAGCTAGTCTCAAAGAAGTCTTACGATGGTTCACGGTGACCTCACGTCAATTACTGCAAGGGATCATTCAGATTCCTCATCAAACCAAACGCTTTTTGATCGAAACAAAGTCGCTTTGACCCAATTGTCCGATCCTCGCATCGACACTCAAACCAAAAAACAAATCATTTTGAAGCCTGGAGGGAGCGGTACTCTAGGAGGGGTCATCATTCGCTCTCTCTCTTAAGATGGGATCCTAATGCTCCCAAAGTTCTCCCCAAGAAAAAAGTCAAACGAAGCTCCAAGAAGAAGAAAAAGACCATGTCCCCAAGGAGACCTGTATCTGCAAGAACTTCTCCAGTGGCGGGAACCTCCTCTTACCAGACACCACCCCGGAAAAAGAAAAGAAGCCACCAGGAAAAGAAGCAGAGAAAAAGTGCCCAGAAAAAAAAGGTCCACAGAATAAAACTAGTCGCGAGAGAGGCACTTAGGCCAGGACGCAACCTTACACTCGCAAACCACGACCTGCCACGGCGGTGACCGCGTCTACGGTAGCCTCAAGTTCATCCACTTCCCCGTTGATGACACCAAGAACTGAAGAGTACTTGTAGATGTTGATCACACCAAGAACTTCTCCGTTGATGACCCCAAGAACTTCCCCAGTGGCAGGACCCTCCAATTTAGTGGCAGTGGCTGCTGCTCACAAAGTACCTGCTCCCAAAATCAAAGTTCAAGAAAGATCGGGCATGTTACAAAGTTTACTGGATTTGTCCAAGCAAGAACTGGCTCGATTTAGTCCGTTATGTACCCCTGCACGACGTGTCATGCCTGTCCTGAAGTTGATACGACGTAAAGACAATCAGTGGCGACGCGTTCCAGTATAAAAAAAGGTGTGTGACCAAGTAGGGTATCAGTGTTTTGGTGCTTCTGAAGATGTCACCCTCCAGAAAACATCCCTCTTCCAAATAACCCCAAGGAAAGAAAAGGAAAGGACTGCCTCCACGTTTAGTCAAATGGTTCAAAAGAAAATCCCTCTTCGCCAAAAGAAGAAGATGTTGGTCCAACGTGGAGGAATTTTACCCCTCTTGTTAGGCCCATTACTGAAAGGAGTCTTGGGAACCATGTTGGGAGGACTGATGGGAGCAAGATAAAAAGACCTTCTGGAGACCCAAGATCTCGGAATTGACCCCTGACATCCCATGGAAGGACGAAAACTAGCTTTAGTGCCTTACAAACAATGGATGGAATACCATCGTTGGCAAGAACAACGCACCCCGCATTTACTTCCCAATCCCCATTTGAGCGTGACTGCAACGACTGCAACTCTTTCACCAGAAAGCCTTAGACGAAACAGCTCTTCCCACTCTGAAAGATTTTAAGACCTTGATGTAAAGTCCAGTACCATCACCAGTACCACTACCATCACTACCAGTGACCAAGACAGAAAAAGCAGAAGAAGAGGAAGGGTTTCAAACTCCACCAGAAAAAAGTACGCAAGTTAACAACACCACCTACCTCCAGAATTGGATGGATTAAAAAGATGATAACCACCCCTTCTTCATCAGAAGAGAAAAAGAAGGTGAAGACAGAAGTGAAGACAGAAGTGAAACAAGAAAAAATATCCCCTGTTCAGACATCCACCTCCTTGACACCTATTGCCGGTCGCACACGCAAAGCATTGCAGTCCAAGAAAGTACCCCAAGAGAAAAAAAGTAGCATCTTCCAAGAGTGGGTGCCTTATTCGATGGCAAACGGACAAAGGTACCGAATTTCTGAACCAAGCTTTCCAAAAAGAATTAAAGAAACGTGACATTCATTTTTTTACCACCGAGAATCCTGAAACCAAAGCCAGCATCGTGGAACGTTTTCAACGCACTTTGAAAGAACGCATGTGGAAATATTTTACGCATCACCACACTCTGAAGTACATCGACACCTTACCGCACCTGGTGCAAGCGTACAACCAATCTTACCATCGAAGCATCGGACGTGCCCCGCAAGAAGTGACTCCCGAGAACGAAGTGCTGGTGTTTGAGCGCCTGTTTGGTACGTCTCCGACGAGGGCTGTCCCCAAGAAATGTGGAGTGTTGACCGTAGAAGATTGGGTGCGCATTGGCAAAACTAAACGCACTTTCGACAAAGGTTATTTACCTAACTGGACGACCGAATTGTTTCGTGTCACTGGACGAGTGCATGGCCGTCATCCTGCCGTCTATAAAATAGAAGACATGAACGGAGAAGTGCTCAAAGGAACGTTTTATTTGCCCGAGTTACAACGTGTCACCAAAAAAGAAGACGACGTGTACGACATCGAAAGCATTCTCGAACGCAGAACCCGTAAAGTGGGCAAACGACGTGTCAAAGAAGTCAAAGTACATTGGAAAGGATATCCACCCAGTTTTGATTCTTGGATCGACACTTCGCAAGTCATCGACTATAAAAAGAAGTGACCATCATGCCCTTTCACACAGACACAGCTACTACTGCTACCACTCCCTCACCCAGTTCTTCTCTGCAAGATTTACAAAAACAACCTTTGTGGGTTTGGTGTGGAGAACGTGTGCCTAAAACGCAAATCGACTTTTTCTGTCAAATCTTCGTGGTGTATTGTGTCATCGGGGCAGCCATCGCCAATTTGAGTTTGCAACAAGGAGACAAACAATTGTGGACCATTTTATTGAGCAGTTGCATCGGTTACCTACTTCCTAATCCCTCCCTGAAATTCTCCACGAACGGGAACAACGGGAACCTTGTGTCCAGTTCCAGTGTCAGTCACCACTCCAACAACAACAACCCCATTTTGGGCGGAGACACGCCTCTGACGTCCAGTAACCCCTCGGACAGCCACAGAACTCTGGTATTATGAGTCACACTAACCAATTTTACTTAACCTTACCCAGTGACAGTTCCATGGAGGTGTTTCCCAACAACACCTTGTGCTGTTACACGGCCATACATGACTGACGAGTCGTGAGAGAACCGTTTTCGAAAATGGAGTTTCACCGCGTCGTGTGGAAGTGTTACCTAAAGTGGGAAACGACGTCAGTCAGACGTTGAGCAGAACGACCGCCAAGTATCCGATACGAAGAGTGGAAGTGAAAACGTTCACCATTTCTGCTGGACAGCGATCCATGATCGAAGATCATCTGTTCCAAGGACAGTTACCCAAACGTTTAATCCTTGGTATCGTCGAGAATTCAGCCTTCAATGGAGCCTACCATGAAAATCCTTTTGAGTTTCAACATTACAATGTGTCCAAGATTGAAGTCAGTCGCGATGGCAAGACCTTGTGTACCCGACCCTTTGAGCCTAACTTTGGTGCCGCGAAGAATTATTTGAGATCGTACTTGTCCCTGTATGAAGCTACCGGACAGTTAGGAAACAACACCAGTCATGGCATTACGTACGACGATTAAGCATGAGGCTATGCTTTGTGGGCTTTCGATTTCACTCCAGACCAAGGCAGCGACGAGGGACATTTCCATCCTATAAAATCTGGCCAGATTCGTGTGGAAATTCAGTTTGCGAGTGCACTGCCCCCAGAGAACACAGTGAACGTCATCCTGTATGCAGAATTTGACAATTCCATAGAAATCAACAGTTTGAGAAATGTCATTCTAGATTATTAGAAGCTATGGAAGACTGTTATCCCTCGTTGCCTAGTGGAGAAACTTTGAAGATGGAATGCGAGGAGACCGTGGAAGAAGAAGAAGAATCCCAAAACGAAGAAGTTATCATGATGAAGTCACGATGGTCAGAACAAGAAGCCCATTTAGTCTCCTGTTTTGCTACAGTCCTGGCAGATATAATGAAAGAATTGATCAAGGAAGAGTGCTATGGATGTCACAACGATCATCCCAGTCAAATTCAACACGACAAATGTCTGATGTTGAGTCAAGAAGAAAAGTTGGACGAATATCTGGACAAAGCTTGGGGTCACATCGAGATAGAATTCGTGTTGAATGAGTGGTATAAAGGCTTGGATAAACATTCTTCTCCTCCATTAATTTCTCTGGAGTGCCGTCGCATCGAATTTCTCTTTGACCAGAGTAAGAAGTCGGATCTAAACGCTTTTTACTTGTTAGACATTTTCAAGCAAAAAGTCAGGATCGAATTGATTACTTATCATTACCTGTGAAGAAGAAAACCACACAAATCAATGGATACCTGGGAACTTTATTACCTTTTGAACCACAGTTCGTACACGGCTTCTTGGAATCCTGTCGTCCGTGCTAAAGATGAACTCCCTCATCGCAAACCTCAAGACCATCAAGCTTATGTAATCAACACGGACGACAGTCATCTCCCAGGAACCCACTGGGTAGCCGTCTACTTTCCTCAAGAAGGATGTGTGGAATAATTCGATTCGTATGGATTGCCCCCTTTGGAAGACGATATCATCGACTTTATGAGAAGAAATGCTCAGACCACCCGATTCAATAATGTGAAATTACAAGGCACAGATTCTTTGGTGTGTGGACAATATTGTGTATATTTTCTGCATCATCGCAGCCTGGGCTATTCCTTAGAACATTTAATGACTCATTTTGATCCTCGTTCTTCTTCTAGAAACGATGTAAAAGTAAATCAATGGTTTTGTGACCATTATGCTTATCTTTTGTCTCAAGCTAGGAAACGTAGTGTCCATCAATGGCCTAATAACTTCCAACAGTGGAAATCACAATTTCATTCACAACGTTGTCAGCCTTGTCCAAAATAATGTGTGAGTTGAAAAAAATGTTTGGTAAATTGAAAAAAATGTTTGATGTTATATTGTCTAATTATTGTTAGTGTTAAGTAATTTTGAATAAAAAATGTTGTGTTTTGAAATAAAATGCCTTTGTCTTTTGTTTGGCTATAAGAATCTTGATTTGTGCTCTTTGACTTATTACTATCTCTCTCATGACACTCATTGAACGGTCCGGCTCGAAAACCGTGGAGGGATGTTTTCCTTCACGTCCGCGCTTTAACTTTAAAGCCGGGGGTAGCCTCCAGTTCAACCATCCGTTGTCGACTCATCCTCCTACGAAGATGTGCTCCAGACTAGCTAAGCTAAACGAAGCCTACGTGAATTTGTATAGGATCAGACACAGTCTGATACCGAAGCCAGAAGAGATAGAGAATGTGAGAATATTAAAAGTCACTGAAGACCTGATAGAAGAGCTCTTCAGAGAAGAAATGAACAGGGAGAAAGAAGAATGGACAGAGAAGTACAGACTTCAGAAACAGCAGAGAGAGCTGCAACAGCAGCAACAACAGCAGCAACAGAAACCTGAACCTGACGGAGACTTTGTTGACTGTCGTATCGACACCAAAGATTTATTCTTCTCTTTCCGAAGAAGCAGACCTATCGTCAGAAAGTCTATCGACAGAGGACGTCGCATTCTTAGAATTTAAAAGATCGCCCTAGCTTCAACTTCGCACACAAAAATCAGCCCTTTTCATGGCTACCCCAATCTCTAGAAAAGAAATAACAATCGATTTGCCAATGTGTATATGTAGAGTAGTGTGAATATAAACACTGACTCTTTTGTGGTGTGAGTGTATGTGTTTGTGTGGATAGTAGATAATGATAATGGGGTTTTTTTTGCTGTTTGACGTGAGTGGAGAGTAGATTTGGGTTTGATTTGATTGCTTTGCGTATGTGAATAGTATATTGAAGTGATTAATGAAAATTTTTAGAATAGTTATGGGTAGTATAAAAAAGTCAGTGAGTGTTTCTTTTAGGTCCGCGCATTGTTTGGTCATGATCTAGGTAATATAAATTTTGGGTTTTAGGGGATATTTTCCTTCACGTCCGCGCTTTAACTATAAATTGAAAATCGCTAGGCAGTCTAGCTACCCTTGTTGTTTGATCAACACTAGAAAATGAGTAGAATGAGCAGCAGACTGACTAAATTCATGGTACTTCAGATGCATCTGGAGTATGCCAGATGCCTCCTGAACGAGCTGGCCGCGGAGGCCCTTGTGGAAGAAGCCAGGATAGAACAGGAGGAGGAAGAGAGAAAACTGAAAGAAGAGGAGGAAGGAAAGAGAGAGATCAGGTGTCACCCTATGATGAACCCTGTGTGCAAGGTGACACCTGAGGCAAGGACATCTCCCCAGCCTGTAGCTGAACCACAGTCACAACGTGAACAACAAGAACCAGTACAGGACTCACAGGAGGCAAGGAGGCCAGTTGTTCATCCTCGAGTGTGGAATAGAAGACAAAGAAGACAGAGGGAACAAGAAGTGTTCACTATTCCGCAAACGGAGGAGTGGGATAGTGAAGCCACTCAACCCCCGTCTGCTCTTCCAACGACTTAAGTGAATTGGACCAATGATTGGAGTAGACGTTGTATCTGTGGTGCCAGACCCGGAAGGTGCCATAATTAACCAGGCGTCCTGGAGTTTAAAAAACAAACATCCCTTTTCAGGGCTACCCAAACCTTTAGAAAAGAAATAGTAATCAATTTGCCAATGTGTGTATGTAGAGTAGTGTGAATATAAACACTGACTCTTTTTTCGTAGTGCGAGTGTATGTATTAGTGTTTGTAAGTGATCAAGTAGGTTTGTGTGAATGGTAGATTATGGGGTTTTGTAAGCGCTCGCGTACGTTTGTGTGGATAGTAGATTATGGATTTAATTTTAATGCTTTGCGTGTGTGGATAGTAGATTTGGTGTTTGTTTATTGCTGATTCACGTATGTGGATAGTAGATAATATGAAATGAGAAAAGTAGGGGATGTTTTCCTTCACGTCCGCGCGTTGTTTGGTTATAATCTAGGTAATATAAATTTCATGTCTTAGGGGATGTTTTCCTTCACGTCCGCGCTTTTCGTATAAGCACCCACAGTATTCGTCGTTCACACCATTCTACGGAATAACTGAGACAAAATGACTCAAGTATCAGCTAAATTTAATCTATTGAGAGACATCTATTGTTGGATAATGGATGTAGAATATGTGATGGAAATAATAGAAAAGGAATGGAGGCATGGAAATATGAAAGACTTGGTAACCAGTCAAGTTCAAGGTCTAAAGGCAGCCAGAGATATCATCGCAGGGATGATAGAAGAAGAAGTCAATAAGTCAAGAGGCTTCATTGACCCACCTTATGTCAGAGTGGGAAGTTTGAAGGAAGCACTGGATCATGTCATCCAAGTCCGGTGCTTTCTAGAAAAGATAATGTACGGGACAGAGTGGATGAATGTAAAATGGGGATGGATAAGATAAAGAAAGGGGAAGATCTGATGAGAAAAGTGATGGAGGAAGAAGTAGAGAAGATTAAAGAGACATGGAGTAAAGAAAGAAAAGATCAGGAAAACAAAAAAAAACAGGCAGAGTTTGAGAGGCTCAATCAAAGTCCAGGAAAAGTTCAGAGCATTGGGCCATCCTGACTGGATGCCAGAAAAGGAGAAAAAGAAGACAGGAATAGTGGCAAAAGTGAGAACTTGGTGGAAGAAGTTAAGAAGTTAGAAGAAGAAAACCAAAGGCCCTTTTCAGGGCCACCCACATTTCTCGAAAAGAGATAGACTTTCAATTGCCTACCCCATTTTTTATTTTCTTTTTTATTTTTAAAAAAAAAAAAACATCCCATGTTAAACTTCCCTTGTCGCTAGACAGTCCCACGATTTATTCCCATGTTCAATTTCCCCTTGTCCCTAAACAGTCCCACGATTTATTCCCCCCATGTTAAATTCCCATTGTCCCTACGGTATCCCACGAACTATTCCCTAATGTTAATTCCCATTGTCCCTACGGTACAAACTTTTTTCACTAATGTTAAATTTTCCATAGTCCCTACGGTACAACTCACCAATTTAACATGGAAGTCCCCTAGTCCCTACGATATCCCTATTCACTACTCTCCTTGCTCGCGCGACCTATTTAAGAATAAACGCTGATATTTCAAGCTTCGCTTTGCATAGCTTAATACATTTAGTACCGACATTTAGTTAAAGCATTCGACTCTGTATTCCTGTCAAAGTTCGACTTAATATCATACCTTTTAAGAATGCCAAATCATTTTCCCACGGTACCGCTCGACATGGCCCTGATCGCGCCCGTTTAATATGCAAGAACAAAGCGCTGAATGGAATACTGTCCTCTCGTTGGTTAAAAGAAAATGACGTACTGTATTTATCCATAACTTACTTTCAGTTGGCCTGTGTGAAATAAAATTCTCGATTCTTTTTCTCATATCCAACAATTAAAATATATATTGTCTCTTTAATGCTAGCCGCCACTTGACCAAAAACACATAATGTTTATAAACTGAACCTACTAAACTCTCATTTTTCACATTACTTGCTGTATGACAAAATATATCTTGACGTCAGTGGTCAAATGATTATGTGATACAAAATATATATTGACATTAGTGGTCAAATGATTATGTGATACAAAATATTTCTTGACATTAGTGGTCAAATGATTATGTGATACAAAATATATATTGACATTAGTGGTCAAATGATTATGTGATACAAAATATATATTGACATTAGTGGTCAAATGATTATGTGATACAAAATATTTCTTGACATTAGTGGTCAAATGATTATGTGATACAAAATATATATTGACATTAATGGTCAAATCATTATGTGATACAAACACCATAGGCACATGATAATTTAATTGTATTTGAAGCCTGTGCTGTGTCCCTTTGTAAAATCTGCTTGATACTAGACATCTGGCTGATATATACTGACTTGTTAAAGTTAAAAATTATATTTGAAGTGTTATGGCTATGAAAGCAAATAGTTTACATATAACTTTAAGAATGTTTTCAAAACATGGTTGCCCAGTTTTCAATGGCCCTTCATGAAGTGATTTCCTTATGCTGCAGGTGAATTCCATCTGTTCATTAAGGGATGCCATCTGACCAGGGTTCTCTGGGATGACAAAATCCATGTAAAAATGTACACAAATTTAATTTTTGGATGCATACAAATTCCAAAAGCCAAGTCCTCAGTATCCAATTTTTTGTTCTTGTTGAACTTATTTTTTATTTTTCTGCGTCTACAAAGGAAATATCAGTGATTCAGTGTGCATTATATCCAGTAAAGTTCAAATGATTGTAAGGGGTGAAATTGCATAGATGAGACCTTAGTTGACAGGAGGATTTATACACCTCTAAACTTATTGTCTAATGATTCTCAGTAGTACAGTACAGTACAGCACAGGACAGTACAATGTCGCCTAAGCAAGCAAGTGGATTAGGAGTGTAGCTGCGGACGGGATTAGTTGTGAGACTTTTTCATAATTTTTTTTCTCATTTCTTTTCATTTTCATTGCATATAAACAATTGTGTGGAGTATAAGGCACCCCCTTTTTTGGAGCTTTCCAGGTCGCAAGACCATTTAAAACTATTGCATATACATTAAGTGGGAAAACAAAACAATTCAGGAATATTCTTTGCTAGGTATCACCGCCTCAATCTACCTAAATTTGTCATTAATTAATGGGGCCCCGAGTGGCCGAGTGGTCTAAAGCGCCCTTCGTTACGGATCACTGCCATCTCACATGTGTCTGCGGCGGTTCGTGTCTAGGATTCAGCCAATGTGGGTATGTGAGAAAGCTTGCCAGTAGCTTCTCGTGGGTCAGTGGTTCTTTCCGGGGTTTTCCCGGGTTCTTCCTCCACCATTAATACTGCCCGCCATGTATAGCCTATCGTGTGTTGAAAAATGGCGTTAAACCCCACAACAACAACATCATTAATTAATAGTGGGAGTCTAAATAGTAGTGTGAGACCTACACTAGTGAACTTAACTCATACAAACAATTCAGAAAAAATGGACAGGGAATAAATGCCGGAGGCCATACCAGTTGGTTCGAAGCTTGGGAAATATTTTAATACAAAGGTGGAAGACAATAAATTAATTGCTGAACACCCATCATGATGCCAGACCCTTGACTTTAGTAGAGCACCCTCGATGCCCAAGCAAGCTGAGGTATTAATGACACTACAGGTTTTGGGAGCAGATATAGGGAAAATAGATGACGTTCAACACGCAGGCATCTACAAATATGTAATCTATACCAAAGACCAAAACCCACTGCTCCACGTAAAGGAAACAGAAGTAAAAGGAGTAAAGGCAACAGTGTCGATGACAGAACCCTTTGTAAGACATATTACACCTAAAACTACAAAAGTTCACATCATGGGATTGCCTCTATCAGTCAGTAGTGATGAACTGGTACACAAATTAAAGAAAAAGTTCAGAGTAAGCGTACTGAGCCACGAAATGGCTACAATATGGGGCTTTGCCCCAATTAAATCCGGGAACCGTATCATATATGTACACAGAGAAGATGTAAAAAAAATCCTTACGTTTTTTATGTATTGGGTTTAAAACTGAAAACGTGGTACACAGGAGCAGAAAAAGACAGAATTTGTCTTATTTGTACACAGGTCGGGCATGGGCCACGAAATTGCCCGGGCAATAGGCTAACAACAGGGGGCGCAGCAGAAAGAGAAACCTACGCAAGCAAAGCAGCCGGAAATGGAAATAACCAGAGAGTGGAATCGCAACAGCAACAACAACAATCACAACAACAACAACAACAAACTGAACAATTGAAGAAGCAACAGGAAGAAATAGTGAAGATGATACAACAAATAAGAAAAGAAAAGGAAGGAGAAGAAGCTGACATAATACACACCCTTCCAGATATTGACGTAACGGAAATACACAAGACACAAACCACACCAGAGTGGAGGAAAATACTGAGTCCTAAAAAGACAGGAAAAATGGAGACCCCGGCAAGGGAGAAAGAAGAAGGAATCAATATCCAAAACCGTTTCCAATGCCTAGAGGAAAAAGATACACTAGAAGAAGATGGGGAAGAAATAACGGGAATAACACCTTTAGCACCCCTGACGTCCACCCCGTTACGAAGGAGTCGGAGACCAAAAAGAAAGGCAGAAATAGAAATATCCCCGCAAGAGAAAGAAGAAGACAGTTTTAGGGATCAATCGGATGTAAATTCAAATAAGGAAATTGGAACAAGAAAGAAAATTCAGCAACAAAAGAAAAAGAAAGAAAATCAAGAAATGGAATCAGATACAAGTGAAATAGACAGTGAGAATGACCATGATGTGGACGTAGTTGAGCATAGAAGAACGGACACGGACTCTGAAAACGGGAGTACGGAAGAAACCAGGAGCACGATAATTACAGAGAATACGGAAAATGCGACAGGAAATGCGGAAACCACTACAGCCCAGACAGACAATGACAATGACTATAGTGACACAATGGAGACATCACAGTACAATACAAATAGCACCAGGGGGAGGGGGAAACCACCCCTTCAACCTAACTTAAAATAAGAATATGAGATATAAACTCAAACATCTAGGATATAAATGCGACAACCTGGAGAAGCAGAAATGGAGGGATCGAACTTCCATATTCTATCTATTAACGTAAATGGGATAAATAAGGAAATAGTTTCTAAATTTAATAAAAATATAAAATATGATATCCTATTTTTTCAAGAGACCCATAATGGTTTCACAGATGAGGTTAAAGCTTATTGTGAAAGCTACTTAAATGAAATATTGATAAAAAAATGACTATATAGGAGAGGACATAAAAGGGGGAGTAGTCATATTGATTAAAAATAAACCGGGAGTTAATTGGGAAAGAATAAAAGAAGGAAAAGATTTTAAAGGTAGGATGATCCATATTAAAATTAATAAAACACACCTTATACATGTATACATACCCGAAAAGAATTATAAGAAACATGAGTTTATAAAGGTGTTATCCAAACACTTAGAAAAATACAATATGGAAAATGTGATAATAAGGGGAGATTATAACTGGGTTGGTGATAACATTGATAGGGAAGGGGAGTTAACTACTAATGACATGAATGGTAAAATAATAACGAGAGAATTTGCAAATGCACATAAACTCACAGACATATACCGGATTTTAAACATGCCATGAAAAGAATTTACTTTTGAGTATAAAAACAATAAAGGAAGTCAGATTGATAAATTCTTATGTACTAATTACAGTGAAAAAAATGTATAAAAAAGCAAAGATATTAGATTTTAAGATCTCAGACAATAAACTTATATATATATATATATATATATATATATATATATATATATATATATATATATATATATATCACAATATCAAATGAAAGAAATAGGGCAAAGGATTATGGAAATTTAACAGTAAACTGTTAGAAGATCCCCAATTTATTATAGAAATAATTTTTTTAATAGACAACACAGATGAAAAACGGAATAGGGATATAATTAAAGAGTGGGAGGTGTTAAAGATAACATTAAAAATAAAACAATAAAATTTACACAAATGAGAAGTATGAAAATCAAACTTGAACAGGAGGCTATTGAGCTACAACTTAAAAAAGATAACTTAGTAATACTTACAAAAAAATTAAATGATAGATTAAAGCAAATAAATGAAGGGAAAATAGAGGGCAAAGAATTAAGTTTCACAAATTTGTAAGAAAGCGGAAGGACTTTACAAAAGGGAAGAAATTAGAAGGGGGGGGGGTAAAGTAATAAATGCTTTAAAAATAGAGGGAGATAAAATTACAACTGATAAGCAAGAAATTTTAAAACATATTAAAAATTACTATGCCCAATTATATACTTCCCAAAAAATTGAGGATAATAAAACTGACGAATATTTAAATCACATTGAATGCGAAAAAATTCCAACAGAACATAAGAACTTATGTGATGGATTTATTTCGCAAGAGAAAATGTTAAAAAGTATCCGGAGCCTCTCAAAAGGGAAATCTCCAGGAGGAGATTTACTCACCACGGACTTCTATACGAAGTTTTGTGGTGAGTTGTCGCCAATCCTAGAATGTTTATATAATAATATATTACTAAGAAATGATACAATGAAGAACAGTATGAGGGAAGGGGTCATAACATTAATATATAAAGGGAAGGGAGATAGGGAGGACCTTAAAAACTGGAGGCCCATCTCCCTCCTTAACAAGGACTACAAAATATTAAGTAAATTTTTAGTAGATAGGATAGAAAAAGCGATAAATACCTATCAAACATGCGGATCGAAAGGAAGAGATATTCAGCATAATATATTTAGCATTACAACCATTATAGAACATATAAAAGACACTGGACAAAAAGCTGCCATGGTACTTTTTGACCAAGAAAAAGCATTCGACAGATTAGAACATAACTACTTACAAAAAGTACTAGCCAAATTTGGCTTGGGAAATAATTTCCTAAAATGGACTAAAATCCTGTACACTAAAATAACTTCCAGAGTGCAGGTTAATGGAGCGCGAACAGGTAAATTTGAAATTCAAAGATTAATGAGGCAAGGATGCCCACTATCTATGCTATTATACGTAATAGCAATTGAAATTCCAAATAGGAAAATTCCACTAAACAAAGAGATTGAAGGCATCAAAATACCGAACATAAAGGATGAAGTGAAAGTGCTGCAACATGCAGACGATTGTACAAACTTTATAAGGGATTCTAACTCCTTTAAGCACCTGACCAAATAAATTGATAATGTCCGGAAAGCGTCGGGATCACAAATTAATCATCATAAAACTGAGATACTTAAAATAGGAAACTGGAAGGGCAACCACTCAGAGCTGCCGCAACATCAAATTAAGAATCAGGTCAAAGCATTAGGAATTTTCTTTGGAGAAAATGCAGAGAAGGCAAACTGTAGGAAGATAATAGAAGCCATCGAACATAATGTGAAAATCTGGGCTCTTACGCCGCTGTGCTTGATGGAAAGGGTACAAGTAGCAAAAACGTATATGTATGTGCATATAAACTATATCTTAAAATCAATAGACATAAGCAATGAAATTTTAAAAACAATAGATAAATCTATAATTGACTACATATGGGACTTTAAACTTCATTACAAAAACAAAGAAATATTATATAAGGCTAAAGAGAGGGGTGGGGTAGCACTCCCCAGCCCCATCTTAATTAAAGTAGCGAATGCAATAAACCGTTTTAAGAGGATAAGAGCAACACCGATGAGTCCATGAGAAGGTATCTATATATACCGTTATGGATTCTCAATTAGAAATGGGAAGATATATACAATAATAACAAATTAACCAAACGTTTAGAAATATCTAGACCGTTTAGGAATATTAAGGGAATAATCTTGAAATACAGAGATATAAAGGAATTATGAGGTTCACAAGAAAAATTGACATATAACTGGGTTAGGGATGAAGCTACAAAAAATATTAAAAGTACAACAGAAAAAGAAAATATATCTGTAGACTGGAATAGGGCATGGAAAAATTGGACTAAAATAGGATCGCTAAAAATTCAAAGCCTCTGCTTCAAATACATGCATAATGCATGGTTGACGGGAGAGGTCGCAGTGAGACGGCGTATAGTCAGAGTACCGCCGAGATGTCCAATGTGTAAAAAAGGACCCTTCTCTAAATATCATGTAATGGTACAATGTCCAAAAACACAAACTAATCGTATAAAAGTTATAAGTGAAATTCAGAAAATGAATCCATGCAAAAAAAAAATATTTTATTCCTGGATGGAATGTTTACTAAAAATACGTTATATGAAATTAGTAACTATATCATATCAACAATTAGAGCCTGTGGTCAGGTCATAGTTATTAAAAATTAAGGTGGGGTTTCCCCTCCCCCACGTTTTTTTTTTTTTTTTTTTTTTTTTTTTTTTTTTTTTTTTTTTTTTTTTTTATTACACCCCGAAAGGGAAGAATAATTTTGGCGTTTTGGCATAAAATATCAATTTCAAAAGATGGACCTGCTCGACATGGGAGAAGTACACCAAATTAAAAAAGTATGAACCCCATCTCGAACACAACCCTATCTTATTCTTATACGAGAGTGGAATATAGGTACACACACAAAAACCAATAGGGTTTTAAATTAATATACATATTACCACTTATCGTCAAAATTCAAAATTACACAAATATCCCCGATGTATTATAAACACGGGAAAGCTAAGACAACTGGGATCTTGAAATTCGGCATAGCGGCTGTCCTAACATGGAAACATTTATAGCAACCAGAACACATAGCAAACACACGTACGAAACACAGGACATAGGAGACCCTAGCCAGGTCGATAACACACTAGGGAAGGATTTCCGAGAGGATGACAGAAATCACTCTCGGAGAAACAACCCTATAGACACACTAGGGAACTTGGAAATACCCCGCTCTAAATTTCTAAACAAAAATGTAAATTCCAAAAGATAAAATATACAAACAACACACCTTTGGGGGCAACAAATACACATAAACCATCTACAGCTTTGGCTAGGGGCGGGGGGCATCTGTCTGGTGTCCCCCTCCCCCCCCCCAAAAAAAATGAAAAATTAATGATTCTTTGATAAATAGACTAAGTACACGCACTTTTACCTTGACACCTGGCTTTGATAAATATCACTCAGCACACCTTTAATTGCCAAGCAGTATCTATGTATTGGTTTTAAGTAATTACCATGTAAACAATGGATTATAAACACTGTTTGTGGGTGTTATATTTTCTGTATATGAATCAAACTTTGAACAAAATCTTCCTGGTGGTTTATTGTTTGAGACATTCACATTACCACATATGAAAAGGAAATTGTATGACTGACCTTGACACTCACTACAAGATGGAAATGGCATAAGACAGATGAAAGAAACTTTGACCAGTTATGTAAAAGAACAAAGTGGTACATAGAGAGAGGTGGTTGTATATATAATATGACAAGAATACAGGGTATACAAATTGCAGAACATAAAGATACAAACAAAACATAATCACTTTCTCCCTGTCTCTCAATTATTTTGAAGTACCTTGGAAATTTCAGCTTGCATGAGCGGAATTTGAGCTTCTCCTGGGAGTAATCAAATGGATTTGTAAATTCTTGGAGAAGAACACTCCAAAATACATGAAGATGAAACAAATTAACATAATATAATTCCTAATAATTTCCTCTAATTCTCAAACGTTAAATACGGGGCTTCTGTTTAAACTTATTTAAATAAATACATATTTGTGCTGTGGGGCCTGGCCGCCTTGGGTGCCAGGCCCAACCAGGAAAATAAATGTAAGTAAGGAGGTGGGCGTGCGAAAAGTTTGCTGTAGGGCCCGTGGTAAGATAGTTACGCCACTGATTAATACCAATATATTTTGTGTTAATACAAAGAAAGATCTTATAAGTGATCAGGTTCCTTTCTCACATAAAACAGCATCATTTCGTACTAGACTGACTTTTTATATTAGAAAGATGTAAATGGCTGGCGAAAAATCTCTCAAAAAGCATGATCCAATAGAAGGCTTTTCCCGTTTATTTACCAGATTTCTCTAGTCTCTATTTATTTTCCTTTTGATTCCTTCTGTTTCATTTTATTATGCAACATTTGGTTTTCTAATGGATGGTGTTCGTCTTTTGATTGGTGTATATCTGTTTATTTGTATGTCTCATAATCATCAATTCATTAATACGTTGTTTTTATTTATCTTAAAATCAATTATTTCCAAAATCTTATAAAAATGTATACATTGTCTCTTATCGAATTTCCTGTAACACTTCGATCCAAGTTTCCTGACGTATGGGTACTTCATGCCTCATCGAAACTGCTTACATCGTTTAGTCCACTTTAAATGTTTTGCCGGTAAAATAACGTTTTCAAGAGAGAATTGCCTTATTAGATCCTTTTATTTTTAATTCTTTCATTTTTCTTTTAGGGAAATAAATTTACAATTTAAATTATACAAAACTTGTTTGTTTTTCTCTCTCTCTCTCTCTCTCTTGCTACAATGTTTAAGTCCCTAGATCATAACACCAGTGATCCGGAACTCATTATCTATCAAAATGAAATATTATTTCAGCATTTGATCCATTCTGGAAAATATAGATATTGCTTATGTTATCATGCAAGTTTATTATATACCTGTCAATTTCCTACACAAGAAATGAACCACAATTTTATCGTCAACTCCAAAATTCGAAAACTGATACTGTCGTTTTTTTAATCATATAACCGTACTCTCAAACGAGGCAGAAGCATTTCCCTGGAGGTTTCCATGTTACAACTGGACAAGCGTGAATAACTTAAGCACAGCTTATCTTGACATACAACTGAAATGAGTTGCATTTTCTTTAACAAACATTTGTCTTCAAGTTCCAACAATTTGTTCAATCCCGCTGTAAAACAAAACTTAAAATAATGTTGTCAATCCCCATGTCAAGTCCCCATTGGAGCCTCTCACAGTGTCCCGCCAGAAACAGTTCAAATGCTATCAGCCTGGTCGCAGATACAAACTTTCCTATTTATTGAGCAGGTGATATATTCCATGATGCAAACTTTGACATGTGTACAGAAACTGTAACTCACATATATTAAATTCACACAATCAGTACGAAACCTAGGTGTTACTCTGGACAGTACTCTCACATTGCACCAACATGTCATGAACATATGCAAGGCTGCATATCTTGAGCTGAGACGCATCAGCTCAATTCACAAATATCTTTCAGTTGATGCCACTAAAACACTTGTGTGTTCATTAGTACTTTCAAGACTGGACTATTGTAACTCAATTATGTCTGGTTCATCTCAATATCTGCTCCAGAAACTTCAAAAAGTTCAAAACACAGCTGCTCGGATCATACTTAGAGTACCACAATCAGAGCACACCTCCCCGCTGCTCTGTACCCTGCACTGGCTATCAATTCGATTCAGAATCAAACACAAAATCGACTGCAAGAACAAACTTAAATGCCTAATAATATTTCCTACTTTAATTATTCTCAGCATGTTTTTTTTAATGTTTTCTAATTTCATGGTGTTCTTTTTTGTAATCATATCATTATATGTCTTTTATTATATGATTAGACAAGATGGCCGCTATCGCTTAACCGGCTTGAAGCAGGAGTTCCGTTTTTTAGTGCCGTTTTCATGATATTTGTTCTTGTTGCCTGTTTTCATCTTCGTTATTGTGTTCAGTGTATATTGACTGTTACATTCGTATGTGTTTCTTCATCTCCTTGTTTTGGAAACGAGAACAATTAGACTTTTACTCAGCTCTATTGCTCCACTGTCTTTTAACAAACCGCCATCACGTGATACTCGCCAGTCACCCTGTTTATGCTACGATGGACCCTCATTAATTGATCACTCCTTGGCTCTCCACACTACATTGTGCTCTAGACTAAACGAACTGGGACTACATTCATCATTACCTAAATGTAAACAGAAGCGAAAAAAGAAACGTTGTTTCAAAGCTGGCCGGCGTAGAACAAAAAGAAGAATCCCAGTTATCTCCCTTATTTCGGCACAACCATTTAAAAGAAATTTGACCGTTAATTTAGATAACCTATTTGAAATCCATATTAATTCGTCAACCTTTGTGTAAACTATCCAAGAAATACCTCTGCGCATTGCGTTATTCAATGCCCAGTCGTTAAGACCACCAGAAAAACGCACAGAAATAATTAATTTTATCAACGACCAAAATGTTGACTTATTTTTCCTGACAGAAAAATGGCTAAAATCATCAGGCTATGAGCCCAGGTGTGCGGATCTAACACACACTGGTTACTCCATCAAGTCGTTCCCCCGTAATTCTCGCGGAGGTGGAATTGCTGTCATCACAAAGAACTCCATGATAAAACGTCTTAACTACACCACAACATTCAATTTCGACCACACACGTTTGAACATGTCCAAACCACACTCTCACTGGAGCAAACGTCAGTCCACTTTTTCTGCCTATACCGCCCTCCTCCTAGTAGATAAAACAAACTGGCTGACTCTCTCTTTTTGGAGCAGTTTCCGAATCTCCTGGACTACAAAAATTCGATAGGTGGCAACCTGATTATTCTTGGAGGTTTCAGCTTTCACTTTGACTGTCCCGGAAACTCAAATATATCAAAATTCATAGATTCCATTAATGTTTTCAACCTCAAACAGTCAGTTAACCAACCCACCTATAAACATGGTCACATTTTAGACTGGATTCTTCATAGACCTGATGATAACATTCTACGTTCCTCCCTGGTATCCCATGACCTTGCATTAGATCACCTCTGCATTATATGCCATATTGATATATCAGTCCCTAACCCTCCACGTTTATCTGCTACTAGGAGAAACCTCCGTATGATAAATAGAACCAAACTAATGCACGACATCCAAGCTAGCCTAACAACTTGCTTACCTTCTACCGCAGAACAACTTGATAACTGTCTGCGTTCATTGCCTGACAAACATGTCCCAGCTACCAAGTGCAGAGTATCAATTCAAAAGTGTTCTCTATGGTATAGCAGTGTTAGGGACCAGCTTCGCATTGCTAAAAGAGACCGCCGTAAAGCTGAGATTCCTTGGCTTTCCACCAGACTCACTATTCAAAAGCAAATCTCTGAAGTCGCTAAGAAGAATGTCACAAATATAGTCCATGCAGCGAAATCAGCCCACTACACTACTACGATCATGGAAAGTTCCAGCTCCAAAGAGCTCTTCGAGATTACTAACAAGCTAATGTCAAGGAACAAATCAATACCACTTCCAACTACCTTCTCTCCAGTCGACCTTCCGGACATGTTTGCAAATTTCATCCGTGACAAAGTACAAACCATTAGAGATAAGCTTGACACCACAATTTCAATTGACTCGTTGTCATCATACAGTTGAGATACAGAATTTGAGCGGCAACCATTAGCAGCATTTGAACCTGTCTCTATGGATTTCGTACGTACAATCCTGATCAAGAGTGCACCAAAGTCATGTGAACTTGATCCAATTCCAACATCACTGCAGCTTGAGTGCTTAGATCCAGTATTGCCTTCACTAACTGATGTTATTAATACCTCTCTCTCATCTGGGGAAATCCCATTATTTTTCAAAACTGCCATTGTAAAGCCTCTGTTCAAGAAATCAACACTAAAACATGACGATTTAAAGAACTACCGCACAGTTTCTAATCTCCCATTCATATCTAAAATCGTAGAAAAGGTTGTTCTATTCCAGCTTGTATCTCATCTAAATTCAAACAGTCCTTTTAGCAATGTAAAATCTGCATATCGCCCTTGCCACAATCCTAAAACTACTCTTCTAAAAGTAGTTAATGACTTTCTCTCTGCGTTGGATAGCGGAAAGATTACAGTCCTCACCCTCCTTGATTTGTCTGCAGCATTTGACACAATAGACCATGCTATATTACTTCACCGTCTCCAGCATGTATATGGCATTCATGATACAGCCTATCTGTGGTTCGAGTCCTACTTGGTCAACAGGACACAAATTGTATCTGCATATGGAATACACTCCAGCCCAGTTGATCTATGTTGTGGTGTTCCATAGGGGTCTGGACATGTGCTCTTAATTCTGTACGTTAAGTCGTTCTCAAGTGTCATAGATCATCATTCAGTGTCTCACCAATTGTCCGCTGATGACACCCAACTGAAGGTGATGCTATAATCCAAGGTGTAAAGAGGTACATTACTGATATGAAATCATGGATGACTTGTAGCAAGCTGTAGATGAATGATGATACATCTGAGGACATTCTGATCAAACACAAAGACTTTCTCATTCACATCCTTTAACTCAAACAATAAATATCAGCAACACCAACATTAAATTCACACAATCAGTACGAAACCTAGGTGTTACTCGGGACAGTATTCTCACATTCCACCAACATGTCATGAACATATGCAAGACTGTATATCTTGAGCTGAGACGCATCAGATCAATTTGCAAATATCTTTCAGTTGATGCCACTAAAACACTTGTGTGTTCATTAGTACTTTCAAGACTGGATTATTGTAACTCATTTCTGTCTGATTCATCTCAATATCTACTCCAGAAACTTCAAAACACAGCTGCTCGGATCATACTTAGAGTACCAGGATCAGAGCACACCTCCCCGCTGTTCTGTATCCTACACTGGTTATCCTTTCGATCCAGAATCAAACACAAAATTTGTTCTCTGTGCTATGTTTCACTGTCGGACTCTAGTCCAACATACCTATCAGACCTCACCCATGTGTATACACCAGCAAGATACTTACGCTCCTCTTCTGACAATCGTATACTTATTATTCCCGCTATGAAAACAAAGTTATATGGACGGCGTTCTTTTGCATACCAGAGCCCAGTAACGTGGAATGAATTGCCCACTGAACTTAGACACAAAGACACAGTGATCACATTCAAGAGGGCTCTCAAAACTCACTTATTTCTATTGCAAGAACAAACTTAGATACCTAATAATGTTTCCTACCTGAAATATTCTCAGCATATTTTTATTTTTTAATGTTTTTCTAATTTCATGGTGCTTGTTTTTGTGATAATTTCATTATATGTTTATTATCTTATCGGTGTTGTCTAATGCTGTAAAGCGCTTATAGTACTTCTGATGTCCTCATTATTATTATTATTATTATTATTATATGTGTCTGTTGCCCCCATACGTAGAAGAACTCCTGTTAACGACAGAGATAGTAGTGACGAACATTCCTAAAACTGATATTTATACGCATATCAACTGTTAAAAAAATAAATTTTGGTTTACAAGTTAAGATGAAGTTCGTGTCAGTAAAGTTGAAATCGTAAGCAATTTCTTATATCTAAAGCTACGCCTTGGGATTTTATTAATTTATCTGCATTTTAAAATGGCATATAACTATGATTATGGTATATAACTATCATTATGGTATATAACTATCATTATGGCATATAACTATCATTATGGTATATAACTATCATTATCGCAGTAATTCGATGATGACTACTAGATGACGTGTTTGTTGTCAATATTTGAATAATGACAAAGATATCTTTCACAGAGAAAGCGATTCCACTTTGTTTAAATCTGTGTCGCTCCGCCCCTATCTCTCATCAAGGACGTATTCGGTGCCTCTAACATTGTTGAGAGTCTGAGTTTGTCAACCTGACTCTGGTGGATGCAGTAGCCTTGTTCCCTGTCCATTTCTATGTATATAAAAACAACTAGATTTAACCAGTCTATTGGTGTAAAAAGAACGCTTAATTAGCCTCCAAGACCCACTGCCCTTTCTTTGTCCGAATAGGAACCACCCATCCATATATAATTTGTAGATTATCAGCACGATATAAATACATCTTCAAGGAATTATCCAAAGCAACAAGACTAGATGTTTTGGCAAGTGTTCTTTTCTTTCAATAAGTAAACATCATTTTGAAAAATATTAACACAAATCCTCATCTTCTATATGAGTGGGCTTTGTCAGCACGCTATACAATATATATTGCATGAGATATTCCAAATGAAATGCGTAGGATTGAAATAAGGATCTACACAAAACTGTATGTAACAGTGTGAACACAATGAGTGTAGTTGTTTGTTGGTTCTAACTAGTAACTATAGAAAACAACTAATATTGGGGCTCATCCTTTTAATTCTTATGTATTGGATATTTATTCAATTAGTCCACATTAAAGGAAGCGTATTATTTGTAACCACCGACAAGAATAAACTGCCCATTTACGTAAGCAATGTCATTGCTCGAAATCCATGGCGTAAAGCGATTCATTGATAGCATTCTCCCTTGAGCGACATCCAATACATGCCATAACTATTGCTGTTTTAATCGGAAACAATTAGTATCCATGTTCTAGTTGTTGTTGTTCCTGCTTTAAGCCATTGAACCACCTAATCACGTGAAGCAACTGGCAGCTTTCTCGCATACCCATCTTGACCAAACGCACGAGAAGAGAGGCGTGATGGCAGTGATTGCAAAGATGAGCGTTTTAGACAAATCGGCCACCCGGCAAGAGGGAATAAACATACTTTATGTTAAAAGATCAAGTTGATACAAGCATTAGACAATACTATTTTGCTGTCACATCATATGATATTTAGTTTCAAAATGTTTCTATACATTAAGTGTAAAAATTGCAGCGAAACCAGAGAGAGAAACGAGGAAATCATTACACGAGGGAGGTATATTTGGTAAAATGTCACTGCTAATTGTTTCATCAGAAATCAAGTTTCAATTCAAATCAGATTATATAAATTTGCAATTCGCCATTTATAGATTATTTTCAAATCAGCGGTGACCTCTCCGGTGGCTTAGTTGTTAGAGCGTTCGCCTCGGAAGCGGGAGGTTGTGGGTTCAAACCCCAGCCGAGTCATACCAAAGACTAACAAAAATGTTACTTACAGCTGCCTTGCTGGGCGATCAGCATTACGAGGTTAGTGTTACTACTGGTCGGCCTGGTGTCAGGATAATGTGACTAGGTGGGACATCATGTTACATGTCTGATGTATGATGACATGTTAGCGATATGACTGAAAATTCGTTAAAGCTGCGTTAAAAATCATAATCACACACACATACAAATCAGCGGTTACTTGCACGGATTGCAGAATCACACTTACGCAAAATTTCTGTCCTTTTATCGGAGTTAATGTTTGACATATTCAAGTAACTTGTTTCAAGACAAACCGAAATAAATTATAGATGTTACAGTCATTTTTCCAGTTTTGTAGATAACTTCAACAAATGTAGAAAAACGTCAATTACTCGCCGTTACAAATTTTTCGGCCCTTTGATATACCGCCTAATTTAAAACGGTTTCATTTTGAGATTATTATGCCCATTACTGGCATTGTTCCAAATGTATCCTTCGACCGTAACCTAATGGTCATGAGCAGAAAGGTCTCCTGGCTATCATTGCGGATAATAAGTTTTATTTTTTTAAAAATTATATTTTACATTTTTCAACTATTTATTACTTTATCCGTCTGCCAGGGACACGGCTAGAGAAGAAGACATTTATAATTAACCTTTTACATATGGACAAATTTAGTAAATTTCCAACCGGTAGTTTATTATACAGAATAGCGTAAAAGTGATGTTATAGCCAGACAGAAGACATTATACATTTCTCAATTTATGTGTTCAAATTTGAAGGCGTGGTGATTATCATTTCAACTGATAATTATTTACTGATTAACTGAATAGAAACATGCACATACACGTGACTCTGTAATTAAAATGTCAAAATACCATGTGTTCGTACAACGTTGGTTGTGAACATTTTTATGCACATATTTCCCATCTCAGTCTGTCGTCATAATGTGGTCTAATTATTCAGGTAGTCATAATGTGGTCTAATTATTCAGGTAGTCATAATGTGGTCTAATTATTCAGGTAGTGATAATGTGGTCTAATTCTTCAGGTAGTCATAATGTGGTCTAATTATTCAAGTAGTCATAATGTGGTCTAATTATTCAGGTAGTCATAAGGTGGTCTAATTATTCAGGTATATGTAAGTTTGTTCACTGCCCATATTTCTGGTTGAAAAACCAAGATCTAATTGTTACCAGAAGTAAAATATCTGCTCCAACTGACTTTTAAAAGCTAGTTTACATTTATATTAAGGGAACGTAGAAATACATGTTCCACACTTTATGGTAACATTTTATGTGTTAAATTTTATTATTCACACTGAATGAAGCTACCGAAAATAGAGTCGATGCCAGATATAGCACTGGGTAATAATTGTCATCCTCAAGACTGGCATAGCGATGTTATTCTGTATATAATAGTCACATAAAAGTTTACACTAATGCAATGTATGCAGGCACAGTCTGGTGTGTTCTCTGCTTTTGTCGGGATCGAATCTTTTCCTAAAAAAAATCTTTTTTACCAGATGGTACCGGTTTCCATTTACTTTATAACGAAACAATTCTGAATATTAAAATGGAAATACAGTGAATTGTTAGTTCAGCATTGTACCGTATATTTACCACATAGTCTGTCATTTTCATTTTTCTTCTTTCTTTGATTTGCTAAACAAAACTATTTATCATTATTTTGTAATTAACAATATTGTCATCTTTAGTTTTCTCCGTATGTTACACACAAAGATCTTTTTCACAGAGATAGTGATATTCAGTGTTACATTTGCTGTCATTCCATCCATTGCTCCAATCTAGGCAGTGTTCCAATCCCATGTGATTGTCTGGAGCCTGGCTTAGTCCGTCTGTTCCTCCTTTTCTCCAGTTGGTGTAAGAGAAAGGTTCACCAGTAACCCACTTCCATTGTCCTTCTCTTTCCAAATCGGAACCTCCCATCCATATGTAGTATGTACCTGGTATATAATTTTGAATGATTTTCAAATAGGTCGATACAAACATGTCTTCCGTGAATGTTTCCAAGGTAGCCAGATGACTGCCCATGTTTTCGCATGCGATCTTTGAATTCATCCAGTTTAGCTTCCAGACGGAGAAAAAGTAACATGAGTTTCCTAGTCTAAGCCATCCGGCTGGGCAGTCTTTGCTTGTCGTCGTACAATTCGGACTTGCAAAGGATACCCCAAATGAAATCCAAATTAGACAAATAAGTAATTTGCACATGTTGGAGAAACAAAGAAAACTTTAACACGCGTACCTCTCAGATTTATGTCGGTTCTTTACATAGAGGTATGCTTTATTGCCTTTTGAACGAATGTACTCGGACCTATCTTTTTCAGGGAAGCAAATCCTGTGCTAATCCGCAGTCCCTAAAATAGTTATTTTCTAACCGTTCTTACATCCTGACTTATGTTGTTTTACCTTTATTTCCTTTAATGAACATATTTTGCCAATGTATTCTTACGCCGACTGATGTCGACATGCGCGGTTTTCATAAAACCATCAGCTTGTTGGCCAGAAAAATGCATGAGGTCAAATGTCAGAGAAAGATCTCCAAGATGATCTGAAGAAACAGCTACATAAGCTATAGTATAACTTGCATACAATTATGAGGAAATACAAAAATAACTTTGGATGGTATAGACAGATACTATCAGGTGTCCTTGCAGGTATGTTATCTTTCAGATCATTACGCCTTAGAAGCAGATCTTTAAACTTTAATTTACCTTTAGAGTTAACAGGTATAAAAAACAAAATATATGGAATGCATGTTTTTGCAGGAAGCAGATCGTTGGTGACGGAAATAGATTCAGAATCATAATTTAGATTGGTATCTGCAATCAAGATAAGTGAACCTGGAATGTAACCATGACTTTAAAAACTATCCCATAATTTGAGTAACTACAGTGTCCGAAAGAATGGCATTTTTAAACTATGCAATCGTTTAAACATAAAAGGTAAAGTTTAGAGTCCAAAATATTTTCTCTAAGGCCACATTACTTGCTAACAAATATTTTGACGAATGCTTCAGTCAAGCAATTTATCGTTTTAGCATCAGACATATCTTTTTCATCTCATCGTATTCTGTCACACTCAGTTCAACTCATCGTTATCTGTCACGCTCCATTCAACTTACATATGTGAGAAAGCTTGCCAGTAGCTTCTCGTGGGTCGGTGGTTCTTTCCGGGGGTTTTCCGGGTTCTTCCTCCACCATTAATACTGGCCGCCATGTATAGCCTATCTTGTGCTGAAAAATGGCGTTAAACCCTACAACAACAGCCATTCAACTCAATCGTTATCTGTCACACTCCTTTCAACTCATCGTTATCAGTCACACTTATTTCATTAGTACCTTCAAGAACGTATCTTCTCTAGCGCTCTGAATACAACACTCGTTACAGTAAGCAATATCTATCTTATTGCAACATATGACAGATACCAATAAATTGGTGACAAGTAATATGACGCAAAACGCATTTTACTTTTATATAAACCAAATGATACATTAATCAAAAAGTTATTTTTTTTACCTTACGCGTTGTCCCAAATTAAGTGTGCAATAACGACGAAAATCAATCACTAAAATATATAAATGTGTTATACCTACATATCATTCATGTGTATCGTATGATTACTTTTCTATATTTATGAACACGATAAACAGCTCACAGGGGCGTATTTAAAATTGCCTTTTGTGAATTCCACTCGGAAAAAGAGGTTCAAGCCACCATGTTCCCACAGTATCTCTCATACATCTTATCTCACAACGCCTCACAAACACCTTGCTGTAGTAGTGCCAATCACCTCTCATGTCACTGGGTCGATTCATTTCGCTTCACCACTTCACCCGGTTAAGAACCACTGAAAATTTAAATCGTACAAAATATTTTCTCAAGATGCTGTTCTGCTCATATTTACGACCTTCTAATGTATTATTCTTCCTCCTAAGTGATCTAAATCAGGTTCACAAAAAAATGGCGTGTTTACAAAATTTCGAAATATTATGAGTCTTTGAAGTGAAGAGAGAGCCGAAAAATTCATCAAAGTCAAACTAACTGGACTGTTGAAATAATTTGCCATTGGTTTGGTTACTACCAAATTATTCGCTCAAATACACGTTACTCAATTATGCAATATTATAGCCCAATTGTCAGTTGTCGGTCAATAAATGATTAATTATTAGTGGTTTTGGAGTACATTACTGCCCTTCCATTTGTGTTATCAGTCACTGGTCACTACATACTAAATGATACGTAGGCGACACATGAATTTGGTCATTGTGCAAGGAGTTTACATAATACAAACAAAGTCATCGATTAAAATAATACAAATAATAATAATAATAATATCGTCATCATCAACAACAACAATATCATTAGCATCGTAATCTTCATGTTTTGTAGTTTCAGCATCAAAGTAACTTCATAAATTAGAATGCTGATAAAGTACGTTTGATAGGACTTCCCTTTTCATTTCCCTGAATTAATTCTAACTCAACCACTTATTAACCTTCCTGATCGGGCACTATGGGGCTTTTGCAAATTTAATATCAGGGCCACTGTGCGGCTCGTGGAAACTGAACGTGTTGTGGCCCTTTATATCCCTTTATTGAACTTAAGCATTAGGGTCAGTATAGCCCTTGGTGAAAATTTTAATAGGAGTGGACAATCGTATGCAGAGACTGACAAATCCACACCTAAAAACAACTACTTAATTTGTCAATCCAACAACCATACCTAATATGCTCTTACTCACCAATGCCGACAAATGCAAACAAATCCGATGGGGAATAGATAATGACCACAAACAGTTTTACTCGTAAAAGCAAATCTCGGGTGGAAGATGATGTGATAGGTAATGGTCACCAGTACATGCTTTTAATACAGCTAGTGTTGCATGCGGAGTCGTTTTTCCTAAACCCTGCTTGTGATTTATTTATCAGACCAGTGTCTTCCGCCCGCGTGTTTATACGATCATTCGATATGTCAGTAAAGATCTTGCATAAATTATCGATAAAGGATATCCCGCTGTAATTTTTGGGATCATAAATTATCTATAAAGGATATCCCGCTGTAATTGTTTGGATCATATATTATCGATAAAGGATATCCCGCTGTAATTGTTTGGATCATATATTATCGATAAAGGATATCCCGCTGTAATTGTTTGGATCATATATTATCGATAAAGGATATCCCGCTGTAATTGTTTGGATCATAAATTATCGATAAAGGATATCCCGCTGTAATTGTTTGGATCATAAATTATCGATAAAGGATATCCCGCTGTAATTTTTTGGATTATAAATTATCGATAAAGGATATCCCGCTGTAATTGTTTGGATCATATATTATCGATAAAGGATATCCCGCTGTAATTGTTTGGATCATAAATTATCGATAAAGGATATCCCGCTGTAATTGTTTCGATCATAAATTATCGATAAAGGATATCCCGCTGTAATTGTTTGGATTATAAATTATCGATAAAGGATATCCCGCTGTAATTGTTTGGATCGCTCTTGACACCGCAAATATGTATAGGACAGGTCTTATTCTTCTCCCACTGTTTAGGAAAATACCCGGATTCAAAGATTTTGTTGAATAGAGCGTTTAGGAATGGTAAGATAATTTTATTAGTGCAATGACAACATGGAGTAGGTATCATATACGGTCCAGGGGTTTTGTTTTTAATTTTAAGTAAACTCATAATTTCATCATTTGTAACAGGAGTATTTAAGTCATCAAGCTCTAAATGAGAAATTTCTTCATTAACAATATTGTCAGAGTCATCTAACTCATCACGGGCATCTTCAATAAAGATTTACAGTATTCATACCAGTTTTGTGGAGACACTCTCCATTTCGTGTTGCGGATAATGCGTTTCCCGTTTCAAAATTTGCCTGAATTGTCGAAGATTTCTCCTCGCTGGAGTTAATTTATTCATCTGGGGTTCTATAGTGTATCTTTTCTTGGATGTGATTTTGATTTAAAAGCTCTCTACGGCCAACTTCAGTATTTGAAAATCTAGAGCATCGTACCCAGTCATCGTACCCAGTACTTTTGTAGTTTGCCTTGTCACATTCTTTGTCCCACCAAGGTGGTTGTTTTCTTTTGTATTTGAGAATCTAAAGCTTCGTACCCAGAAATCGTACCCAGTCATCGTAGTTTTGTTGTAGTTTGCCTTGTTACATTCTTAGTCCCACCAAGGTGGTTGTTTTGTTTTGTATTTGAGAATTTAAAGCATCGTACCCAGTAGTCTTATTATAGTTTGCCTGGTCGCATTCTTTGCCCAACCAAGGTGGGTGTTTTGTTATCATATTGGGCGCCAAAACATCAAGTCTGAAAAACCGAACCTAAATGTGTTATAACTGAACAAATATTCTGAGAGGTAAGTCAATATAGGTTTAAATATATCCGAATAGATCATTCTTTATATCGTCATATTCTGAGAGGGAAGTCAATATCGGTTTAAATATGTCCGAATACTTTATATCGTCATAGGCTGTGCTGAACGTTTTTTCAAATGATTGTATTTTGCCTTCAGTAAAACGAAAATGGGGGCCCCGAGTGGCCGAGTGATCTAACGCGCTCTCTGTTACGGATCACTGCCATCTCACCTCTGTCTGCGTGGGTTCGAGTCTCGGATTCAACCAATGTGGGTATGTGAGAAAGCTTGCCAGTAGCTTCTCGTGGGTCGGTGGTTCTTTCCGGGGTTTTCCCGGGTTCTTCCTCCACCATTCATACTGGCCGCCATGTATAGCCTATCGTGTGCTGAAAAATGGCGTTATACTCTACAACAACTAAAAAAACAAAATACGAAAATGTTCCCATTTAGTATTTTAAAAAATCTTCATCCCAATAAGTTTAATGATCGTCAATATTCACTGCTTTGGGAAATATTACTACATGTTGAGTTGATCTAATTGAATAATATATTGAAAAATGTGTTGATTCGTCTCTTCTGTAACTTAGTTTAAGACCATAGATTCGTCACCATCGGTAATGGTCACTAGCCCAAGTTGTTTTTGTTTTTTTATATCGCAAAAACGCACAAACAACGCATGATCGAGGGAAGAAGGGAATAGGTTATGGTGAATAAGCTACGTTTCTAACTATATATAAATACACATAATTAAATTTCCAGCAAAATTAAGCCTGACGACAGGAAACTGGGTATTGACGGAGTAATGAACTCTCCACTCTCTTTCCAGCGTGTCCATCATAAAATGCTGCCATTGTAGCCATTTAGATTCCATTTTTGTAAATTGTTAATTGCCCCCTTTTTGAGCCCCTATTTTAATTTCCAATAATGAACAAATAAAGGAGACTCTTATGCTTGATCGTGAAAGTTGGCTTACGTGGCTAGTGTACCAACAGTGAAAGTCGGCTTACGTGGCTAGTGTACCAAACAGTGAAAGTTGGTTTACGTGGCTAGTGTACCAAACGGTGAAAGTTGGCTTACGTGAGTAGTGAAGGGGGGCACTTTACCGACAATGGAAATTAGCATTTCAAGACCCCTTGGGGCACTTTACCGACAATGGAAAATTAACATGGAGAAAAATCGTGGGGCACTTTACCGACAAGGGGAATTAACATGGCGATAAATCGTGGGCCACTCTAGCGTCAAGGGGAATTTAACATGGGAATAGAGTTTGGGCTTGTTTAGGGACAAGGGGAATGGAACATGGGATTTTTTTCTTTTTTTTAAAAAAAAATTTTTTAAAAAAGGGGTAGGCAATTCAAAGACTATCTCTTTTCGAGAAATATGGCTGGCCCTGAAAAGGGCCTTTGGGTTTATGTTAATATGCCCTTAACATAGAGGGCATTTGCGACATCTTCTTTTCCTCAAACTTCGTCTTACAGCAGGGCCATACATCAGAGTCCTCTTGAGGCAACCTTGTCTCTCTATATAGACTCTTCTTATCCACAGGCTGCTGTTGGTCCTGTGGACAACGGTCCACTTGGATCGGACATACATGAGCATGTCCGTCCTGAACATCATTGTTGACACAAGGGTTGAAGATTCAACGTCTGTCCACATGTTGAGGTTCCGAGAATAGGTGAATCAATGCAGTGAACGGCGCTTATTTATAGGGACAGGAAGGATTGAAACGGATTGAGTTCATTCACCAATCCGAACACGCGTTACAGAATTCAGTCAGCCCGCATCCAATCCGAAGAGAGTAGTCTGTGACGTCACGTAGTCTATATAGATTCGCTAGCGCTTGTGTGCAGTCAATCTATGCGACAGTGATTCAACATGACGGAAACTCAGAAAACGATTCATTGGGGTGCACCAGCAGGGGAGACTGCCCAAGGGAACTCGGACTTACTTTCAGAAGAGGTGAATTGGGATTTTGTGGATTTTCTCTCCTCGCAAGAATTTGTTCCGGAACCTTCGTTACCTTCTTCATTACCGCAAGTGGAAAATTTTAGACAGAGACAGAAAGAAGAATTGGAGAAATTTATACAACGACAAAAGGAAGCCGAACAAGTTTTTCTCCTACAGCAACAGCAGCAAGAAGAAGAGGTAAGAAAAAAACAACAGCAGCAACAGCAAGAAGAAGTAGTAGCAGCAAAGAAACAAGAGGGTGAAAATCAAACGGTCACGGTACTGTTGGACATTTTAGCGGAGTTAAGGAGTCTGAAACAAATGTATCAGACTTCTTTATTACGACCGAAGAGAATACGACCTTCCCGAGCTAAACACGTCAACCCTGTGACTAAGCCTACCGTACCACCCTTAGTGATTTCAACCCAATCATCATCAGCATTACGCAGTTCAGAAGTAGGCCTTGGCCGTGGCAAAGGCATAAGGCAGTTAAAGTTGATTGGTTAAACTCACCCCTTCACCATAAAGAGAAAAAGGCCCTTTTCAGGGCCACCCACATTTCTCGAAAAGAAATACAATTTCAATTTGCCAATAACTCAAAAAAAACCCCACCCATTTTACCCTTATAGTACGTGTCTGTGTATGAGTGCGTGAGTGTACGTTCTTATTTTAAAATCACAACTCAAAGACACTTACCTTATATCATTCATTTATTCTTTTCTCCATTTTTTACAATCCAATTCACAATTCACAACACATCACTTTAATAAAAAGTTCATTGACTTCTTCTTTCTCCTTGTTTAGTCTCTCTGTTTCTTGAATTTCTTCACTGTCTTTTCCTCATTTTCTTCCCTTCTTCTTTTCTTCTTCTCCTCTTTCTTTGCCTCTTGTAAATAGAATTGTCTTTTTTCTTCCTCTAAAGAATCCCTCTCTTCTTTCGAAGAATCCCTCTCTTCTTCTGAAGAATTCCTCTTTTCTTCTGACTCCTCTTGTTTCTTTTTTGGGCAATCTGGAGACCAATGTCCTTTTTCTTGACAATAATAACAGGTATCTTGACTTTTGTCTTTTTTAGTCCCTGTTTTTGTTCTTTTTTGACGGTCTGGACACTCTGAAGACCAATGCCCTTTCTTCTGACAGATATAGCAAGTATCTTGACTTTTATCTCGAAAGGAAGGAGAGTAGTCTGTCGGCTGGTCTGAAGAGAATTTTCTAATGACCCCTCGCAAAGCTCTGACGAAACGTTCCATCTGGTTAGTCTCTTCCATCGTTGTGCTCGGCTTGAGAGTGAAATGAATAGTAAAAGGACAAGACACACACCCTTTTATATACGCTGGTCTGCTATGACTATAAAGTAGTTTATGGTGTTTGAACTTGAGTCATTTGACTTTTTGCTTTCAAGATGAAACGATCCCATTCATTCGAGAAGAAAGAAGAAGAAAGTAAGAGGCAGAAACGTGATCTATCGCCTCGAACCAGGGCTGAAATCTTGGCACAAATTCATGCCAGTGATTTTGAAGAGGACATGAGTGAACCAGAATTTGAAACCTCTAAACCAAGTTCACCACCCTTAGTCAACCCTGAAAAGTACTATTCCATTCGAGAGACGGAAAAGCGCTCCTCTAGAAAATTTAGAACCACGGCTTACAAATACACAGTGAAGTTTAAAGATTTCAAGTCTGAAGTGCCGTTAGAGAAAGCAGAAGTGTTCATCACCGAGGTGTGGGATTCTTTGCTCACTGCACTCAAGCAGCAATGTCAACCCAAAGAAGACGATCGCTTGAGACTTTCCATACAACACGACGGTTTGAAATCCCCTGTTTGGATCGAGTTTAGCACCCCTGCAGAATTGAACGCTTCCAAAGTCATGGACAAGATTCAACACGTGCAACAATCTAATGACCAGTTTGACATCACCGATGGAAAAGCCACATTGGACATGACCCACGTCTCTCCTCCTCAAGGAACTGGACGCAAAAAGATGTTATTGGTGGACGACCTTCGCAACACCAAAAAGAGTCTCGTCCGAATTAACAACTCTCATGACCAGATGTGTTTAGCCCGTGCCATCGTGGTGGGACGAACCTATGTCAACAAGAACGACACGGTAGAATGGAAAAGAACCTGGAAAACTATTCAACGATCCGATCGAGCCAAACAACAAAATGAAGCAGAACTCCTGTTACAACAAGCCGGACTGTCCAAAGACACACCCTATGGCATTCCTGAGATGCAAAAATTGCAAGATACCCTAGCTCCACGCTACACCTTGAAAGTGCACCCTCAAGAAGTGCGCGGACCTCTGTTGTTTCGAGGCCAAGACTTTAAGGACGGAAAATACATTCACCTTTATCATCACGATGAACATTTCGATACCATTACCAGTATCACCGGATACCTGAAATACAGTTATTACTGTGAGAAATGTGACCATGGTTATAACAATCGAGAGCAACACAAGCATTGCGGATCGAAATGCACAGGATGTTTGGCCTCTTCACCCTGTCTGAGCGAAGAACCAGTGCCTTGTTCAACTTGTCTGCGCACGTTTGTCAGCCCTACCTGTTACCAACAACATCTGAAAACGCAAGGTTCACAGAAGAAATGCGCTTGTCAACTGCTGAGATTGTGCTCTACGTGTCAACAAGTCATACGTACCAATAATACCAAGGCACACGTATGTTCAGGAAAGAAAAAATGTCACATTTGTCACCACATCGTGGACTTGGAACACCAATGTTACGTGCAAAAATACCAACCCCCACCAGAGAAAGAGGACGGTCACAAGAAGAAAGGCAATTTCATCTTTTTCGATTTCGAATGCATGCAAGAGACCGGCATTCACATTCCTAATTTCTGCGTGGCTCATCGAGCGTGCGAGAAGTGCATTCAAGAACCTATCTTCAGTCATTGCCCTCACTGCAGCAAGATACCCGGAGGGCGTGAAAAAATCTTTCGGGGACCAAACACGTTAGCCGATTTTGCCCAATGGGTCTTAGACCCCGTTGACAAGACGTGGAGCCAAGAGGACATCGAACGTTACGGAGATTGTCATCGTCATGCCACGGTGATGGCTCACAATTTCTCCGGATACGATGGACAGTTTCTGTTGAGGTACTATACGGAACAAGGCACCGAACGTCCTAAAGTGACTTTGAACGGAGCCAAAGTCATTTTCATGCAAGTGGGACAAGTACAGTTTAAAGATTCGATGAGCTATTTGGCCATGCCTTTGAGTCGAATGCCTAAAACGTTTGGAATGACAGAAATGGCTAAAGGGTACTTTCCACACTTTTTCAATACGGAAGCCAATCAACACGCCGTTCTACCCCATTTACCTGAGGCTCACTATTACGACCCCGACAACATGCGTACCGAACAACGAGAAGCTTTCAACGCTTGGTACCAGGCTCACGCCTCGGACCCTTTCGACTTTCAGGAAGAAATGCTAAAGTATTGTCGTTCCGACGTGGACATTTTACGGCGTTGCTGTGGAAAATTTCGAGAACTGTTCATGGAACACGGAGGGGTCGATCCTTTGAAAGAAGCTTGCACCATTGCCAAAGCGTGTTCCTTAGTGTATCGACAACGATTCATGCCTGAAAACACCGTGGCTGTCATCAGTCCTCAAACGACCCACTTTGTCAAACGTCAATACTCGGTCAAAGCCCTACGTTGGTTACATTACTTGTGCGACAAGGAAGACAAGTGGATTCAGTATGCCCGCAACGGAGGGGGCGCAAAGACCATCGGAACGTATTCGGTCGATGGCTGGGACTTAGAAAACCCCAAGATCGTGTACGAGTTTAACGGTTGCTTATTTCACGGATGTCCCGTCTGTTACCCTGACCGTGGCACTAAGAATCAGTTTTTACAACGAACCATGGAAGACTTGTACCAGGACACTTGTCAGCGGCGCCTAAAGTTAGAACAGCAAGGATACCAAGTGGTGGAAATGTGGGAACACGAGTACGATCACCGTATGAAAACCGATCCCGAGTTTAAACGCCTCGTGGAAAGTTACCAGTTCATGGACCCGCTGAACCCGAGGGATAGTTTGTACGGAGGAAGGACCAATGCCACCTGTTTGCTGTACCAAGCCGACGAAGAGAAAGGAGAAGAAATCAAATACTTGGACGTGTGTTCGCTGTATCCCTACGTGTGCAAATATTGTCGCTTTCCCGTAGGGCACCCGCAATTGTTAACGGAACACATCGACCTGAAAAACATTCGACAATACGAAGGCTTGATCAAGTGCAAAGTTTTGCCTCCCACGAACCTGTACCATCCCGTCTTACCTCACCATTGCCAAGGCAAACTGATGTTTCCCTTGTGCCGTACTTGTGCCGAAACGTGCAACCAAGACCAAGCTTGTCAGCACACCCAGGAACAACGGGCCTTGACGGGAACCTGGGTCAGCGTAGAATTGTTCAAAGCTATGGACATGGGATACCAACTGTTAGAAGTGTACGAAATTTGCCACTTTCCCAAGACACAACAATACCACAAGGGTGATCCCAGTCAGAAAGGCATTTTCGCCGACTACGTGGATGCCTTTTTGAAACTGAAGCAAGAAGCCAGCGGCTATCCTTCCTGGTGTCACACTCCCGAAGACCAAATACAATTCAAAGAGAAATACTACGAACAAGAAGGCATCACTTTAGACCACATCGAGAAAAACGAAGGCAGGCGATCGTTTGCCAAAGTGATGTTAAATTGCTTGTGGGGTAAAATGGCACAACGCCCGTGTTTACCCAAGACGGAATATTTGACAGAACCTTCCCGCTACTTCCAGATGATTCACGACAAAACCAAATACATGAAACACGTGGACGTCGTTCGAGAGAATTTGATCTTGGTCAATTACGAAGAAGATCTGGACTTTGTACAAGACGACCCTTTTAGAAACGTCATCATTGCGGCTTACGTGACAGCCCATGCTCGCTTAAAATTGTACGAAGCTTTAGAACTTTTAGGGGAACGCGTCCTGTACTTTGACACGGACAGCTGCATTTACATCCATCACCCGATTCAACATCACCCTGACATCGAAGGAGACCGTTTAGGAGCCTGGACAGACGAGCATCCCGACGACAAGATTCTAAGTTTCGTCAGTGGCGGTCCCAAAAATTACGGCTACGAATACCGGGACAAACAAGGAGAAGTGCACACGACGTGCAAAGTGAAAGGACTGACTCTGAATTATCGTACCAGTCGAGTGGTCAACTTTGGGGTATTGAAAGAAGCCTTGCAATCGGGAGAGGATGGAAACTTTAAAGTGACCACCTACCAGCCGAACAAGATTGTACGTTTACCCACTCACCACATCGTCAGTCGACCCTTGGAAAAAGTCTATCAAATTGTGTACCAGAAGCGAGTTCGACTTCCCAATCATTTCACCTTACCGTACGGTCACGTCGGTATTGGTCTGTATATAAAAAGGAACCCTAGGCAAGATCGATAGTTCATTGTGACTACCAAGACCAAGCGAACAAGATGAATACTTTGAAAGAGACATCGTTCCAGTTTGGGGATTGTAAAAAAGTTGTATCTTCCTCTAGTGTGACTAATATTGGATGGATAAGACCCATGCATTGCGACGTAAAATGTCCGGAAGGAAACTGCGATTGTCCATGTGGTTACCATTGTAATTGCGTAACGGAGTTTGCAGACGAGTGCGATTGTGAGTCTTGCGATGGGACCGATGCTGTACCTTGTGACCTGAGCGATGCCGTAAAGCATCATGGGAACTTTAGTGCCCCTACCCCTATCATGGAAAGTGATGCTGTGCGTGTCAAACCTGTGGGATGCGAAAGCGATGCTGCTCGTCCTCTTGGACATTTTACTGGGTTTCGTTTTAAAGGGGAATGTCGACCTTCACGTTTACCTCCCTACGGATGTCATCCAGCCCTGAGCAAACTCCTGCCCATTTCACTCAACCCTCATCGAAACGAACCTGTGAAAAACGAATATTCGTTTCCTGTGCGTTTGTCGGAATACTGCGACTTTGAAAATCGTCTTCAATCGTTCAAAGGAAAATGGCCAAAGTATCTGGGAGGACCGACCCCCGAAGAATTAGCCAGAGCCGGATTTTTCTACTTGGGCGAAGGAGATAAAGTCAAGTGCTTCAGTTGCGGTGTGTCACTTCACCACTGGGAACCGCAAGATTCGGCCTACGTAGAACATGCTCGATGGTCACCGAATTGTCATTACTTACCTTTAGTGGGACCGAGACATTGAAGTAACTTCTTACCATAATAATCTGTTCATGGATACTTTACAAGAGAACATTCGTGCTTTGCCTGTGGAGTTGAGAGAACGCATTTACCGAGAGCTGGTGAAAATACAAGTGAAACGTAAAGAACAATTGCATCCGATACGCCACCGGTGTTTGAACCACTGGTACCTGAAGGCTATACAAGGACTGATTCAATTGAAAGTGTTCCATTGGACAGACATTGATCAACGATCCTCTAGTTTTAAAAAGGATTGGTTTGGTATGGACGATTGTAGTTACATCATTGTAAACGTACTGCATCGAATTCCAGAGGAAGAGTTAACGAATTACCAACATCTTTCACACAATGTCAACTTGGTGAAAGAGGAAACTTCTGACCGAATTGTAATGTGTAGATTAGTGACCCAACGATTTAAATTCGACACTGAAGTGAAACCATGTTTGTGCAAAGAGTACATTTCTTGTGTCAGACCAAAGAGGATTTAGTATGACCTATTCATGGATACTTTACAAGAGAACATTCGTGCTTTGCCTGTGGAGTTGAGAGAACGCATTTACCGAGAGCTGGTCAAAATACAAGTGAAACGTAAACTCAAAGTGATTCATCCGTTTTTAAATTATGCTCTGTTCCAAAGTACAAGAATACTGATTATGAGTGGATATTACATTAGGCACAAAGTTAAACGAGGCTATTGGCTACCACCCAACGATTCCAAAAACAGTGTATATACTTATGGATACTTTACAAGAGTACATTTTGGGCTTGCCTGAGGAGTTGAGAGAAAGGATTTACCGAGAGCTGGTGAAAATACAAGTGAAACGTAAAGAACAACTGCATCCGTTACGTCACCAGATCTTTAACCACTGGTACCTGAAGGGTATAAGAGAACTGATTCGTCAGAAATTGTTTCAGTGGTCAGACCTTGTTCAATACTTCCAGGCCCCCGATGATTCACGTGTTGATCAATTTGGTTACTTCGAGATTCACCTAGAGCAACCCATTGAGGAAGACGAGGAAAAGGATTACCAACATATTTTCCGTGGAATCTACTTAGCGGAAGAGGAAACTTCTAATCGAACTCTGAAGTTTCGGTTACAGTATGCAAGATTTACATTCCCCACTGGAAAACGAACATCACTGGCTAGAAAGTACGTGTATTCTTTTCGAAACAAAGAGACTATAAAAACAGGCAGCTATGCCACGACTTATGTCGTATGTAATCCAACAGATTCCGTGGAAGGAACTCAATGACCATATTCAAACCGTTGATCATTACCATCGTTTATTACAAGAACTTTATCCATTCAATTTGGGACGACAAGTGGTGTGTGTCTTAGTGACTTGTTTTCTGGGATTTCGTTTACCAGCCGATTCTTTGTGGACTCTTTACGATTAGTACTTACCACCTCCATGGCCTTAAATGATCACGAAAAACTCCTTTTGCTCAAAGCCTTGCGTTTTCATCTGGATACTTGTCGACCTCAACAGGAAAAAAAGATTCGTCAACTTTTAGCTACCCAAGACGTGTATGACGATGTGTGTGTAGCTTGTGACTTACACCCTCATTGGACAGATGTTCGTGACTGGAAAAAGGGGGGTTTTGAAGCTTGGACCCAAGAAGTGGCCCAGTATGCACAAGAGTTGTTCAAGGAAAAAAGTTACTTTTCAACCTGTGTTAGTGACGGTGCCAGAAGAACCCGTCACCGAGAACAACCACTCGCTTCAGGACAGGACTGTCATGGACATTCCTGAAAGGTCATTCCGGGAGGACACTTGTGTGACAATACCTCATGTAGAGACTGTAAGAACATTACACACTGTCCCTAGGACATCTTGGTTACCCAAAACATGTTGTACAGACACTTGTTTATATTCCACTTTGATCGCTTTGCTGTGTTTTATATTCCTGTACATCACTATTTGGGTTGTATGTATTTTTGTCTTTCGTGTTTATATTTGAAACATTCAATAAACGTGTTCTGAAAAAGTATATAAACTCTTGTCTTGTTTGTTTTTCGTGTCACAAGTGACATTTCTCACACCATGGCTACCTCTACTGTCTCTGCTCCCTCTTCTTCTACTGTCAAAGTCATCGACGAACACTTAGATCGTGCCAGTTGGGAGGCTTTGTATCTTCGCCATCCCTTTAACATGCTCATTGCTGGACCTAGCGGTTCAGGCAAAACCGAATTCGTCAAACGTTTGATCGAACATAAACATCATTTGATCGATCGGCCCCCTCAACGAATCGTGTGGTGTTACAAAGAGTGGCAATTGGCATACAGCCTCTTGCGAGAAAGTCAAGGCGATTCCATCGTGTTTGTGGAAGGCATTCCTAAAGAAGACGACGGCATCGTCTCTGACTCCCGTCAAACCCATTTGGTCATTTTCGACGACATGTTAGGAGAAGACGAAGAAGAAATTAAACTGTGGTTCACGCGCAAAGGGCATCACCGTAATGCCAGTGTCATTTACATCACCCAAAATTTGTTTCAACAAAGTAAAGCCCATCGCACCATCAGTCTCAATGCACATTACGTGGTCTTGTTTAAAAGCCCTCGAGATAAATCGCAAGTGCAAGTCTTAGCCAAACAGTTAGGAACGCCTTGGCTGACTCAGGCGTACGACGATGCCACTCAAACGCCACACGCCTATTTACTCGTCGATTTGAAACCTACGACCCCCGATTTCGTACCCACTTGTTTCACCACTGGTGCCAAGACGGAGGGCCTGTCCTGTACACGTCTCCGTTCTCGACTTCATTTCACTCCCCATGAAAAAAAAATCTATAAAAACCTCAGACCCTTTTTCGTCTGTCTCACACAGTGTGAACATGACGTCCCTTCAGTCGCATCTTCCCGTCAAATTGATTCGTGCCTTGTATGGCATCAGTCGAGAAAAAGATCCACAAACACGAGCCCGTGTCTTAGAAGCTAGTCTCAACTGGCCGATCCCCGCATCGACACTCAAACCAAAAAACAAATCATTTTGAAACCTGGAGGGAGCGGTACTCTAGGAGGGGTCATCATTCGCTCACTCTTAAGATGGGATCCTAATGCCCCCAAAGTTATCCCCAAGACAAAAGTCCAACGAAGCCCCAAGAAGAAAAAGAAAAAGACCAGGTCCCCAAGAAGAATAACTTCTCCAGTGGCAGGACCCTCCTCTTACCAGACACCACCACCATCACCCCGGAAAAAGAAAAGAAGCCCCCAGAAAAAGAAACAGAGAAAAAGTCCCCAGAAAAAGAAAAGTCCACAGAAGAAGAAAACTAGTCGCAAGAGAGGCACTTCGGCCAGGACGCAACCTTACACTCGCAAGCCACGACCTGCCACAGCGTCTCCGACAGCCTCACGTTTGTCCACTTCTCCGTTGATGTCACCAGGAACTGAAGAGTACTTGGAGACGTTGATTACACCAAGAACTTCTCCGTTGATGACCCCCAAAAGAACTTCCCCAGTGGCAGGACCCTCCCATTTAGCGGCAGTGGCTGCTGCTCACAAAGTACCTTCTCCCAAAATCAAAGTCCATGAAAGATCGGGCATGTTACAAAGTTTACTGGATTTGTCCAAGCAAGAACTGGCTCGATTTAATCCGTTGCGTACCCCTGCACGACGTGTCATGCCTGTCCTCAAACTAATACGACGTAAAGACAATCAGTGGCGACGCGTTCCAGTATAAAAAAGGCCTGTGACCAAGTAGGGGTATCAGTGAACTTGTAAAAGATGTCACCTCCAAGAAGCCAAAAAAGAGACAAAGGCAGACGCGTCACCCGACAAAGCGCTTAGCCAAGCATCGACATTACCCTAAGAAAAGACACAGTCGTTCCAAGAAAAAGAGGCGTCAACAAAGGGGAGGATTCCTTGGCGATTTTGGGAAAAACATTGTCACCTTTATGACAAAGAGATAGTCCCAAAAAAAAAATAAAAGGGTGTGTGTTAAGTCATCGACGTTAGTGTCTGTTTGGTGAATGTCCCGGAACCCACAAGCAAAGATGTCACCCTCCAGAAAACCCCAAGGAAAGAAAAGGAAAGGACTGCCACCACGTTTAGCCAAACATGGGGACATGTTATCTGTCCTGTCCAAAGCTTCTCCACCCCTACGAGAAAAACTCATTCAAACGGCCTCCAAAGAGGTCATCGATACCGTGTGCGAATGTTGTTTGAACGTTTTGAAAGGCACGATCCCTTTGTCCAAACACCAGAAACAATGCTTAGGCAAACATCGTCACGTTCTTCGGAAAATGGTTCAAAAGAAAATTCCCATTCGTCAAAAAAAGAAGATGTTGGTCCAACGTGGAGGAATTTTGCCTCTCTTGTTAGGCCCCATACTAAAAGGAGTCTTGGGAACCATGTTGGGAGGACTGATGGGAGCAAGATAAAAAGGCCTTCGGAAATCCCAAGATCTCAGAATTCACCCCTGACAACCCCATGGAAGGACGAAAACTAGCTTTAGTGCCTTACAAACGATGGATGGAATACCATCGGTGGCAAGAACAACGCACCCCGCATTTACCTCCCAATCCCAATTTGAGCGAGATGTCCCAGTTACAACACGAATTGCAATCCTTGATGGATCGCCAAGATTTGTCCGAAACAGAAAAATCGCAAAAGTACGGTCAACTCTTGCAACGACTACAACTCTTTCACCAGAAAGCTTTAGACGAAACAGCTCTACCCACTCTGAAAGATTTTAAGACCTTGATGAAAAGTCCAGCACCATCACCAGTACTAGTACCAGTACCACCAGTACCCGTGACCAAGACAGAAAAAGGAAAAGAAGAAGAAGAAGAAGGGTTTCAAACTCCACCAGAAAAAGTACGCAAGTTAACAACACCACCTACCTCCAGAATTGGATGGATTAAAAAGATGATGGCCACTCCTTCTTCCTCACAAGAGAAAAAGAAAGTGAAGACAGAAGTGAAGACAGAAGTGAAACAAGAACCGATATCCCCTGCTCAGACATCCTCCTCCTCTTCGACACCTATTGCTGGCCGCACACGCAAAGCCTTGCAATCCAAGAAAATACCCCAAGAGAAAAAGAGTAGCCTCTTCCAAGAGTGGGTGCCTTATTAAGACACCAATCAACACAAAAAATGGAAAAAGTCTTAGCCAGCATTTACTACGATCCCTCGCATCCTGCAGGTTACGCAGGAGTTCAAAAATTGTATCGTGCTGCCAAAACGCGACTGAAAAGTCTCCGTTTACCTCAAGTGCAACGATGGTTACAAGAACAAGCTACCTACACTTTACACAAACCCATTCGACGCAAGTTTGCCAGAAGTCGCACCCGAGTGGAAGGCATCGATCATCAATGGCAAGCCGATTTAGCCGATGTCTCTCATTTGGCCAGCTACAATCGTGGTTACAAATATTTGTTTTGTGTCATCGACGTCTTTTCCAAATTTGCCTGGGTCGTGCCCTTGACTTCCAAATCGAGCAGCGAGTTAGTGCGAGCCCTGCAACGGGTGTTGAAACAAAGCGGCCGTCGCCCTCTTCGATGGCAAACGGACAAAGGCACCGAATTTCTGAACCAAGCTTTCCAAAAAGAATTAAAGAAACGTGACATTCATTTTTTTACCACCGAGAATCCCGAAACCAAAGCCAGCATCGTGGAACGTTTTCAACGCACTTTGAAAGAACGCATGTGGAAATATTTTACGCATCACCACACTCTGAAGTACATCGACATCTTACCGCACCTCGTGCAAGCGTACAACCAATCTTACCATCGAAGCATCGGACGTGCCCCGCAAGACGTGACTCCCGACAACGAAGTGCTGGTGTTCGAGCACCTGTTCGGTACGTCCCCGACGAGGGCTGTCCCCAAGAAAAGTGGAGAGTTGACCGTAGGAGATTGGGTGCGCATTGGCAAAACCAAACGCACTTTCGACAAAGGTTACTTACCTAACTGGACGACCGAATTGTTTCGCGTCACTGGACGAGTGCATGGTCGTCATCCTACCGTCTATAAATTGGAAGACATGAACGGAGAAGTACTCAAAGGAACGTTTTATTTGCCCGAGTTACAACGTGTCACCAAAAAAGAAGACGACGTGTACGACATCGAAAGCATTCTCGAACGCAGAACCCGTAAAGTGGGCAAACGACGTGTCAAAGAAGTCAAAGTACGTTGGAAAGGATATCCACCCAGTTTCGATTCTTGGATCGACGCTTCGCAAGTCATCGACTATAAAAAGAAGAAGTGACCATCATGCCCTTTCACACAGCAGCAGACGCAGCTACGTCGACCACTCCTTCTTCCCCTAGTTCTTCTGTGCAAGATTTACAAAAACAACCCTTGTGGGTGTGGTGTGGAGAACGTGTGCCTAAAACGCAAATCGTCTTTTTCTGCCAAATCTTCGTGGTGTATTGTGTCATCGGGGCAGCCATCGCCAATTTGAGTTTGCAACAAGGAGACAAACAATTGTGGACCATTTTATTGAGCAGTTGCATCGGTTACCTGCTTCCCAATCCCTCCCTGAAATTCTCCTCGAACGGGAACGTTGTGTCCAGTGCCAGTGCCAGTCACCACTCCAACATCCACAATCAGAACCCCATTTTGGGCGGAGACACGCCTCTGACGTCCACTAACCCCTCGGACAGCCACAGAACTCTAGAATTATTAGTCACCAAAACCAATTTTACTTAACCTTACCCAGTGACAGTTCCATGGAGGTGTTTCCCAACAACACGTTGTGCTGTTACACAGCCAAATTACCTCAGGCCATCCCCTTAGATCACGAAGCCCATTGGGAAGTGGCTTTGGTAGAAATGATTCACCCGACCCAAGTCCTGAATGTCATTGACGATCAAAATAAATTTACGGTGGAAGTTTATGACGAACCATTGCAAAAGTGGATGAATGACAATAACAAATATCCCCATAAAACAAAAAACAAAGTCAATCCAAATTGGATGGACTATGAGTTGTTCATTCCCTCAGGCTATTATTTTAGTGGTCAACATTTGGTCAGCGCCATAGCCTCCAAGTTTAATGGCGTGTTTGGGGAAGCTTTTAAGACTTTCAAGTCCAAAGCTGTCACCCTGGAATACCACAAAACAGCTCGTCGCTTACTGATGAAATTTCCTGAGGAAAAAATCTTGGGTTTCTATTTCTGTGATGAATTGTTTGACATGTTGGGTGGTAACGTAAAGATGAGGAAGAAAGTAGAACAAACACTAAAACAAAAAACCATCATTTACAGCAACGAGTGTTTTGGCCAGTATTTTCATGCCCCGGTAGAACTGAACCAAGGACTGAATTTGATCTTTGTGTATTCCGATGTGGTGGAATACAACGTGGTGGGACGCACCTCCGTGCCGTTACTGCGTGTCATTCCTTTCAAAGTGGACTCTGCCACAATCGCTGACGAAGAAGGTGGAAACACTTACCACGTTCACCGCGAATTTGTCCATCCTCACTATTTGCCCGTCAACAAGTCGTATTTGGACACGGTCAACATTACTATAAAAGGAGATTTGGGACAAGATATTCCATTCACCAAAGGAAAAGTCACGGTGAAACTCCATTTTCGAAAACGGTTCTCTCACGACTCGTAAGTAAGTAAGTAAGTCATGTATCCAGTGTACCGAGGGGTTGCTCGACAGCGAGGACACGGTTTAGGAGACATGTTAAAATCGGCCTTTCGTTCGGTGGCTCCAGTCTTGAAACCGATGGTGACACGAGGATTGCACGCCTTGAAAGATGAGGCACTGACACAAGGCAAAGAATTTCTCCAAAATGTCATCATCGACAAACAAAACCCTAAAGAAGCCTTCATGAGGGCTGGCAAAAATGTCTTGCTGCAAACGGGCAAAGACATTTTAGGCCGACGAGACACACCTATAAATGCCCTGCACGCTACCGAGTCAAGCATTCAGCAAGGACAAGGCAGAAAGAGACGACGAAGAAGAAAACACCCTTTCACCAGACTTCAAGCGAGAAAGGCCAAGAAAAGAAGAACCGTTCGAGACTTAGACGTTTTCGATTATTGAAACACAACAAAAAATGATGCACCGAGAGTCTTGCGCCTGTTCCAAGACGGAACTGGATCTGTTTGCCATGCCCCCCACCATGATGACCATGCAAGAATCCCAATGGGTGGAATTTCATCCCGTCTCCTCATTGGCAGCCTCAGCTCCCATCGAGTTTGAAATCAAAGGACAGCCCGAAGATTACATCGATCTGAATAGCAGTTACTTGTACTTGAAAGTCCAAGTTCTAGATAAGGAAGATGGTGGAGTAGATCCCGCTGAGATTATAGCTCCCGTCAACAATTTCATGCATTCCTTGTTCAGCTCAGTGGACTTGTACTTGAATAACAAACTGGTTAGCAGCAGCATGGATACTTACCCTTACCGTGCCTACCTGGAAAATCTCTTGACGTACGGACCAGATGCCAAGACAAGTCATCTCAATGCCTGTGTGCTGTGGGCAGATGACGAAGCGGGCAAGTTTAAGATAGCTGACGCAAATGACAATGACGGCTTTGACGCAAGACGAAGCAGAATCGCAGGCAAAAAGAGTTTAGAACTGATGGATCGTTTGCATTTGGACATGTGGTTGCAAGAGAAATATTTGCTGAACGGAGTGAATGTTCGCCTGAGACTGAATCGTAGCAGTGCCGCTTTCCATTTGTTGGCTAATGAGGATGCTACTAAGGGTGGCAATCCTAAAAGCCAAATCATGGTGGCCAGACTCTACGTACGGCGCGTGGAAGTGTTACCTAAAGTGGGAAACGAAATCAGTCAGACGTTGAGCAGAACGACCGCCAAGTATCCCATACGACGTGTGGAAGTGAAAACGTTCACCATTTCTACTGGACTGCAATCCATAACCGAAGATCATCTGTTTCAAGGACAGTTACCCAAGCGTTTAATCCTTGGTATGGTCTCGAATGCAGCCTTCAACGGAACCTTCGCTGAAAATCCTTTCAACTTTCAACACTTCAACGTGAAGAAAATCGAAGTCAGTCGCGATGGCAAGACCTTGTGTACCCGACCTTTCGAACCTAACTTTGATCCCACAAATATGAATTACTTGAGATCGTACTTGTCCCTGTACGAAGCCACCGGCCAGTTAGGAACCAACACCAGTCACGGCATTGAGTATGAGGAATATGCAGGAGGCTATGCTTTGTGGGCTTTCGATTTCACTCCAGGCCAAGGCAGCGACGAGGGACATTTCCACCCTATAAAATCTGGCCAGATTCGTGTGGAACTTCAGTTTGCAGAACAACTGAAACAGACAGTGAACGTGATCCTGTATGCAGAATTCGATAATACCATATAAATCAACAGTTTGAGAGAAGTCATTCTAGATTATTAGAAAGCCATGGAAGACTGTTATCCCTCTTTACCTAGTGGAGAAACTTTGGAGATTGAATGTGAGGAGACCGTGGAAAAAGAAGAATCTCAAGACAAAGACGAAGAAGATATCATAATGAAGTCGAGATGGCCAGAACAAGAAGCCCATTTAGTCTGCTGTTTTGCCAAACACTTGGTCAACAAAATGACGGAATTGATCAAGAAAAATTGCTATGGATGTCAAAACGATCATCCCAGTCAAATTCAACACGATAAATGCCTGATGTTGAGTCAAGAAGAAAAATTGGACGAGTATCTGGACGAAGCTTGGAGCCTCATCTCGAACAAAGACGTGTTGCACCAGTGGTATAAAGACTTGCGTGAACATTCTTGTCCACCATTAACCACTCAAGAGATCCATCGTATCGAAGCTCTCCTGAATCAGAGTGAGGAAACAGAACGAATAACCGTTTATTCGTCAGACATTTTCAAGCAAAAAGTCAGGATCGAATTGACGACTTATTATTACCTGTGAAGAAGAAAACAAACAAAAATCAATGGATACCTGGGAACTTTATTACCTTTTGAACCACAGTTCGTATACGGCTTCTTGGAATCCTGTCGTCTGTGCTAAAGATGAACTCCCTCATCGCAAACCTAAAGACCATCAAGCTTACGTGATCAACACGGACGACAGTCATCTCCCAGGAACCCACTGGGTAGCCGTCTACTTTCCTCAAGAAGGATGTGTGGAATATTTCGATTCGTACGGATTGCCCCCTTTGGAAGACGATATCATCGACTTTATGAGAAGAAATGCTCAAACCACCCGATTCAATAATGTGAAATTCCAAGGCACAGATTCCTTGGTGTGTGGACAGTACTGTGTGTATTTTCTGCATCATCGCAGCCTGGGCTATTCCTTAGAAAATTTAGTGACTCATTTCGATCCTCGTTCTTCTGCTAGAAACGATGTGAAAGTAGATCGATGGTTTTGTGACCATTATGCTTATCTTTTGTCTCAAGCTAGGAAACGTAGTGTCCATCAATGGCCTAATGACTTCCAACAGTGGAAATCACAATTTCATTCACAACGTTGTCAGCCCTGTTCAAAGTAGTTAGTAATTGAAGAAAAAAATGTTTGTGATTTGAAAAAAATTGTTTGATGTTATAGTGTTGGATTATTGTTAAAAATGTTGTTGTTGTTTAGTGTTAAGTGATTTTTGAATAAAAAATGTTGTGTTTAGAAAAAAAATGCCTTTGTCTTTTGTTTAGCTATAAGAATGTTGGATTGATGCTCTTTCATTTCTTACTATCCCTCTCATGAACGTTGCGGCTCGAAAACCGTGTGGGGGATGTTTTCCTTCACGTCCGCGCTTTAACTTTAAGAACCGGGTTGTTCCCAGTCTAGCCATCCATTGTCGACTCATCCTCCTAAGAAGATGTGCTCCAAACTAGCTAAGCTCAACGAAGCCTACGTGAATTTGCATAGGGTCAGACACAGTCTGATACCGAAGCCAGAAGAAATAGAGAATGTGAGAATGTTAAAAATCACTGAAGACCTGATAGAAGAGCTCTTCAGAGAAGAAATGAACAGGGAGAAAGAAGAATGGACAGAGAAGTACAGACTTCAGAGACAGCAGCAACAGCAGCAACAACAGCAGCAACAGCAGCAACCTGAAGCTGACAGAGGCTTTGTCGATTGTCGTATCGACACCAAAGAATTCTTCTTCTCTTTCCGAAGAAGCAGACCTATCGCCAGAAAGTCTATCCTCAGAGGACATCGCATTCTTAGAAACTAAAAAAGAATGCCATAGCAAAAAACAAAAAAAACCAGCCCTTTTCAGGGCTACCCAATACTCTAGAAAAGAAATAACTATTAATTTGCCAATGTGTGTAAGTAGAGTAGTGTGAAAATAAACACTAACTCTCTCTTAAAAAATGTGAGGGTATGTGTTTGTGTGTTTGTGTGTTAGTGTTAGTAAGAGCTAAATGTAAGTTGGTGTGGATAGTAGATTAAAATGATATCTTATCTTAGTGTTTGAGGTGTATATTTGGGATTAGATTGGATTGCTTTGAGTATGTGGATAGTCTATTGAAGTGATTTATAAAAAAATTTTACAATAGTGATGGGTAGCATAAAAAGTGAGTGAGTGTTTCTTTTAGGTCCGCGCGTTGTTGTTTTTTTTTTTGGTTCATGATCTAGGTAAGATGAATTTTATGTTATTAGGGGATGTTTTCCTTCACGTCCGCGCTTTCAGTATAAATTGAAAGTCGTTCGGCAGTCCAGCTACCCTTGTTGATTGATCAACACCAAAAAATGAACACGAGACTTGAGAAACTGTTGGAGCTTCATGTGCATCTGGAATATGCCAGGCGCATATTAAATGAACTGGCCGCGGAAGCCATTGTCGAGGAGGGAAGGATAAGAGAGGAGGAAAGAAGAAACAAAGAAGAGGAGGAGAGAAGATATAAAGAAGAAGAAGAAAGAAGATATAAAGAGGAAAGAAGAAACAAAGAAGAGGAGGAGGAAAAGGAGAGAAGAAATTTCAAAATCCCAGAGAGCGAAAATTGGGATTCTGAAGCGACATATCCTGCCTCTGCTCTCTCCCCCCAAAAGGTAAAAAGTAACTGGGGGATAAGATGTGTATGTGGCGCCAGGCCTGGAAGGTGCCACCATTAACCAGGTGTCCATGAAGTTCCAAACAAAACAGCCCTTTTCAGGGCTACCCAATACTCTAGAAAAGAAATAACGATCGATTTGCCAATGTGTAGGTAGAGTAGTGTGAATATAAACACTAACTCTTTTTAAAAAAAAATGTGAGGGTATGTGTTTGTGTGATTGTGTGTTTGTGTTTGTAAGAGCTCAGGTATGTTTGTGTGAATAGTAGATTATAGGTTTTTTTAATGTTTCTTAGCGCATGTGGAGAGTATAGTTTGGGTTTGATTATATGAAATGAGAAAAGTGGGGGATGTTTTCCTTCACGTCCGCGCGATGTTAGTCATGATCTAGGTAAGATCCATTTTATGTTATTAGGGGGATGTTTTCCTTCACGTCCGCACTTTCACTATAAGAACCCATAGTGTTCGTTGTTCAAACCATTCTGCAAAGAATAAAAAGAAGATGGCGTCAAACCAAATGGACAAATTACAAACCTTGCAAGACGTTTTAGACAACTTAGGAATAATGGAACAGATGCTATTAAGACTGGTTGAAGACCATTATTCCTATAGTCCCCATCGTGTGAAGATGGAAATTAATAACTTAAGGAAAGCAAAGGACAAGATTAGTGGTGTCATGAAAGAGATCAAGGAGGAGAAGGAGGATGAAGAGGAAAGAATAAGAATACGCAATTGGAACGAAAAAATTGAAAAAGAAGAAGAAAATGAAAAGAAGAAGAAAGAAGAGGAGGAAGAGAAGAAAGAAGAGGAGGAGAAGAAAAAAAAGAAAGAGAAGAAGAGTGTAGGAGATAAAATAAGAACTTGGTGGAGGAAAAGAAGAAATTAGAAGAAGAAGAAGAAAACCCAAAGGCCCTTTTCAGGGCCAGCCATATTTCTCGAAAAGAGATAGTCTTTGAATTGCCTACCCCTTTTTTAAAAAATTTTTTTTAAAAAAAAGAAAAAAATCCCATGTTCCATTCCCCTTGTCCCTAAACAAGCCCAAACTCTATTCCCATGTTAAATTCCCCTTGACGCTAGAGTGGCCCACGATTTATCACCATGTTAATTCCCCTTGTCGGTAAAGTGCCCCACGATTTTTCTCCATGTTAATTTTCCATTGTCGGTAAAGTGCCCCAAGGGGTCTTGTAATGCTAATTTCCATTGTCGGTAAAGTGCCCCCCTTCACTACTTACGTGACTAGTGTCCCAAACAATGAAAGTTGGCTTACGTGACTAGTGACCCAAACAGTGAAAGCTGGCTTACGTGGCTAGTGTACCAAACGGTGAAAGCGCAACCATTCTATTCCATAACCGTCGAGAATATCGAACAGAGTGGCGATTATGCTGAGCGAAATGACAAACAAAACAAGATGTCATTAAAACATTAAAAGTTCATTACAGTTAATATAAGTCATTACTTTGCATTGCTGACTGTTTGCTACTGTCTACAAGACTGTTTTAATCTCTCTCTCTCTCTCTGATATATATATATATATATATATATATATATATATATATATATATATCCCTACCCGTTGCACTAGAAAGTATACCTCGGAAATCACTCTAGCACTGTATGGATTACTCAGCGATATTCATGGATGAGGAATACTAATTTATATTATAATAATTTAATTTTCCTGAACAGTACTGCACACACTTTCTTTTCCTAGTATTTTCAAGAAAATGCAAAGCTAAAATTAGAAAATGAGAAAAGCTGCTGGACTCTCGCATAGTTAAACTGAACATCTGCCAGATAAAGAAAACACATTACGCTATCCAACATGCATACTGAGTATATACAGAGAAACGTTTGAAGCCTATAGTAATGTTGACAGTTCCCACTACATTGATATTAGCACACATAATCTTGCACCTACCCCCAGGACATGCATGGTTTACATGTTAAACTTATGGAAATCAGGAAACTCAATTCTCATATGAAGATAATGTGGACAAATCCTACTCTGTCAATGGGCAAAATGTTAATAAAGCACAACATTCTTCCAGATGAAATAATGTAAATGTCTGGTCGAAAAACATCGTTGTGTCATCAAAATTAATGTATTTGGGGCTCAACAGCTCCAAATGGCCCGACTGAAAGAACTATATGACATCACATGGGAAGTTCTATCGGCGGAAATTCATTGTCCAAGAATGATGGTATATGTGCCAAATGTTCTTTTTACTGAAATGACAGTTTCTTTTTTAAATGTAATTTGTATAACAACGACAGAATACTTATAATTGTTGCTGGTTATCAAATTGTGCAATATTGCTTCGGTATACATATAGGACAATATTTTCACGCGAGAGAATTGAGACGTGCGGTATCTGAGTCAGAATTAAATGCAAATTCCAAGACTTCCAAAAACTGGAAAGTATTCAATTCGTTTGATAAATTCAGTAATATATCATTGCCAGATTAAGGCACTCAATATATTGCCATCAGGTTCATTTAATATTGCCATCATGCGACTTTGACTTGAAGGTCATATAACTTTACGAATGTTATGGACTACTAGAAGTTCAAAATATGTGTATTCACTCTGAATAAATTTACTTAGATTCTTCCTTTTTCTTTTTCTCCACTCACTTATCTTTTCTTCAGTATTACAAAACAATTATTGTTCTCGTTTTCAGGTTAAATAATGATTTGTGAACACAAGACATATGACATATTACTCAAGGCTTATACATGTGTTGAGTATATTATTAACAAAATCGCATATAGGCAACACAAGACATATGGCATATTAACTCAAGACTGATACCTGTGTTGAGTATATTATTAATAAAATCGCATATAGGCATTCAGCTTGTGAATGTTAGTGTCATAAATATTTCGTGATTTTACTGCCATATTGAAACACAAACGTCTAAATAATGCAATAGGTCTAGTTTATCAAATAGTCTTCACTTTGCAAATGAAAACATGCGCTATGTGGTAACCATCCAAGAGAAGAATATAATTTTGGTGCCCTCCGATGAGTTCCCATAAAAGCGATGATATTTTTTTATGAAAACGTAATTACAGTGAATATTTAAATGTTTTTGGATCAAACTTAACAAGTGGTCCTAGAGGAATGACCTGTAATATATTTAACGAACTTGGGTTACGACCCCTGGGTCATGATCTAGACAGTAGGAATTGCCAAGGAGATCACACGTGTTTGAACTACATTTTCAGCACAGATAATTCGGGGGGGGGGATTCGCTTGAAAGAAATAAATGTGCGTTTGTGTATATTCTTGTTTGTTGCTTGTTTGTTATTTTGAAGACAGGTAATGGAATTAGATACCGTGGAGGAAGTTCGCAATTTTTTTCATCCGGTTCAGTTTTAAATCTGTTGGACTAGCCAAAGTTTTGGTCTCTCAAGGGGAGCTACTCTACAAGCTTGTCAGCAGGGGAAGCGTGATATAACATTGGTCTACTTGACGCCAAGTCATTGTCTAAAAAACTATCAGTTATTATGGCATCAGAGGATTCAGAATATGAAGAAGAGGTATATTAAAATATAGTGGTACCATAAACTAACAAATCGTTTTTTATTTGTACATAAGAAAATTAGTTTTACTGATTTGTAACATGTTTTCGTGGTGGGCACTGGTACAAGGTAGTCCTATAATACTCATGGCACTAATTCAATTCTCATAATAAGCCCATGCAAACACCATGATATTCAAAATTAAATAACTTAAAATTTTTGATTGCTCATGATCAAACCTATATTTATCAGCATAGATGAAACCTGGATGTTAGCTTTTGTATAGAGGGAAGGATCCGCGGCATTTTCTGGACCTGCATGTGTTTGAAACATGTGCTTTCAATTCCGCACCAAAGAGTCAGGTGCTCATTTTAGTAATGAGTGTTCCAAACTCAAGACTGTTAAAGGACTGAAATTTCATCAATAAAACAAAGTCTTTGTTTTTTTCCACTTACAACTAGAATAAGCTCTTAAAAGATTCTTTTTCCTACAACATAACTTACATTATTAACCAATCCTGGTCAGCCTAACCCATATATGAAATCAGAAATAAACTCTGCATCTCATCTCTCGAGAATTTAATGAGAATCAGCATGTACAGATGTGAAAAATTAGACTTTGAAACTGCATTCAACAAGTGGGCAGCCCTAAAATCATGACGGATCTTCATGTAACACTTTGTAACATTTTGTTAATGCTTGTTGTAATTAGAGTATTAACTAACCCATCTTTTGTAATTTTTGTTGCCTGTTACATTAATAGACTAAATTAACACTTGAAAAAATGTACACTACTTGTTCTGGCGACACTTTTTGAAAATTGGCGACAAAATATTGAGGTTGGCGATTTTTTTGGCGACAGCTTTTTAAAAGCCAGGACCATCCCTGTATACTTTATTTTATGTTCACCCATTTCCAGGCTGGTTGCCATTTTCCATACCATTAGTACCCTGTGTCCTACATGTAAGACCTTGATGCTGATATTTATGTTTTGGATGTCTGGGTCTTAGTGCCTAAATAATGGCACTGTTTTGATGTTGACTAACATCGTAATGAAAGTCAGATTTTTCAGGAATATCTCACACAGCTGGCAGCCAGTAACGATTCTTTTCTATAAAGTCATAAAGTTTTAGTCCGACTTTACTTACTCTTATGTCTTTTGTCTAATAAACTCAAATTCTTAAATGAAATGGACCTGTTTTCAAGTTCCATTGGCCTACATTTCAGTTGGTTGGAAAGCGATGAAAGCCGGGAATGCTGAAATAGGGTTAAGCTGAAATATTATTCTTTAACAAAATGAATAAAAATATATTATGCCTATGAGAACTGTAAGCAACATTTCGATTTGTTCAAGAAACATATCCCCCACATGAACCTACTTGAACTTACTTCGGCCTACCTCAACTGCCATCGCATTTCAACAAATTCAGCTGTATTTCAATGGAGCATGAAAATGCTTCCATGTGGTAATGTCAGATTTGTATTCTACCGGGATAAAAACAGCACAGTAAGTATATTTAATTACATATCAATTTCTGGAAAGAATGTCAGTATGGGCTGCCAAGTGTGTAAGAAGTTCCTCAAACTTTGACTACATGTTCCAATGTCAACCAACATCGAAACACACTAAACAAGCCCATTGTTTGAGTAGTAAGGCATAGCACTAAAACATAAATAAATATGATGTGTCTTCCATTGTAGGACTAGTACAGGGGCTTGTTACAAAGAAAATCCATCAAAGAACTGAGGGATTAGGAGGGTAGAACCTGTGGTAGATAATCCTAAGTTTCTTTGTAACAAGTCCTGTGGGCACTATGTGCATTGTTCAAGGTATTATTAAGTAGTCAGTGTTAACGTACTTAAATACTTTGAGAAATATGCTTCAGGTAAGTCTACAATGAAATTTATGTTTTAGGCATCAAAGTCTTACCACCCAAATAACGGCAATGTGTAGCGTGTTTTGATGTCGATTAAGATCGGAACAATAAGTTAAATTTTCAGGAATATCTCACACACTTGGCAGACCATATCGGCACATTTCTACAAATTAAAGATGTAATGTTTTAGTCAGATTTTACTTACTCTGATATCATTTTCCTTACAAATTATCATTCCCATACAAGCAAATGGACATGTTTTAAAATTCCATTGACCTATATTTCAGTTGGCTGGAATGCTATAGAAGTCAGGAATACCTAATGTGGTTAAAGGATTATAAGAATCTTGAATGAAACGAAGCTTTCAAAATATCTTTGTCAGCATTAATATATTTTTATTGGGTTCGTTAAAGAATTATACAGGAGTTTTAACTCATTTCATTATTCTTGGCTTCCATCGCTTTCCTGCCTACAGAAATGTAGGCCAATGCAACTTTAAAACAGGCCCATTTGCTTGTGTCACAGTATGAACTTATTAGGAAAAAGACTTCAGGGTATGTAATGGCTACATTTTCAGAAAGTAAAAAAATATTCATAATTAAGGGTACCAGTAGTTCATAAAGCATTTTTAGTAACCTCTAATTACAATCCTGTAATCTAGTTACTCAGTCAAATTCATTACAATGTATTGCTTCTGTTGATCTCTTTTTGAGTCATTTTGCCAAATTATACTGCATATGAATATGATATTTTATAAACATCTGTCAGATGTGTTTATAATATACAGTGTACATACAACTGAGAAAATTTTCTACTTGTAAATACATTATTGCTTAAAACCAGTGTTAAATGCAAAAATATTCATACTGGGAAACAGTTGGCATAATTCAAATAAAAGAACGAAACCAGCACGCACATTCATAAAAATACATTGCATTTCTTGCTTTGCTTCCACTTGTCCCTGTCCAGCTTTCACATTTTCCTGTTCTGTCCTGAAATTCCAGTCTAGCTTGACCCCTGTTGAGCCCAAATACAGTAAAACCTGTCTTGAGAGACCACTGCTATGAGAGACTGCCTGTCTTGAGGGACCAGGTTCTCCATGTACAGATTTAGAGATTATATAGTGTTATAACCTGTTATGAGAGACCGCCTGTCATGAGAGACCATTATGTTTTGGCTGAAGGGGTGGTCTTTCAAGACAGGTTCCACTGTACAAAGATTTCATCATTTAATCATTTTGCATGCTTTTAGGGTTAAAAAAAAATAATCCTAAATTATTATCTTTGCCTTGAGTGATGATTTTACTTAAACTGCATAAAGAATTAGGTATTTTCTATTTCAGGTCTTCATAAGATTGTAAGTAATAATCACCAAATGTATACTTTGCTATGCAATTATTTTAATTTCTTCAAAGCAGAAATCGTGTGAACAAATGGCACACGGAAATATGAACTTTGTTTTTCCATTTTCAGGAAACCCATATAATTGTGGAATTATCTGGCATTATGGAGACAGATTATTTGTCAAAGGCCAAAGATTGTAAAATTTTGGTAAGTTCACATTCATTTTATGTTACACATGTGAAAGGGAAGGAATTTTTTGCTTGTCTTAAGTTCACTACCATTTCATGTTACACATGTGAAAGGGAAGGATTTACAAGTATTGTCATAAGTTCACTACTATTTTCTGTCATACAAGTAAAAAGGTGGAAGGATTTATATGGATTGTCACAAAAGCCATTTCATTTTGCAAATATTGAATAATATTGGGGAAAAATCAAGAATTTTCAGCCACCACTTCTTCATGACATAAAAAATATGGTATTGAGTTGCAATTGAATTGATTGTGAATTCAATTTATTGAATTCTATATTGGAATTTTGGAAGGATGCAGAGCTTTTCATTCATTTGAGATACAAGGGCCTTGTGAATCATTTGGGTGCTTATAAACATTTTTTTAGGGTAAATCCATGCACTGAGGTGATTGGATTTGTCAAGTAGACTGGTTACCACTTAGTCCATACCATATCAGTATATTTTCTTATGTGAAAGACCAGTTTAGCATCACAATTTACCAATGGTTGTGACCTCAGTAAGTGTTAGAGAAATGTATTAAAGCCTGTCTTTTCCATTTCCCCTTTTGAAATGTAAATTTAAGTAAAATGTATTGTCATAAATCTTTGCTTACTATTTGATAGTTTGCACTGGGAATATGGTGTTAAACATTATTGTCAACAATTACCTTCGACATCCCCAGCTCATCTTGCAGTAAATGTTACTATCAGACTGTTCTAAATATGTGTTGAAATTTACTGACCTTTGAGGTAATTTTCAATATAGAATCCCATGTGCTGGGTGTCCTTGACAAATATTGCATTAAATATACAGTCCCTCATCAGAATACATGATTGAAATTGGATGTTTGGTCATGAAACAAACTTATTCAGAGCTCAGTTAAACCACTCCAGCTTTTGACTTAACCATGTAAAAACTGGCTGTGCCAAGGAAGCCACTCCAGCTTTTGACTTAACCATGTAACAAAAACTGGTTTTGCCAAGGAAACCACTCTAGCTTTTGACTTAACCATGTAAAAAACTGGTTGAGCCAAGGAAGCCACTCCAGCTTTTGACTTAACCACATAAAAACTGGCTGTGCCAAGGAAACCACTCCAGCTTTTGACTTAACCATGTGAAAACTGGCTGTGCTAAGGAAAACTTCACTGCTTACTAGTCCTTGATTCAGGTTTGGACTTTGAGAATATCTGTATGCCAAGTAAATGCAGGTTTACACCTTCAATATATATATATGCATTTTTAACTGATAATAATCTCTTAACCCAAACATTGCTTAACATCTAGCTTATGTCAAGTATCAATAACTTTTGTCTAACATCTAGCAGCAATCTGATTGGTCAGCTGTCCAGATGGATTACTCATAAACTGTAGCTGATCATTGCATGCTTAGCATGGAGGTATTGTCATACCTTGACTGTCTGTCTGTCTGTCTGCCTGCCTGTCCATCTGTCTATAATGACATCTCCTTTCAAAGTACTGGTTGTAAACTCACCAGACTTGATACAAAGGCTGCATATGTGATGACCAAATGAAAGAGGGTGTAATTTTTTGACCATTGACCTGGGGTCTCAGGGAAAGGGTCAGATCAAATATGCAGAATTTGTAATTGCATTGACATTTTAACATATTTTCTCTGCCAATTTTATTCTTTTAAACTGCTGGTTAGAAATTTCCCTGACTTGCTACAAAGGCTGCCCATGTGATGATCATCTGTAAGAAGGGTATATGGCACATTTCCCTGGGGTCTGTGGGATATGATCAGAGCTCAAACAGCAAAAAATTCTAATAACAGCAACATGTTTAAATATATTTGGCAAATGTTGTACATAGGATTAGGACACATAATGTATACAGACAAATCAATTGCCATATTGTCTGTGTTTGGGATGGGGGAGGGGGTCTACGCATTGGGGCAGGTCTCTACTGATATTTAGTTATAATGGCTGTTTTCCAGGGTATATATACAGGTCTGTACTGATATTTAATTATGGCTGTTTTACAGGGTATAGATACAGACAGACCTATCTTACAGCTGGACCACTACATTTTTGCTGGCGAATATCAGGACACACTGGGCACCTGCATGTTGTTTGAAGAAAAACCTATGACTGGTAAGTTACCTACCTTACTTTGGCAATGGATTACAAATAGAGTGTTGAATTTGGAAATTTTGGATCTGCATTTTTTGGCTGAGCATACACATTTCAAACATTCACTTGTGCAGGACAACTTCAAACATTTCAAAAATTCATTTGTGCAGGACAAGTTACTTAAAGCACATTATCTCAGACATTCACTTGTACAGGACAAATTTCTTACAGCATATAATCTCAGACATTCACTTTTATAGGACAAGTTACTTCAAGCATTTCAAAAATTCACTTGTGTAGGACAGGTTACTTACAGCATATTATCTCAGACATTCACTTGTACAGGACAAGTTGTCTACAGTTCTCATCTGCCTGCATATTTTTTCACCAATATAGCACATGCAACTAGTTTCTGTTGAATTTTAATAATCAAACAATAATATTCTTATAAAATAAACTTTGAAAATATCGTTTTGGAGGAAATATTAAGTCTACTGATAATTTCACACTTTAAGGGTAGAATCATGAGCAGTCCTGGATAACCAGGTGTAGTGTTCACAAAACTCCTCAACATCACTGCTCACTCCTACTCAGTTTTGAGCAGTCTTGGAAAATCAGGTGTAGTGTTCACATAACTCCTCAACATCACTGCTCACTATTACTCAGTTTTGAGCAGTCCTGGATAACCAGGTGCAGTGTTCACAAAACTCCTCAACATCACTGCTCACTCCTACTCAGTTTTTGAGCAGTCCTGGAAAACCAGGTGTAGTGTTCACAAAACTCCTCAACATCACTGCTCACTATTACTCAGTTTTGAGCAGTCCTGGACAATCAGGTGTAGTGTTCACAAAACTCCTCAACATCACTGTTCACAAAACTCCTTAACATCACTGCTCATTCCTACTCAGTTTTGAGCAATGATGGGTTCTTTGGATTACATTATTCTTATTTTATTTTCATTGAATATAAAAATAACATTTTTTAGGAGTATTAGTTAGAACTTTTGAGATTCTTTTGTATAAAGCAGTTTGTTTATTAATGAAATTAAATTGATCTTTAGTTTAAAAGATAACTGTCACAATTATTGCCCAGTACAATTCTTCAAGAGGTGTGTTTGCAAATAATATTTTTCATTTAAATGAGATTTGTATATATTTTGTGATTTTGTTCTCTGCATTTAAACTGTAAAAAGTATTTTGTCTTGTCTTCACAGAAGTGAACATTTACTTGAATAGAAGTGACAAAAACATTTAATTTTTTTTTACCCAAGTTGTAATAAAAGGAAATTTTTGTGGAATTTTACTTCTTTCTGGTGAACAAAGTGTAAATAGTACATGAGTATCCATTGTGAAAAGAATAACTGTCAATGTACTTCCACTAAACATAGCCTTGTAAAGTTCTCCATCTTTATGAGCTTTTTGTTGAAAGCCATAAAAGTGGCTAGCTCTGTAATGTCATTCATGAGACCCCTTCCATAACTCCATTCATGAAAGCCATAAAAGTGGCCCACTCGGTAATGTCATTCATGAGACCCCTTCCATAACTCTATTCATGAAAGCCATAAAGTGGCCCACTTTGTAATGTCATTCATGAGACCCCTTCCATAACTCTATTCATGAAAGCCATAAAGTGGCCCACTTTGTAATGTCATTCATGAGACCCCTTCCATAACTCTATTCATGAAAGCCATAAAAGTGGCCCGCTCTGTAATGTCATTCATGAGACCCTCTCTGTAACTCTATTCATGAAAGTCGTAAGAGTAACCCACTCTATAATTCCTTTCGTTGGAGCCATAAAAGTGTCCTACTCTATAAATCCATTAATGAAAGCCATAAACATGGTCCACTCTATAAATCCATTCATGAAAGCCGTAAAAGTGGTCCACTCTTTAACTTTATTCATTAAAGCCATAAAAGTGGCCCACTTTAAAATGCTGTTCATAAAAGTCAGAAAAGTGGTCCACTTTTAAACACTTTATGGAAGCAGTAAAAGTTATCTGATTACAGTTAAAGAAAGTCATAGAAATGACCCACTGTATAATGCTGATCATGGAAGTTATATAAATTTCTGACTGTATAATTCCTGGAAGTCGTCAAAATATGTCACTTTATAATGCAGTTCATAGAAATCAAGGAAATGCTCCACTTTATAATGTAATTCATAGAAATTCGTAGAAATGGCCCATGTTTTAATGCTGTTGAAGGAAGTCATGTAAATGGCCCACTTTTTAATGATGGTCAAGGAAGTCATAGAAATAGCCTACATAATCTTGGTCAGAGAAGTCATAGAAATGGCCCACTTTATTATGCTATTCAGGGATGTGAACAGAAATGGCCCACTTTATTATGCTATTCATGGAAGTCATAGGAACAGCCCACTGTATAATGATGTTTATGGAAGTCATATAAATGGCCCACTTTGTAACGATTTTCAAGGAAGTCATAGAAGTGGCTCACTTAATGTTATTGAAGGAGGTCATAGTTATTGTCCATTTTATAATGCTGTTCCAAGAAGTTGTAGAAATGGCCCACTTTATAATGTTGCTGATGAGTTATAAAAGTTTTACACATCATAACACAATACATTGAAGCCAGTAAATTGGTCCACTTTAAAATGATGTTCATCAGTCATTAAAGTGGACTGTTATATAATTCTTTACATGGGCTCCATTAAAGTGGACCATTGTATAATTCTTTACATGTGAGCCATTAGAGTGGACCATTGTATAATTCTTTACATGGGAGTCAATAAAGTGGACCATTGTATAATTCTTTACAAGGGCACCATTAAAGTGGACCATTATATAATTCTTTACATGTGAGCCATTAAAGTGGACCATTATATAATTCTTTACATGGGAGTCAATAAAGTGGACCATTGTATAATTCTTTACAAGGGCACCATTAAAGTGGACCATTGTATAATTCTTTACATGTGAGCCATTAGAGTGGACCATTGTATAATTCTTTACATGGGCACCATTAAAGTGGACCATTGTATAATTCTTTACATGTGAGCCATTAGAGTGGACCATTGTATAATTCTTTACATGGGCACCATTAAAGTGGACCATTGTATAATTCTTTACATGTGAACCATTAGAGTGGACCGTTGTATAATTCTTTACATGTGAGCCATTAGAGTGGACCATTGTATAATTCTTTACATGGGAGTCATTAAAGTGGACCATTGTGTATTTATTTTCATGGGAGTCGTTAAAGTTGCCCCTTTCATAATTATGTTAATAAAAGTGGCCCACTTTATAGGTGATGCCACCATATGCTGATGGATGTTCCATGAAGATTGTATCAGAACAGTGCATAAAGATACAAAACTGGATATTTATACTTAATGACACAGTTCTTTCAGTTCATCAGGCTGCATTAGTGACCATACTTGCATTATGAGAGGGGAGGTATTATAATGAGTGTTTTTGTAGTGAGGGATGGCTGTCATTGAATTGTATTCATACAGAATTTCCAGGCCAAAGTCATAAGCTTTGAATCTAAGATTTTATTGTGTCATTTTGTTTTATTAGGGGATGTCAACACAGGAGAGAGTTCAACCCAAGAAAATAGAGAGAAGGCATCCAAAGACCTTGAATTCAAGCTTCTTTGTACGAAGAAATTGTGCATGCAACGAGCATTTCTAAAATCCAAACAGGAAAAAAAGGAAACAGAAAACAAGCAGTCAGAGACAGGTATATTTTCTTGATTTTGCTTTTGGATAATATTTTTAGAGCAGTAAAAAAATATTAGATATGTGTCATGAATACAGATATGGTCAAGATTGAGGAAGTTAGACAGTACGATAATCCATATTATCTTTAGCCAGTACTCTCTTCTCTTCCTTGTATGATAATCCATATTATATTTAGCCAGTACTCTTTTCTCTTCCTTTTATGAAAATCCATATTATCTTTAGCCAGTACTCTCTTCTCTTCCTTTTATGATAATCCATATTATCTCTAGCCAGTACTCTCTTCTCTTCCTTTTATGATAATCCATATTATCTCTAGCCAGTACTCTCTTCTCTTCCTTTTATGATAATCCATATTATCTTTAGCCAGTACTCTGTTCACTTTCTTTTATGATAATCCATATTATTTTTAGCCAGTACTCTGTTCTCTTCCTTTTATGATAATCCATATTATCTTTAGCCAGTACTCTGTTCTCTTACTCTTTCTCTTTCTTCTTTAACTTTGGAAGTGGTTCTTAAAAGACCATAAATGAACTGTATTGAAAGATGAAATATACTTAGTAAACAAAAGTTTTAAAAAATATATGGATTTGCTGAGAGAGACAAGACAAAGACATGTAGACAGAAAACTGAAGAGACAGACAGACAGACAGATGCACAGCAAAATAATTGAACTCCATAAAGAGAGAAGCAAACTTTAATTCAAACGAATATATAAGAAATACTGTAATTGTGAGATATGACAAAAAGAGAAAGGCATTTACACACAAAACTGACAGACAGACAGATGATAGTATATATTATATGGTATATATTTAGACACTCTAGGGTTATACAGTAAGTGTTATATAGTAAGACACTCTAGGGTTTAGTTCAAGTTTCCTCTGACCCTTGCCACTCCATTTTTGATATTTGGACACTTATGTTGGGGTGTAGGGTCAGAGCGCATTCCCTATCGAAAAGCTGGAGTTCGCCGACACCATTTTCTGTCAGCATGGGGTAACTGCTTTCTAGCCAATCCAGCACACCTCAACGACCTTTCATTGAGATATATCTGCATGAAATCGATAGGAATATGATTTATTTTCTCAAAAATCATGAGCATAGCATTTGTCATGTCTTTAATCCACTGACAGACTAGATGAAAGTACGTCGTTGTTGAAATTTGACCTGGATCTGGCCATTTGCATTCCGAGTCACATGACTAAACAAATCACGGAACCTACATGTCAATAACATCAGAGGTCATATAGTCACATGATAACGAAAATAAGCAAATTTCCCAAGTTGTTGTACATAGAATTTGGACATATTATATAGAAGTCACTTAATAGGGAATGCGCTCTGACCCTACACCCCAACATAAATGTCCAAATATGAAAAATGGGGTGGCAAGTCTCAGAGGAAACTCGGACTATCTAGGGTTGTACAGTATGTGTTATATAGTAAGACACTCTGGGGTTATACAGTATATGGTACATGTATATAGTTAAACACTCTAGGGTTATTCAGTATATGGTATACAGTTAGACACTCAAGGGTTATACGGTATGTGTTATATACTAGGACACTGGGGTTATACAGTACATGGTACATGTATATAGTTAAACACTCTAGGGTTATTCAGTATATGGTATATAGTTACACATTCAAGGGTTGTACAGTATGTGGTATATAGTTAGACACTCTAGGATTATGCTGTATATGGTATATATATACAGTATATGGTATATAGACACTATAGAAATGTACAGTATATGGTATATTATTTTTTTTTAAAAAACAGAGTTACACCACTCTCTCAATAACTTGTGCCCTGATAACTCGAACCTGGTTATAATGTGGGGTCACATGGCTCCCATTTTTTAAACCAGAAAATACCCTAAAAATTGATCCCTATTTGTTGAACATGAAGAAAATCACGATAAAAATTGGTTACGGAAACTTTGATTTGTCACTCGTTTTATCATCGAAAACGGTAGAGAGAACCTGGAAATTTTAATCAACACTTTGAAATATCAAATTTAAAAATAGGTCATATAATATTCTTACATTTTCTATCCAAACGACATTCCTAGAACACTGCAATTAACGATATGTAAGGAAATTTCGATCAATGAAAATGTCACTTATTTCGAGTGGAAGCAGTATTCTTTAATAAATAAATACAAATTAAATAATTTTTTTATTAATTGAAATTTATGTTCTAGTTCTATCTTTTAGTTCCTTTTAAGTGTAATCGTCATAAATGCAATGTGTCCTCTTGTAGTTGAACGTAAAGTGCGTCAATGTACCATAACGGCTTTGTCCACGAGCATTGCTCTGAGAACCTAATTAAGTGCCGACTGTATTTTAATAACTGACTTCTGGAAGTATTTATTGTATTGTTGCACTGAATTCAAAGCTGGCCTCCTTTGTATTACTATGTTAATTATGTCTTTTGAATCAATTAAAGGAGGTGGAATAAAAGAAAAGTTAAAAGGCACCAAAATCTTGCAAACTTAAAATCTAGCGGTCGTGGTCGTATGTCAGGTGAAGTCACTTCATTTGATTAATCAAGCACTATTAACTGTATTGTGTAAGTAACATAAACTACCTTAAATTAACCAACTCTTTTATAATTATGATCAGAGATAGCAAGGCAACCAAGCGAAATGAATACTTCATTTAAAAATAAAGAGCTTGATTTCACAGATACGTTCCATTGTCGGCAAGCGAGTTTCAGAGAATTCTTGAACTGGCACTTAGAGATATCCTCAGGGATGATAAGAACTTTCATTATTACTTCCAAATGAATCACGACATCAATATCGTACTAATTGAACAATACAAAAATTAAGTATCAATGCAGACAGATGTCTCACAAAATAAATGTTTTTTAAATAAAGGAATCTCGTTTTCGTGGTGTATCAACTACTTCCCTGCTCTGTGGACTCCCAGTTTGCCAGGATAATAATAAACACCACTACGGGAACCAGACTCATCAAGAAAACAAAAAGTAGTGATGTAATACACAGATTCTTTCGCATATATGTAATGGTTGTTGAAACTAGTTGGAACGATCTTTCATATGTTGGACATTTTGAAAATAAATGCTATTTAAACAGAATAACAAACAACTTCGTTATAAAAAGCTCGTTATTAAAAATTATCGTTGACATGATTGTAAAATGAGGATTCAGTCAATAAACAGCTGAGTTCCCTAATACCGCTCCCCTCCCCTTACCGTTTTCTAGATGTCAAAGCGATTTTTTCAATATTTGGAGGTCCCTCAGTAAATCACTTATAGTGTGGTCTGTATTTGTGGACCCTGTTGTGCATGAGTTATCGAGGGAAAGGTGTATACAGTATGTGATTTTATAGTTTGACAAGATACGATATAATGTTGTTTCTCTGATGATAGCCAGTGAGGTTGAACCAGCTAAGGGAGATGAAAATGATGTGGAGGTTACTATACAAACAGAAGTGGTACCGGATGGTGAAAAGAGACAGAAGTTAGATGACTCAAATGGATGAAAGGTGCTGTGCATGTAATGGTAAGAGGTTTTATATAGAATTAGGATTTTCATAATCATCCAGGTAACCATGTGAATAGGGGTAGTGTTTTAGGTTCCCTCTCCAGGTTACCTTGTGCAAGTGGGGTAGTGTTTCACTTTCATCCACAGGTAACCATATGTGAGAGGGTAATATTTGTGTTCCCATCCCAGATGATCATATGCAATGGGCAGGGTAATTTTATGGTTCCTCCTCAAGTATTTATGTTCAAGGGTCATAATGTTTTAGTTTCCCGACAGGTAACCATGTGTAAGAGTGGTAATTATTTTCTTCCTCTCCAGGTAACCATCTGAAAATCACATAATGTTTTGGTTCTCCTCCCATGTAACCTTGTGCATGTGGGTAATGTTTGGGATCCATCCTCAGCTATCCCTGGGCAGTAGCCTGTGGAGGGGGAACTCTGCTATGGATATTGGGTCATTATTCCTGGGTCATAGTTAAGAGGGTATGAAGAGAGTAGTGAAGACATAAAATCCGGTATTTTTTATTGATTATTATTATAAAGGGGTGTAAATATTACAAGAGATAACGTGACTTGCACTCAAAAATAAATAAAAAATATGCTTTGCCTTTCTCTTTGTAAATGTATCTTTCTTGACGTTCTTGACATTTGTGTTGTCTTGATTTAGAATATTATTTTGCACAAACAAATTCCTTGAAATTGATTAATCAGTTATTCTGTTATTAAATCCAGTGTTTCTTTTCAAAATTGTTATACATAGCTGGTTAAAACCAAATGGCAGACATCTTCTGCCTCAAAAGCCAAAATGCAAATGCCTAATTTTTATTGATATATATGAAATGATGTTATTATACCTAGAAAGGAGTTACTATTTAGTTTACTATTAACTGAAATTGTCTCCCAAAAGAAAGCAAAATTTTAACTAAACAGTGCAGATTCATTAGCCTTGCATTGGGGCTGTTCCATTAAAACAAACATGAGACCCAGGGAAGGAATTTTGAAATGGGGTCCTCACCCATAAATGCAATTTAGAATTTCCTTATCATTTTAAAATGTAAATTAAAAGAACCCTATCATATATATTTTTTTAAACTGCCTGCCCTGGGTACCAATGTATGTTTAAATGGAACAGCCCTTAGGATAGGTAGTTTTCTGTACCAAGGGAGGTAACTTTTGCAGTTAGCATGATGTATGTAAACAGTTGTATGAACAGCAATGATGATATTTTTATGTCATTAGTTCCACAAATAAGTTTATGTATTCTTTTTATGAATTTTTGTAAGGTAATAAATTCATTACCTGTAGCTATACTGGATATGGACTGTTTATTAGGTAATAACTTCACTACCTGTAGCTGTTCTGTAGTATGGACTGTTTATTAGGTAATAACTTCACTACCTGTAGCTGTACTGTGGTATGGACTGTTTATTAGGTAATAACTTCACTACCTGTAGCTGTACTGGGTATGGACTGTTTATTAGGTAATAACTTCATTACCTGTAGCTGTACTGTAGTATGGACTGTTTATAAGGGAATAACTTCACTACCTGTAGCTGTACTGTGATATGACTGTTTATTAGGTAATAACTTCACTACCTGTAGCTGTATTGTAGTATGGACTGTTTATAAGGGAATAACTTCACTACCTGTAGCTGTACTGTAGTATGGACTGTTTATTAGGTAATAACTTCACTACCTGTAGCTGTACTGTGGTATGGACTATTTATAAGGGAATAAATTCATTACCTGTAGCTATACTGGATATGGACTGTTTATTAGGTAATAACTTCACTACCTGTAGCTGTACTGTAGTATGGACTGTTTATAAGGGAATAACTTAACTACCTGTAGCTGTACTGGGTATGGACTGTTTATTAGGTAATAACTTTATTACCTGTAGCTGTACTGTGGTATGGACTGTTTATAAGGGAATAACTTCACTACCTGTAGCTGTACTGGGTATGGACTGTTTATTAGGTAATAACTTCATTACCTGTAGCAGTACTGTGGTATGGACTGTTTATAAGGGAATAACTTCACTACCTGTAGCTGTACTGGGTATGGACTGTTTATTAGATAATAACTTCACTACCTGTAACTGCACTGGGTATGGACTGTTTATTAGGTAATAACTTTATTACCTGTAGCTGTACTGGGTATGGACTGTTTATTAGGTAATAATTTCACTATGTTTAGCTGTACTGGGTATGGACTGTTTATAGGTAATAACTTTACTATGTGTAGCTGTACTGGGTATGGACTGTTTATTAGGTAATAACTTCACTACCTGTAGCTGTACTGTGGTATGGACTGTTTATTAGGTAATAACTTCACTACCTGTAACTGTACTGGGTATGGATTGTTTATAAGGGAATAACTTCACTACCTGCAGCTGTACTGGGTATGGATTGTTTATTAGGTAATAACTTCACTACCTGTAGCTGTACTGGGGTATGGACTGTTTATAAGGGAATAACTTCACTACCTGCAGCTGTACTGGGTATGGATTGTTTATTAGGTAATAACTTCACTACCTGTAGCTGTACTGGGGTATGGACTGTTTATTAGGAATAACTTCACTACCTGTAGCTGTACTGGGTATGGACTGTTTATTAGGTAATAACTTCATTACCTGTAGCTATACTGTGGTATGGACTGTTTATAAGGGAATAAATTCACTACCTGTAGCTGTACTGGGTATGGACTGTTTATTAGGTAATAACTTTATTACCTGTAGCTGCACTGGGTATGGACTGTTTATTAGGTAATAACTTTATTACCTGTAGCTGTACTGGGTATGGACTGTTTATTAGGTAATAATTTCACTATGTTTAGCTGTACTGGGTATGGACTGTTTATAGGTAATAACTTTACTATGTGTAGCTGTACTGGGTATGGACTGTTTATTAGGTAATAACTTCACTACCTGTAGCTGTACTGTGGTATGGACTGTTTATTAGGTAATAACTTCACTACATGTAGCTGTACTGGGTATGGACTGTTTAGTAGGTAATAACTTCATTACCTGTAATTGTACTGTGGTATGGACTGTTTATTAGGTAATAACTTCACTACCTGTAGCTGTACTGTGGTATGGGTTGTTTATTAGGTAATAATTTCATTGCCTGTAGCTGTACCGGGTATGGATTGTTTATTAGGTAAAATCTTCACTACCTATAGCTGTACTGGGTATGGACTGTTTATTATGTAATAATTTCATTACCTGTAGCTATACTGGGTATGGACTGTTTATTAGGTAATGACTTCATTACCTGTAGCTATGCTGGGTATGGACTGTTATGACCATCCTGTATCTAATACACACTTCAGCTCAAGGTGTATGATGTTCAAGATGATGATTACATTCTTTATACTCTGGTTACTAACATGTAACTGATATTACCTTTGTGCCATATATTACATAATTACATCAATTATTATATCATGCCATATTATTAAACATGTTACATACTGAAAGAGTATGATATTTGTGCTGTATATACTTGATTACAAGTCGAGTCCGGTTGCAAGGAAGATAGATCCAGATCTGCCAATGCATAATGTACTGTCAGATCAGGGTCTTCATTGTTTTTATTCTGTCAGATTAGGGTCTATGTTGTTTGTTCTACTGATTACTCCTAACAAATTGCATAAAACTAGATCTTTCACTGTACACCACTCCCTCAATAACTTGTGCTCTGATAACTCGCAAATCCACTTATAATGCAGGGTCAGGGGTGGATCCCATTTTTTAAACCAGAAAATACTCCATAAATTGGTAATGGAAACTTTGATGTATCACTTGTTTTATCGTACAAAACAGTAGAGAGGACCTGGAAATTTTAATTTACACTATCAAATTTAAAAATAGATCATACAGTTTTTTACATTTTCTTTCCAAATGACACCACAAATAACTATTCGTAAGGAAATTTTGATCAATGAAATGTGACTTACGCCGAGTGGCGGCAGTACTTTAATACATACAGATTAAATTTAAACAATGTATCAATTGAAATTTTTGTTCTAGTTCTATCTTTTAGTTTCTTTTAAGTGTAATCATAATAAATGTGATGTGCCCTCTTGAAATTCAACTTGAAATGCGTCACTCTACCGTAACAGCTATATCCACGAGTGTTTCTCCGAGAACCTAACTAAGTGCCAACCATGTTTTGATAGCTGACTTCCTGAAGTATTTGTTGTACTGATTTAAAAGCTGACCTCCTTTGTATTATCCGACTCTTTCATAAGTGTGATCAAAGATAACAAGGCAGCCATGCGAAATGAATACTTCGTAAAATAAAGAGCTTGATTTCACAAATACATTCCATTGTTGGCAAGTGAGTTTCAGAGAATTCTTGAACTAGCACTAAGAGATATCCTCAAGGATGATAAGAAGTTTCAGTATTACTTTCAGTGAAATCACAACATCAATATTGTACTTATTAAACAATAGAAAAGTTGAGTTTTGACACAGACCACTGTCACATGAAATAAATATTGCATGTTTTTGAAGAAAATGAATCTTGTTTGGCAGTGTATCAACAGTTAGTTTAGTTCCTAGCTCATGGGACTCCTGTTTTGGCAAAATAATATTAAGCACCACTACGGGAACCAGACTCATCAAGAAAACAGAAAGCAGTATGTAATACACAGATTTTTTCGCGTGATGGTTGTTGAAACCAGTTGGAACGATCTTTCATATGTTGAACATTTTATTGTTGTTGTTGTAGGGTTTAACGCCATTTTTCAGCACTCAATAGGCTATACATGGCAGCCAGTATTAATGGTGGAGGAAGAACCCGGGAAAACACCGGAAAGAACCACCGACCCTCGAGAAGCTACTGGCAAGCTTTCTCACATACTGAACATTTTGAAAATAAATGCTATTTAAACAAAATAACAAACAACTTTCTTAGAAAAAAACACATTATTAAAATGTAGTATCGACGTGATTGTAAAATGAGGATCCAGTCAATAAACAGCCCAGGTCCCTAACGTTGCTTCCCCCCCCCACACACACACACACATGGTGTTCTCGAAGTCAAAGCAATTTTATCCAAGTTTTGGAAGTCCCTCAGTAACTTGTGCCTCGCTGATAGTGCGGTCTATGTTTGTGGACCCTGTTGTGTGCGAGTTATCGAGAGAAATGTGTATTATGCAATTTCAGATCTGGGTCTGTGCAGTTTGCAGTTGTACTCATCTTATAAGCAAATATATATATATATATATATATATATATATATATATATATAGTAACCTATTTAACACAGAAATCATGTGATAAATTTACTTTGCATGCTTTATTTTCCTTAAATATATTATTTTGGAATCATTAAATGCTTGTGAATTAAAAAAATTAGAAACATAACACTATTGATTAACAGTAACAGTTTGTCACTTTGTTTCTATTAAAGTGATTAAAACTTTCCAGAATAAAAAAACCCAATGAAATGTTATCTTTGAGATTTACAATATTTTATCATGAAATAGAAGCCAGAACCATTTGGCTTTTGATGTACAAGATTGGTATGAAAAAGCACCATTGATCAGAAACCGGAACCATTTGGCTTTTGATGTACAATAATTCCAGTGTTAGCCTACTAGCCCAGCACAGGAAATCATGGAAAGCCATTGGTCAGTGTCAAGCCATAATTCCAATATTGATCTACAAACCCAAAATAAAGGATGGATGGAAAGCTGTTGGTCAGTGTCAGGTGGTAATAATAGCAATATTGACCTACTAACCAGGCATAAACAATGCATGGAAAGCCATGTCAAACAAAAGGCTTTTCGTTCTATGATTTATACTAGCCCAAACATGATATTTAGTTACCTGGGCTAGTTGGACATAGGGGGTGTAATCCTCTGGTTCCATATCAGAATTTTTCCTCTAAGACAGGAACATCCTCGTTTTTTGCAGGCAGACAACACAATGACAGTTGGGCGTCCATTGTCATCTTGCACAGTGACAAAAGAAGGTTAGAAAGAATCGCTGTTGACTGTTTACGAAAGTGTTACAAGCAGTATATAGTATTAAATGTTATAGTGACCGAATGTGATTCAGGCTGGTATCATGTTTGAAGTATATTGATTGATTTTGGGACATTATCTGATTATACACTGCATGTACATTGATTGATTTTGGGACATTATCTGATTATACAGTGCATGTGTTTCATTATGTGCTGCATGGCATTGTAAACTTAGCTATGCCATGACGTTTAATAAACTGATGTGAAAATTTGTTTGAAAAAGTCAGAATATTATCTCCCTCAAACGGATGACTACGTAAGTAACCAATCAGCAATACCTCCTGTGGACAAAATATGTCTACCAGTATTCACTAGATGAGGCATGTCTGCCCAAAATAGATATTGTCAATTATGCACTTTTTGTTCAGTACAAGTTGCCTTATTAAACAAGGTCCCTTTTACAAGGTGGTTATGGTTATAGATTGTATTTTGGTACAATTAATGCTATGTACAGTGTACCCTGGTATAAGGTACTGTTAATGATATGTACAGTGTACCCCGGTATAAGGTACTGTTAATGCTATGTACAGTGTACCCCGGTATAAGGTACTGTTAATGCTATGTACAGTGTACCCTGGTATAAGGTACTGTTAATGCTATGTACAGTGTACCCCAGTATAAGGTACTGTTAATGCTATGTACAGTGTACCCCAGTATAAGGTACTGTTAATGCTATGTTCAGTGTACCCTGGTATAAGGCACTGTTAATGCTATGTACAGTGTACCCTGTTTTTGTAATACAGACCTCTATATTATCTGGATATAATCAATAGTCCTTTTACATTGTGTAATACACCTCTCCCTCGATAACTTGTGCACATTGGGGTGCAAAAACATCGACTGCACTATAAGTGAGGCGCAAGTAATCAAGGGACCTATAAAAGAAGCCAAAACAAATAAAGGGATCAACGTAAAGGCAAAAGGGGGTGGGTGGGTTGGCAGGTAATAGCGTTGAATACTCAATTTACAATCGTGCTGAGATTAACTGTGAATAAATGCCTCTTTTTAATGGTGTACTTTGTTTATTTTTTTCTCATAGAGCAACATTAATTTCAGGATAAATTACAGTATTTTAGGAGATCATCAAAACATTATTCCACATGGTTTACGTTCGCTTAACATGTGTATCACTTCACACATTGTGTACTACATCACTAATTTGTGTGTTGAATTGGATACATTCTAGTTTTATTATTTGATCCAAATTAGACAGGTATTTTAATACCAAATATCAACACTCTTTTCGAGAAATACTGTTGATCAAATGAACGAATGAACAATAGATAGATTTGATTGTGGTAGAAGTAAAATGACAAAAAGCACAAGGGTTAATAATTACCAACATGAATTTAATGGGTCTACAAATTTAAAACAGTGTAAATTTGAACACGATAATACTTGCCATTTGTGACATTCTTGACAAATATACAATGCTGTCAGGCATTTCTGCGCACTTAAGGTTTCCGTCTCCAATATTGAAGCAAAATGCATACCAAATTCGACCGATGAAAATATAATGCAGCAATGCTTACCATTTTTAAGAGGCAATTGTCACCAGAATATTCTGTTCAAAATAATACTAATTATGGACACAGTTGATACCAACCTGTGTTTTCCTGACAAGCGATATGTCGGCCTATTCTGCACACAGCATTGAAAAGATGTAATGTTTATCCATCGTGCTGTAGAAATGAAATACATTACTTTGAACTGTTTATGTCAGCAGTTCAGTCAAGTAATTAGGTCAGGTATATATTAATTTTACAAAATTCAAGGTAAAAATGCCAATAAATGGAACATAATTGTGGGAAGGAACACTTGTATGGCTCTCATGAACATCATTGTAGTAAGGAACACTTCTGTGGCTCCCATGAATGGCATTGTAGTAAGGAACACTTCTTTGTCTCCCTTGAAGAGATTTGTAGTAAAGAACACTTCTGTGACTCCATTAATGACATTGTAGTAAGGAGCACTTCTGTGACTCTCTTGAGCAGGATTGTATAAAGAAACACTTATGTAATTCCCTTTAACATCATTGTAGTAAGGAACATTTCTGTGGCTCCATTGAATGGCATTGTAGTAAGGAACACTACTGTGACTCAATTGAATGGCATTGTAGTAAGAAACACTTCTGTGGCTTTCGTGAACTGCAATGTAGAAAGAAACACCTCTGTAAATCCCTTGAACATTATTCTCGTAAGGAATGCTTATGTCACTCCCTTGAACAGTATTGTAGTAAGGAACACTTCAGTGACTCCCTTGAATAGCACTGTTGTAAGGAGCATTTCTGTGACTCCCTTGAACAGCCTCTAGTAAAGAACACTTATGTGACTCCCTTGAATGGCATTGTAGTAAGGAACACTTCTGTGACTCCCTTGAATGGCCTTGTAGTAAGTAACACTTCTGTGACTCCTTGAATGTCATTGTAGTAAGGAACACTTATGTAACTCCCTTGAATGGCACTGTGGTAAGGAACACTTCTGTGACTCCCTTGAATGGCTCTGTTGTAAGGAACACTTCTGTAACTCCCTTGAATGGCATTGAGGTAAGGAACACTTCTGTGACTCCCTTGAATGGCATTGTATTAAGGAACACTTCTGTGACTCCCTTGAACAGCATTTTAGTAAGGAACACTTAGGTGACTCCCTTGAACAGCATTGTAGTAAGGAACACTTAGGTGACTCCCTTGAACAGCATTACAATAAGGAACCAATGCATTAATATCTGATCTGTGTAAATATGCTGAATCATAGTTTCCACACTTTCAACAATGACAGTAATGGCAAAGGTGTCAAGTTTTAAGTTAAATTATTTGCAAATCAGATGTTTGTGAGTGTGTGTTGGGAGGAGGGGTTGTACAGAGGTATGTGAGAACCTTGATACCAAGGCACAGTTGTTTGTTTTTGCCATTCAGTTGTTTCTTAGGGTAGTCTTGTACCAAACTTGCATGTGAAATAGTTAATCTTTAATGTTGTGAAAATGTGTGCTTGTATTAATAGAAGATATGTACTAAAATTATAGTAATAGGAAATGTACACTAAAATTATATTAATAGAAAATGTGTACTAAAATTATATTAATAGAAAATGTGTACTAAAATTTATATAATAAAATATGTGTACTAAAATTATATTAATAGAAAATGTGTATTAAAATTATATTAATAGAAAATATGTTCTAAAATTCTATTAATAGAAAATGTGTTCTAAAATTGTTTCAAGAATAATGATGTGATGAACATTCAAACTAGATACAGGATGAATAATAAAAATATTTATTTCTTCAAAAATGCAAGCTTGTTTTCATCCTTATTTATTTCCTCACATGTTAGATAGCCAGATGTTGACTTTATAAATATGTGTTAAGCGTGCATTTTAAAATCCAGATCATATCAATAACAACTAGACTAGTCCAGTAACTTTATTGGTAATGCATTTGTACAGAACAAGCCAGGTCAGTTTGACCTATAATTTGTTTTTGCTTCACTTTGGCCAGACTTTTCTTTGTATAAAAATGGCAGCCAATTCAATGAGGATATGAATCTCACTGCATCATTCTTGTCTCCTAAGTCAGTGTGACCTATATTTCCCATCCTTGCATGATATTTTTCTCCCAGAGCTATTATTGTAAAGGGTCCTTTATCACACCAAAAGGAAAGAAGCTTTCATTGTCCTAACCTCAAATACCACACTTCAGCACATTTTGTATTTGAGACAAAGTATGTTCTTAGGTTCTTAAGATCACCTCTGTCTGTGTGGGTTTGAATCTTGGATTCAGCCAATGTGGGTATGTGAGAAAGCTTGCCAGTAGCTTCTCGTGGGTCGATGGTTCTTTCCGGAGGTTTTCCCAGGTTCTTCCTCCACTATTAATACTGGCCACCATGTATAGCCTAGCCTGTGCTGAAAAATGGTATTAAACCCTACAACAACAACAAGGTTTGTAAGACCATAGTGAAATATTTTCACATCTTATGCATGTTACACAAAAGCTAGAAAGTGATGTTTCTATGAAAGAAATTATCAATTAGCCAATGAATTATCAGTTATCAAGTAGCCAATGAATTACTTTAAGTCGATTAACAACTTGTGAACAATTTTGTATTCCACATCAGTCATACATTAGATATATACAGGTATGCAGTGTGTTCCTGCACCTTGTTTTCACAAATCCTTAGTATAGGATGATTAACTGTCTGAAACTATAAGCTTCTTTGCACACCTTCAAATCAAAGTACTGAAAGGTATATGCCTAATTTGCATTCAACTTGTTTATATTGTTTCTTTTTAGCAGACATCAGATGTTGCATTCTTTGTGGCTGACAATATTTAATTATCATTCACTTGTATTACAACAGTAAAACTTGAAGAGATTCCTCAATATGTATGTCACTATCGTCAATAGTTATGTCACTGTCTTTATTAGGTATGACACTGCCTTCAAAAGGTATGTCACTCTCTTCAGTATGGATGTCAGTGTCTATTAGGTATGTCACTGTTGTAAAGGTATGCCATTGTCTTTAGTAGGTATGTCACTGTCTTCATTAGGTATATCGCTGTTCAATAGGTATGTCACTCTTCAAAAGGTATGTCACTGGCTTCATTACATATGACACTGCCTTCGAAAGGTATGTCACTGTCTTAAGTATTGATGTCAGTGTCTTCATTAGGTATGTCAATGTCTTTAGTTGTTGTTGTTGTTGTTGCTGCAGGGTTTAACACCATTTTTCAGCACACAATAAGCTTTACATGGCGGCCAGTATTAATGGTGGAGGAAGAAACTGGAAAGAACCACCAACCCTTGAGAAGCTACTGGCAAGCTTTCTCACATACCCACACTGGCCGAATCCGAGATTCAAACCTACGCAGACAGAGGTGAGATGGCAGTGATTCATAACGAAGAGCGCTTTAGACCACTCGGCCATTCGTGGCCCTCTGTCTTTAGTAGGTATGTCACTGTCTTCAGAAGGTGTGTCACTGGCTTCATTACGTATGACACTGCCTTCAAAAGGTATGTCACTGTCTTAAGTAGGGATATCAATGTCTTAATTAGGTATATCACTGTTGTAAAGGTATGTCACTGTCTTTATTAGGTATGTCACTGTTCAATAGGTACATCACTCTCTTCAGTAGGTATGTCACTGTATTCATTAGGTATGACATTGTCTTCAAATGGTATGTCACTGTCTTCAAAAGATATGTCACTGTCTTCATTAGGGATGTCACTGTCTTCAGTAGTTAAGTCACTATCTTCATCAGGTATGTCACTCTTCAAAAGGTAGGCCACTGTCTTCAGTAGGTATGTCACCGTCTTCAAAAGGTATGTCACTGTCTTCACTAGGTATATCACTGTTCGAAAGTTATGCCACTGTCTTCAGTGGGGATGTCACTGTCTTCAAAAGGTGTGTCTTCATTTGGTATATCACTGTTCGAAAGGTATGCCACTGTCTTCACTAGTTATATCACTGTTCGAAAGGTATGCCACTGTCTTCAGTAGGTATGTTACTGTCTTTAAAACGTATGTCACTGTCTTAAGTAGCTGTCACTGCCTTCAAGAGGTACATCACTGTCTTCAGTAGGGATGTCACTGTCTTTAAAGGTATATTGCTATCTTCAGTATAGTTAGTATGTCACTCTCTTCAAAAGGTATGTCACTGTCTTCAGTAGGGATGTCACTGTCTTCAAAGGTATATTGCTGTCTTCAGTATAGTTAGTATGTCACTGTCTTCAAAAGGAATATCACTGTCCTCAAAAGTATATCACTGTCTTCAGTACATTAGGTATGTCATCATCTCCAATAGGTGTCACTGATTTGTCCTTTTTGTCCTGTTGATTTACTCACATCTAAAAGTAGAATAAATCTGACCTATTAAATAAGGAAGATTTTTAAAAATTTAAAAGTTTCATTCTAAAAAAAAAATATGATTTAGCTGAACTTCTCAAACCTGAGCAGTTTCTATTATATAATTCTTGTTTCAAGGAGGCATGTGTAAATCAATATTTGACATCTTTATCTCTATCTGTTGGAAAAATTTTGTAAAGTGTATTCAGTCAGTTGCAGTCAATAAAGATGCTGAGGATTTCCATATTTCAGGGGAGTAACTCGTGTCATACTTTAGGAATGGCCACAGAAACGCAGTATCTTGATAGTTCCATGTAATGCTGATATACACGGTGACACTTTTGTATATAGTAGAGGACTAAAATTAATGTGTCTGAATTATTGTACTGGGTTCACTTACCTAATATAGCCTTGACCTTGTTTTAGCCTTGACCTAGTCTTGACATCAATATACAGTAGCTCGAAGTATTTGAAACTAATGACCACAAGGGCTAGCATTTGTGTTTCACAGTTGATGAAAATCAAAGTTAGAAATGGTTGGAAGTGATTATTCAGTGTAATTTCACGGAGGTACTGTATAAAGCAATATTTGGTATCTCTTTATGAATGTTGGGATTTGTTAAAAGTGTATTCAGTCATCTGTAGTCAATTAAGATGCTGAGGACTGCTGGATTGTGGGGGGGATAACTCGTGTCAAACATTGGGAATACCCCCTGAAACAAAGCATGGCACATGTGATGCTGATATACTTGATGACACTTTTACATCGAGTAGAAGAGTGAGACTAATATATCACAGTTTGTGAAGACCCAAGGAAGCTGATGAAGACCCAAGGCAGTAACGGTTGGCAACAACTATTTACTGACAATTGATTAGATCATTTAGATAGTTCCAGGATATTTGTGCTATAAAACAGTTTGTTGTAAGATGTTTTGTCAAATTCCTAAATTTTGCTTGCTTCAAAAGATACAAAAACAGACAGAAGAAATGACAAGAAGGCAAGCTTATGACAAATTGTTACTATAGAACTGTATTGTTTTCTTATAAGGTCATTGACCCATGTACAAAATTATACAATGAAGAAAATTTATATCTGGGCTAGATGCACATTGCTGTTCTCAGTCTACAGTAGGGTGGTAAGTAGGATGAACATTCATGAATAATTATTATTAGTTGTCTTATTATTCAGTAAATTTATGATCCATCTGAAACAGCATTTGCAGTCACAGGCACTCGCCATCTGCAAGTTAACACAAAGTGACATGGCTCGTAATCTGCCCCACTCCCATTTCATGCTAACTATCTTAACCCAGACGTATGTTCAGCATATACTATATATTTATTCCAAACGTGTTCCACACGTTTAATGAAGTACTTGACTCATCATTTAATAACCACTTTTACGCGAAGTTTCTGCTTTGAATTGTACCCTGACTTCTTGGGTTGCTTTGAAAATTCCCCTTCCGGTTTATTGCACGTTGAAATATGTTATATTGAATTCTCATTTGTTGTTATTGCTTGTTCCGCTCCAGGATAAACAATAATCACCAATCAAAGATCAATGTAGCTTATTCTGTGCGAGACAAACAGCAAGTGTTGCAGAGAGACTTCGCGGAAACATCATTAGATATGTCAAGTACTGAAGCGGATATGCTGTCAGGGTGTACCATTGAGCGAATCGTGCAAAATTTGTACGAATTCGCTCGCTTGGAGAACAGTGAAACGCGAAACCTCCCGCAAATTCGTTGAAAGTCCCACATATGAAAATGTGCACAGCGAAGTATACCATTTTTATTTAACCGTTCTTGTTCAGACGTCTGTTTTTCGGGTAGCAACTGTTCCATAACTGGGTTTTTCAAGTTCGGTATGACTGGTTGTGATACTAACTCTGATTAGCACAACGTGCCCAGGAATAAAAATTATCGAGTAGTTTGAATCGTTCATGAAGAAAGTTTTACAGATGAGTGTTTAACATACGGGCTACCTAGAAAACCCAAAATGTCCTATTCCCGGTGTGGTTCATTACGATTTTGTTTGGCAAATACTTGTTGATGATAGTGATGATGACAATAATTTTTTAAGTTATGATGTATATCAGACTATTGGAGCTGGGAGAGCGTTAACGGAGACAACACTGAGTGATTTTTTGCCCAATATGGTGTTAAATACGAGTCAGATGTACATGCTGAATGGACAAAAGTAGACGGCATAACCTTTCAGTGATATTTTGAAATTAAATGTACAAAGGGCATAATACTGAACCTAATTAAAATTTACGATTTAAGATTATAATGCAATTTTCATTTTTTAATTAATCAAATTTGCCCTGCGGATCACTTGCTACAAAACCACATAGATGTATCCATATCAGGGTTAAGATAAATTGACTAAAATAGGGGTCAAAATGCAATTAAGAAGTAAAGACATTTATTTTAATACCTCTGTTTCAACAAGCAATAATGGACTAAATACACACCTACAGAATTTCGGAACAGACAAGAAATTTGGCATAGCAGTCATTAAACTACTGATTTAACAAAAGGAGTTTATGTTGGTGAAAAATCCTATTTTGAAGCAGATGTATTCAAAAGATAATATCTGTGATCTCAGGGAAACTTCAAAACAGTCATGAAGATCAGTTTCCCAACATATTCAAGCTGACAAAGAAAAAGGAGCATAGTATGTTCAGAAATAATTAACACATTGATGTTTGTACAGCCAGAGTTGACATCTGTCAAAGATGTTGATTTCAGTAGAGTTATAAGAAAGTGCAGCAGGAAGAAAGAGACATATTGAAGTTTAGATAATAATAATAATGAGGACTTTGTATAGCGCCTAATCTGCAGAAGCTCTAAGCGCTTTACAACATTAGACAACGCCAATAAGATAAAAAACATAATAATATTATTACAACAACAAACACTATGAAACTAGAAAAACATTAAAAAATAAAAAACATATTGCGAATATTTTAGGTACGAAACATTATTAGGTCTTTAAGTTTGTTCTTGCAGTCGAAATAAGTGAGTTTTGAGAGCCCTCTTGAATGTAATGACTGTGTCTTTTGTGTCTAAGTTCAGTGGGCAATTCATTCCACGTTGCTGGGCCCTGGTATGCAAAAGAACGCTGTCCATATGACTTTGTTTTTATACTTGGAATTATGAGTATACGACTGTCAGATGAGGAGCGTAAGGATCCTGTTTGTGTGTACACATGAGTGAGGTCAGATAGGTATGTTGGACTAGAGTCCGACAGTAAAACATAGCACAAAGAACAAATTTTGTTTTTGATTCTGGATCGAATTGATAGCCAGTGTAGGGTACAGAGCATCGGGGAGGTGTGCTCTGATCGTGGTACTCTAAGTATGATCCGAGCAGCTGTATTTTGAACTTGTTGAAGTTTCTGAAGTAGATATTGAGATGAACCAGACATAATTGTGTTACAATAGTCCAGTCTTGAAAGTACTAATGAACACACAAGTGTTTTAGTAGCATCAACTGAAAGATATTTGCGAATTGAGCTGATGCGTCTCAGCTCAAGATATGCGGCCTTGCATATGTTCATGACATGTTGGTGCAGTGTGAGAGTACTGTCCAGAGTAACACCTAGGTTTCATACTGATTGTGTGAATTTAATGTTGGCGTTGCTGATATTTATTGTTTGAGGTAAAGGATGTGAATGAGAAAGTCTTTGTGTTGCGATCAGAATAGCCTCAGTTTTATCATCATTCATCTGCAACTTGTTCCATATCATCCATGATTTCACATCAGAAATGTACCTCTCTACACCTTGGATGGTAGCATCAACTCTTCAGTTGGGTGGCTAGATTTATATATTTGGTTGTCATCAGCGTACAATTGGTAAGACACTGGATGATGATATATGACACTTGAGAGCGACTGAGTGTACAGAATGAAGAGAACAGTTACAAGAACAGACCCCTGTGGAACACCACAACATAGATCAACTGGGCTGGAGTGTATTCCATTTGCAGATACAATTTGTGTCCTGTTAACCAAGTAGGATTTGAACCACAATACGGCTGTATCACGAATGCCAAATACATGCTGGAGACGGTGAAGTAATATAGCATGGTCTATTGTGTCAAATGCTGCAGACAAATCAAGGAGGGTGAGGACTGTAATCTTTCCGCTATCCAACGCAGAGATAATGTCAATTAATACTTTTAGAAGAGTACTTTCAGTACTGTGGCAAGGGCGATATGCAGATTGGACATTGCTAAAAAGACTGTTTGAATTTAGATGAGAGAGAAGCTGGGATAGAACAACCTTTTCCAAGATCTTTTATATGAATAAGAGATTAGAAACTGGGAAGTAGTTCTTTAAATCGTTATGGTCGAGTGATGGTTTCTTCAGCAGAGGCTTTACAATGGCAGTTTTGAAAAATGATGGGAATTCCCCGGATGAGAGAGGTATTAATAACATCAGTTAGTGAAGGTAATACTGGATCTAAGCACTCAAGAAGCAGTGATGTTGGAATTGGATCAAGTTCACATGACCTTTATGCACCCTTCATCAGGATTGTACGTACGAAATCCATAGAGACAGGTTCAAATGCTGCTAATGGTTGCCGCTCAAATTCTGTATCCCAACTGTATGGTGACGACGAGTCAATTGAAATTGTGGTGTCAAGCTTATCTCTAATAATTTGTACTTTGTCATGGAAGAAATTTGCAAACATGTCTGGAAGGTCGACCGGAGAGAAGGTAGTTGGAAGTGGTGTTGATTTGTTGCGTGACATTAGCTTGTTAGCAATCTCGAGGACCTCTTTGCAGCTGGAACTTTCCATGATCTTAGTAGTGTAGTGGGCTGATTTCGCTGCATGGACTATATTTAATATAAATATTGACCTATGACCATTTCTTCATCCCTAGCTTTTTTTCTTTGACAAAGGGGGGGGGGGGGTGTGTGTGTGTCTCTCTTAAGATATAATCATGTCATCATCTTCCCTAAAATATTATATGGGAAACAAATTTGGAATTTCTCTTTTTTATGCAGAGATATTAAACCAGTGAATGAAGGTGCTGATGGAATAAATGAACTTAGCATAGAAAGAACGATGGGGCAGATTTCAAACTGCTCAAGTTTATCACCCTGTGTAATTAAATGAAAATTGTAGAATAGGAATGGGTGTAGTCAACAGTTTTCCTTCTTCACTAACAAATACAAGTACCTGTGGCTGCAGTAGGCTTTTGCATCTGCATAAATAAAATGTGATAAATTTTTTAGGTATTCAACCTTATTCCCAATGCCCGGATTTGTTCTAAATGAGATTTTCTTTGCACGAGGAAATTGCATCATGTATTCTGTTTGGTAGACAACATCGTAACGTCTTTCAAATGTCTTTCAAGTGTAACTGAGACACGAAATTGATAATAATATGTTTTCAAGTCATTTATGTTGTACAAAACAGGTAGAGTTAAATGGCCTAAAATGTTATATAAAACTCACTGCAACCAACATGTAGTCTGTTTGAAAGTATTATTGATCTCTTATCAATTACAATTGCACATATGATAACTATATGTCTGAAAACTGGAAAATACAACTAAGAATGTCAATATACATGAAAGGGTACCACCTACCTTCCAAACCTGGAAAGACTATCAAGTACGTATGTGTATCGATATGTATCGTATCGCAGGCAGCGTATCGTGAATCGAATCGATACGTGCACAAGTGTATCGTTTCACCCCTAGGGGTAAATTATATAATCAGATACATATTACATAATATACATAATGACAGAATACATAACACATTGTAAAGTATTGTTCCTTAAATTGAAGGCAAAATATATAAACAACAGTTTTTTCCGATTACTTATACCGATTTATTACATAGTAAATTGCAAAGTATTTAATAAATTTTGGTATTCATAATGGTATTTTGAGCATTTCGTGAAGAACTGGAAGTCATCTTCAATTACCCTCCTGTGACATCGTTAACATAACCTACGTGCTCTCTCCTTTTTTTTGTGTCTACCTATAACTGTTTGTATAGGAAGTTATCTTAATCTAAAGAGAGTATACAGGTGTCATATTTGTTTAGGTTTATAATTCTTTTGATCCATTTATTTCATCTTGCCATTCTGTCAAGTTATAATCCATTAACACTGTCTAAATTGCACAATAAGTAAATCATCAGTGTCAATATCATGTGATATCCATGAAAACCAAACCCACATTTACAAAGTAGCTGTCTAATGTACGTTGTCCAGGTTATTCTCTCTTGCTATCACCCAGTGCCTTTACCATCATGTAACGTTACAATAATGTAGCTATTACCATCATGTAGCGTTACAATCATGTAGCTATTACCATGGTGTTGCATTTCCATATTGTAGCATTACCATAATGTAGCATTACCATCATGTAGCATTACCATCATTTAGCTATCACCATATGTAGCATTACCATCATGTAACTATTACCATCATTCAGCTATAAAGTCCTCATTATTATTATTATTATTATTATTATTATTATTAATTTGCACAATAAATAAATCATCAGTGTCAATATCATGTGATATCCATGAAAACCAAACCCACATTTACAAAATAGCTGTCTAATGTACGTTGTCCAAGTTATTCTCTCTTGCTATCATCCATATGTAGCGTTACATTCATTTAGCATTACCATCAAGTATCATTACCATCATGTAGCATTACCATCATGTAACTATTACCATCATTCAGATATTACCATCATGTAGCTATTATCATCATGTAGCACTACCATTATTTAGCTATTACCATTATTTAGATATTAACATCATATAGCTATTACCATCATGTAGCATTACCATTATTTAGCTATTACCATCATGTAGCTATTATCATCATGTAGCACTACCATTATTTAGCTATTACCATCATGTAGCTATAACCATCATGTAGCATTACCATCATATACCTTTTTCCATCATGTAGAATTACCATAATGTAGCTATTACCATCATGTAGCTTTTTTCATCATGTAGAATTGCTATAATGTAGCATAACCATCATGCAGCATTACCATCATGTAGCTTTTTACATCATGTAGGATTACTATAATGTAGCATAACCATCATGCAGCATTACCATAATGTAGCTATTATCATCATGTAGTATCACCATAATGTAGCATTACCATCCAGCAGCGTTTTCCATCATGTAGAACTACCATCATGTAGATATTACCATCATGTAGCATCACCATCATGTAGCGTTACCATCATGTAGCTATTACCATCATTAGCATTACCATCATGTAGCTGTTACCATCATGTAGCATTACCTGAGATATAGCTAGGCATATTTCTCTACGGATTTTCTATTCTTCAATCCCCAACCCTGATACCTAGAATAGAATGGGCTTCATACGAACGTCAACTAATTTTAACACAATATTCAGTGATGGAGGTCCGAGTCTTCTTAGTAATTTCTTGACTAAAATTAAAGCATTATTAGGTGGTATACCAAACCTTTCAGTTGCTTTTGGCCAATTCAATCTGCTTTAAAACATTATTCCCAAATAGCTGTACGAAGTTGAATTTAATTTAAATTATCGTAGGATAAGTCCCAGTTTCAGACTGACGGCTCCAATGTCATAGTGATCAGGGCCTCTGCCTCGAATGCGAGAGGTCGCGGGTTCGATACCAGGCCGAGTCATACCAATGACTTATTTAAAAAATGTTACTAACAGCTGCCTCGCTCGGCGTTCATCATTAAGACGTTACTGTTAGGACTGGTCGGGCTGGCGTTAGGATAATGTGACTGGGTGGGATTTCATGCTACTTGTCTGCGGCATGATGCTCTAGTGCTAGACGTCACTATATACTGCAGACGTCGTAGCGATATGACTGAAAAATTGTTAAAGCGACGTTAAAAATCCAAATCCACACCGACACCCACATTTCAGAGCTCTTAAGTCTATCGCCATTTCTAAAAGCAATGATATTTGCCTTATCCTTGTTTACAGTCAGACATGCGATTGTTTTTTTTATGTTTAAATTTTTTTAACAAAAGTATTGAAACTTAGCAAGGGTTCGCACACTATTATCAGAAAGTCACATTGAAACTTAAAGTTGTGTTGTTTTTTTTTATTATCTAAATGCTTGGCCACCGATAATTGCCCCATTATTAAAGGTCTGATCAATGATGGCTCTTTTGAGAATATTTTTGATATGCCATCTTTTAACATGAATCAGGAAAGCTCTTTTTTGTTATAACGGAGTGATTAGCTAAACCATTCGCGTACTGGGAAGTTTTATTGGTTTTAATATATTGAGGAAATATCATTCACGTTCATATTGATTCTTATATTGGTAATCTGACATCCAAGGAAAGAACTGATAATGATAAAATACATGTCAGATACAGCAGGGCTTTGTAAGTCATGCAAAAATCAATACTTCATTATTAGATAAAACAAGCGTCTTAAGGATCCCTGTTCACTCCATTGCAACCAAAGAACTACCATTTCTGTCGGTTCTATTTTATGTGCTTTATTTGCATGCTAATATCAAGCAAAGTTACTCTCAGCAATACCCTTGACTAGTTTTTGGGAATTTTGTCATTTAAGCCAATAACATTGGGTACAAAATCATGCTTTTCCACAAAGTCAACACTGCATATATTGATCTCTTGTTCACCAGGTTTCTTTTGTTTCAACCACGTGACAAATGCCTTGGATCCATTGGCTGAAAAATGTTCATCGAGAGAGCCACACAGATGTGTAACAATGTCTTTTCCAGCTGGTGATAAAAAACCCTGCCATACGTACAAATCGTCGGACGTATATCGGTGTTTATTGACATATATTTTCGTGTAAAGCTATCAGCGATTCTGTGGAATTTGTGTTCGCCCAAGGCGATTTCATGTTGTATTTCGACCAGAAGAGGTTGCATTTGGCACTACTTACATCGTGTTGGGAACATATTATGACCCGACCTTGCTTGTTCCACAAAGAGGTCAAGGTCATGACATCCTTAGACGCGATGGCAGGGGGTTAGTTAAAGCGTTAAAAATTGTTCTTTTTTCTCTGAGCAATGTTTCATGTGATGTGGGTTTCATGTTGTAGAAATGATTAAAGCCCAAAGTCACCATTTTCGCGAGTTCTTCTCCAAAAATATCCTTACCTCGTGCATTGCTGGTAAAATAAGACCACCATAAAAGCCATGTACAAAATGAAAATCCATATTTCCTGGATGAAATGCGATTCTTAGGTCCAGGTAGCGTATACCTGCTTTAGGTTGTTCTTTTATTGAAAGATTTCGAGTCTTTGACCATCTCTGGATTACAGGAATTACACAGCAACATTTACCTAGCTACTGTTACCATTAGCCAGTTATTGAACGATTTTTATTTGTTTTTGCTGGGCGGTTTTTTGAGGAGGGGGTTGGTGGGTGGCGTATTACTGGCGATGTAACAGGAAACTGTGACAACAAAAGAAATATATGTAAGTTTTATATTCTTTGAACTATTTTGTTGCGTTTGTATTCTTGATTTTATTTTATTTTTCTTATGCATGCATGTTTGTATAAATTTTAAAAAAGCTTGACGAAGTCCTTATCAGACTAAACTTAAACTTAAGTATAATTGTGGACTGTATTTTTAATTTACAAACCCATCAGTTTTTTCTCTCATTTTGATAAGCTGTACTGAAGGGATACATTTCAAGACATGCAATAAGATACACATTTCAAAACATCCAGTTTGATTATTCATAACACGTTTCTCGTCAACAGTCGAACCTGCCTTAGAAACCCCTGCTTTAAAGCAGTCACCTGTCCTAAAAGAACAACATTCTCAATTTCCCTATTAGATAACCCGAGAAGCGAAGAACCTGGGGTGAGAAGCTACTTGTCTTAACATTCACCTTTTGTTTACGTCTTGGAGATGGCTACTCAATCATCAGTTAGACTGTTTAGATTTCCATGGCTTCTCATACAAGTTTAATTTCCGTATATTCAAAGTTAAAGTTATGTTGTACTTAAAATCAAAGACTAAAACAAAGTGAATCAAAACATAACAAAAAATCTTTGGTTGTTACTATTAGATTTCAAAATTCAGGTATTAAAAATAATGTATCAATTCCAGACAAATTAAGAAGTTTGTCAATCTGTTATATCAGAAACATTCTATTCATGCTCTCCGGAAGTGCCCCCTCTCCAGCTTGAAAAATCGGTATATATGGCCATGTTGTCTGAGTATGAACTTAACCGCTGTTGACGTGTAGCTTTACATGAATTGTATTCTGATACATGTGTGTCTCTGCTTAAATAGTGCAATTCTGTCACTGTATCATAGGAATGCTAAATACTTAGATCAATCGATTGATTTAAGTTATGCAGTGTTGGCATTATAATAGAGTGTAATGTATAGGTGTTTATTTTCACTCACATCCACTCGTTTATATACATGGCCGTGTCACTTTAACGTTGGATAAACGCTATGTCAATATCGAATAGGTGGACAGGTATCTTCGAAATATATAGCCACTTTCCAAACTCTCCATAAGCACGTGATTTAAAATAATCGAGGCAATTGTGGATTATAGACCTTGGGTTTATTGTTTTGTGGCTCACATTTCATTAAAACTAATTGTACACCGATTTTATTACAACTTAGATCCAGTCAATTCAAGTAACACTTCTCTTTTGTCGTCCGGGGGCGGTTTAGGGAGATAACTCCGTATATGTTAGTATTTGGGCACGGACTGCGCGTATGGACGCGTTTTTCAAGCACGGCGGTCCTTCAGCTACTGACGGTTTATCCAGTTCTAAATATATACGGTAATTGCGTAGAATGTGCAGGTTTATAAATAGTCGTATCTGGTTTAAGACCGTTAATTTGTTCTCCAATCATACATTTGGGACGTGATTAAAAATTGATTACCTCTCTTTAGTTAATTGGCATGGGCCGTCTTTTGCACCCAATTTCGTCGAGTACTGTTGGTAACAAGTAGCAAATGAATAGTGCATTAATATTATGTGAATTCAAAATTAGTCTTGTACATAAATGTGTACCTTCTATGGGACTCCACACGATACATCCCTATAAGAATTATATGATTTTCCCACCCCCACCCCTTGTGGTTTATTAATCAATTAATCAAGCAATGCGAGTAAAATGCATTACCCAAAACTACACCACAGAAAACGACCTGAGCCGGTTCATTGGTAGGATTCGAACCCGCGTGTTGCGTGTTTGGCATGCTAGTTACTGCCACCGTGGTTCCTACATAGAGGAACGAGGAACGCCATTGACCGCGCAATCCGGATTTACGGTAACGTGGACCCAATCAGCACGTACACAATATTTTTGTTTGACAAAGCCGTTATTTTATTTTTTAAAAAGAAAAGATCACATATAACGATGGCTATTTTATGAAACTACTTGGATTCATACGGTTCTAAAAGGTTTTCGAGCATTACTATTTTTTTTTAAAAATGTTTGCTTTATAAAATATTTAGTTTTGAAAATATACCAAGTTCATTATTGTCGATGATTTCATTCTTCCATCGGTGGAGTATTGGGGATCTATCGTTTTGTTTGATTATTTCATTATTCACAGAAGTCATTCGTGCATGTATTTTATCATTCTGTGTGCGTAGGAAATAATATTAAATATTAAATTAAATATAGCTCTAATACCATGCCATAAATACAGCTATTGGACTTGATCCGATTCACTCTGATGCGGGTGGTAGTGGGTTCGAACCCCGGCTGAGTCATACTAAATACTCATTTAAAAAAACGGTACTAACAGCTGCCTCGCCTGGCGCTCAGCATTTAGGGGTTAGTGTTAGGACTGGTCGGCCTGGTGTCAGGATAATGCGACTGGGTGGGACACCGTGCTACATGTGTGCGGCATGATGCCCCAGTGTTAGTTATCACTATAAACTGCCACACTGCAGGCATCGTAGTACAATACAGAAGTTGCTATATATTGCGATAGTTGGAGGAAGGTGCGAGATGTAGTATCGACCAACAGTGATCTTAATTGGAAGGCTATCTCATACTTGACTGCAGTTTCCTGGTATCTGATTGTATTTCTTTTGAGTTCAATCCTACATGAAAACGTTACACTTTTAGAAACGAATGGCTCCGTTCTAACAACAAATAAGCAAAAAAGTCACGAGAGATATTCACACACAATTAAAACATTATTGAATATGCGTTGAGGCAATGTCGTCTTACAACGCCTTTTTATGTGATCTCAGTCACAGGATAATACATACAACTGCTTTATATATAAAGCTGCCTGAAGCGTGTTAAATTAAATGTTTCCTGTCATAATGAGAAAGGAAAATGTATATCGGTCTCAAAATTATTCCCGAAAAGTGAAAACCAGTGTTAAACAGCCATTTTAACGACATGGATGTCAAATAATAATCATTTTTAGAGTCAGTAAAACAGATAGTTGAACGGCGAGGTTCTTAAACATTATTCGCTTTTATGTATATGTAATATTTGTTAGCTTTTTTAATTTATTTATTTCATTATATGCCCTTGTAATGTAACATTGTATGTTAGACTTAACCTTGACCAAAATAAGTTTATTTTCTACTTGACCTAAATTATTGATTTTTTTAAAAAATTATTTTATTATGTGAACAAATAATACATAGCTAAAATAGTCTATGTGTATGGGTTTATTATCAGGATCATTAATAGAAGTAAATATGTTTATTTGGGTCTGGGTCAAGGTTATTGGGATTTCCCTGCAATTTACCTGGCGTATCTGACATTATCCAGGTTCTATATTATAATTATCGTAATAAATTTATAATAATAACTAACATTTTATTTTGTAAACTTTAAGAACTCTCTTGAAGGTTTTTTTTTTCCATTAGGTAATAGGTTTTCTGAAATAGAAAATGTTAATTGTGACATGAGGTCAAGTAGAAGACTATATAATCTTGTTACTGGAATGATTATTCATTCACGTTTAAGATCTAGCAGAATCAATTTGTATTATTTTTGTTTTCAGTATTCATTTGGGCTGAAATTTATTTCTTAAAATTATTTAATTCAGTGATTAATTTTCTCTGGAAATACAGATTACTCATAAAAAATAAATTATTGGACAGCGATATTCACTGGGATTTATAGTGAATTTAAACTTAGAATTATATTACTGAGTTTCAACAAAATACTGTTGGTACAACAACAACACATGCACATCAACATCTTCAGTGTTGGACTTAAGTTGGGTTTCTACAAAAGTTTATTCAGAACTTTACATTATTAGGTCTTGTATCTGTAATTCTAGAATGTTTTCGCAATACCGTAAGTTTTTTTTTTCTTCTTCCATTTTCACTTTGTATTCTTGGGAAATACATTAGTTATTGAATTTTACAAAAATTGTTCTTTCCACTCTTTTATGTTCCTTATTTTAAGAGCATAGACTCGTAACAATCGGATTTAGATCCAATAAAACAGCAATTTTAACGGCGTGGTTGTCAAACAATAATCGGTTTTAGCCAGAATCTAAGTAATTTCTTCATACGGAAAGGGTTTGTATGAGTTAAAATATTGATGTACAGGTAATCCGTGCGAATATTGTCAGCAGCAGCAGCACTGTCTTTGTATGAATAAAACAGAAAAGCTAATCACCGACCATTTCCAAGGATCCTGATCTAGCCATTGTTTGTCGTTGCCATTGCGTAAAAATGTCGTTGCCGGTGCGTTGTGATCGACAAAGTTTTGATGTTGTTGCTGTTGTTGTTGTAGGGTTTAACGCTATTTTTCGGCACAGGATAGGCTATACATGGCGGCCAGTATTAATGGTGGAGGAAAAACCCGGGAAAACCCCAGAAAGAACTACCGACCAACGAGAAGCTACTGACTAGCTTTCTCACATACCCACATCGGCTGAATCTGAGACTCGAACCCACGCAGACATTGGCGAGATGGTAGTGATCCGTAACGGAGAGCGCTTTAGACCACTCGGCCACTTTGGGCCCCACCAAGTTTTGAAATAAATTCTGTAATATTATTGGTGAATAAGAAAACATATATTTTAAAAGATCGAAAAGATGCAATTGATAGCAGTATCATTTCGTTTTGTTTTTTAAGGAATTCCTTTATGACCCGTGAAAATAAGGATTCATAAACATAGTTTTCTAATATCAAACCCCAATAAGAGCAAATCTGATTTAGTTTTAATTTTCTATGCGGATATCGCTGACAATTGCAAATCTTGGCTACCCCTCTCCCTACCCTGGGCCAAGAGATTTCCACGTCGTTGTTCATTTTAGTAATAAATTTATTTAATTCGGGTTTTATTGATAATTATCAATCAATTATCAAACGTCCGGTCTAAATTTCTGAGTGACCGCTCAATGTCAGGTAGCTTCGTGCAAATGACATCTTTCCCGTTTCGCAATCTGAACTTATCAACTCTCATTTCCTCAGTTATCAAACATCCGCATTGTATTAATATCTGAGCTTCAGTTTGGGGTAATAAATACATCGCCCCATGTCAGATGGTATTTTTGTAGTATCAATAGCACCTAAACAAACATGTTTTGAACATACACTACTCTTTTGAATGGTCTTTATTTATTGTCCAAATGAATAATCGACATAAAGAAATGGAATAATTGTTTGGTATCCAGTTATTACTACTTTTCAAAGAGTTGCGCGTCCTTTTTGGGGCGATTCTGGCACGCAATTCAGTGCTGAACATAAGCTTAAGCGAAACTTTATAATGAATACAAAAGTAAGTTTCAGAGTTAGTCAACCTTACTTAATGGACATATTCACAGGATTGAAGCAATGCTGCTAACATGAACGCCCCAAGCACTTTTGGAGCTTTAGGCGAACTGTGACTTTGACCCTCCCCCCCCCCCCCGGCAAAAATTTCACTTCAGTCTAAAAGTTAGCTCCCATGGATTACAACTGGGCACGCAAGGTCTATCTTAATTCTAACTATATAAAGGATATGTACATTTTATTGAGTAGATATGGAGGAATGTGTCACAAGTAAAGTGGAAGCATTATAACGTGAAGACAAACTTTGATTTTCTTTATATTTGCACGGTTTTTTTTTTCCATTATGTGCTAATACGATTAACAGCTTCATTACTGCATTGAAAAATAGAAATTCCTGTATTTTACAATAATTTTGAAATATCGATGCTTTTAGACATTTAGCTTGTCCACATCATGCATCGGATTGTGTAATTTGTCAAAATAAAAAATACATTCTACGAAAATGTAGACTTTAGTTAACACACTTGATACTAATGAAGTGGATTAACCTGAAAATACAGAGCGGTTGTATCTGACAGATGTCAGATCACAAAATATCTAAGCTAACTTTTCAGTGACTGAGTTTACTTGTAGTGATTTTCGTTCTTCATTTTGTTTGCCTCTGCATTCCAAGGTAGAGTGTTGTGTGGCCTTGACAAGCTTGCAGTATACTTCCGTAGCAGATGCTGTATCCAATTTTCGATTGTCACTTAATTTCGGTTTGCATTCGACTCTAATCAACGCCCAATTTATCCATTTTGTTTCAAACCTGATCGTGATGCGAGCCAGACATGCTCCTGTAAAAATTGTGTAAGTATATTTAATCACTAGTTTTGTGTGTGGTTTTTTTTTTTCTTCTATCAAATGTGTACTGTCTGCCCTAGTGTATTACTGGCATACAGTGGGACACATAGCAACAGGTCATGTAAGTTCATTCACTGAGTTTCATACATTCATGCAGAAAACTAATTATTGAAAAGTTAATACTTGAAGACTCCATTTTGTAGTTTGGAGGTTGTTTGAGTGCATTTCTGTATGACACCTCAATGAATGCATAAATTTACACTAGAGGGACTACGGTTCACGCGTTAAGATGTATGCAATACACCCTGGAGGGAGAGAGAGAGAGGATCCATGAATCGTTGAGGGGGTGGGTCTAAATAAGAAGACAAAAGGTCAACAGGAGCAGAAGAAGAAGGAAAACTTAAACGGACCTTAATATGGAAACACTTGTATATCTCACTCTGACATATATAATAATACAAAGCAAAACATCATTCATTGGTAAATCTTCAAATAAACTAAAAGAAAACAAAATTGATAATAGTTCTTAATTTAAAATAGACCTATTATGAAAGCATTCTTTCTATCTGTCATAAAACAATATTCTTCAAAAACTTTGAAATATCTAATGATCGTAATTTTTTGTACCAGATAAAATGTTATTCAAAGCGATTGAGTACAACAAGAAAGTTGTATAGAGAGAACCCTGAGTCTGAATTATTTTACTAGCACCGCCAGTCACACGGCTACTCAGTCGGAATATCCTCGGCCTTTTCCCTCAAGTTGAGAAAGAAACATCGAATGTAATTCGTCGCTGTTGAGAACTTTATTCTTCACTACTTTCGTTTACATGGAACAATATGTTGGTGGAAAGAGACGAAGTCACAATGGGAACAGTCTCGGCCTATACTGTCGTAACATTTATGACACACTCTTGCCAGGGACGAATCATCAGACACATCAAATTCAGGCGTATTCCTAAACCTACTTCTGAGATTATTTCACGATCTGGCGTAAATAGCCGAGCGATGTTCCGATCGATTACTATTGTCATGTTCCGATCGATTACTATTGTCATGGCTTTAAGAACAGCTGTGATTGGAGTGCCGACATTAGTGAATGTAATAGTAATTCCCGTCACACCAAGGCAATGGTTGCTGCGGAGATTTGACATCTGCAACACTAGCATAATCTTTTGATGTTAACAGCTCTGCTAGTTTTGCATCTGCTGGCTACATCTACAGTAGTGAGGGCATATTTACATTTGCACAAAATGCCTTATCGATCATAGACACCATCATGTGGAAGAAATAACAAATCTGCATGATGCACCTCATTTAGTGTTTGGACATTAAACCAACCACGTGAACATTTTATTTGTACTGGTAAAGGAATTTGGGACAGCGCTTGTTTGGCCAACCATGTTCGAGAAATCGCATCAGTGACCTTGGCTGCAATGGCTAACAGTTCCACGGAGGCTTCACCTCTCTTGTACCAACACAGACTGTAATATAATTTGGATATTGTCCGGCTATTTGTGTCCATGGTTTGTTTGTTTGTTTAATTCAGATCGATACAATATTCTGATTTTGATTAGTAGGCTTTTGTCTGCCTCTAAGAGACTGTCCATCACGAAGTGCAATCTTGAATCTTATACCTCCTTTCATACCCCATTCATAACTCCTCATACCTCCATTCGTTTTCACAGTGTTGTATTAAACGCAATTTAGTCATGAATAAGATGCACGTCGGGGCGCTGACTGCCACATAAATCATTGGATGCATTATAAGCAAGGTCATATCAGCATTGCCATACTTCACCAGGTCCTGAATGGCTATTAGAATCGTATGTCTAGCCGTGTACCGGGTCTACAGCAACTGTATGGCAGAAGAAACAGTTCACCGAGATATTTACTCCATGATGGTCATAGTAACTTTGTTAATGTAGCCGCGATATCACCGCCAACGTTTAAAAACCGTTTGTGACTTTCTTGGTGAAGGTGAACTTTTTTGATCCACATTGAGCACAAGTTCCAGAACTTGATACTCGTCCATTATGTGTTCGAACTCGAGTTGGATTTGTTGTACGTGTTTTTGCACGACATCGCACACAATATGAAGATTTGATTCTAATGTATACCACACTCGTATTATTCAGTGGCATCACCCAAAAGAAAATTCGTAAATGGTCTTGGTAAAAACAACGATTTTTCGGTCGACAAATTTTCTAATAAGGAACGCCTAAACTGTCTAAGAATGGTGACGGGACCGTATCTCCCAACTCAGTTTGTGAACTAATCCATGGCCCTGCTGGATCAGGAAAACACAACTGTTTTTGAATATTTTTTTTACGATGGTTAACCTTGGATTGGTTGTGCATGATTGCGCCATCTGCCGATGATGAACCGTGTAATGATGTTTTAAAAGATGTTCAAAAAGAGTTGAGTAACAAAAGATCGTCTAGAAATGATAACATTGCTCAGACGACATTGTAGTACACCATCGATTTTCTCCACTATTCACAAAACCACTTCTATTAACGATTTGGATTGCAAGCAGAAGCAATCTTGAAGTGTACGACGACCGGATGGTTGAAAATCACGTCAATCCGGCCAAGATATGTTCACGAAGCCGATACAAAAACACTGAAATCTTCCATTTAACTCATCGATACCCATACGTGCCAAAAGTGATTTGTGACAACTGTGACAGGCAAATTATATTTTGTGGTATTGACGCGCATGGTCCTGAACCTGGTGTGCCTCTGACAACACGTGGAATGAATTTCGTGACATGTTGTCGCAGATTATCTGAGACCCGTATATATTTGTTTGCGGTTGATTTGACCGTAAGTTGTGGGAGTAAATATCGAGTTGGTTTAGATGCATAAATTTAACATTAAAAAACCAACCATATAAAAATGTCTGGCAATGATACAATAGAAGAGTATGAAAAGCGACGCCGTGAAACTGCTCAGCAATGTCTATAATTGATTCCAAATGTGAATGAGGGTCGCAACAAAAATAGGTTACAATCGCGTCAGACTGCTCAAGAATATCTCACAGCGGGATGTGAAGCCCCTGATTACGCTGTGGTGAAATTTTATCTTGGATTTTAATGCACAACTTCTCATTAGAGATGTTGTCTAAGTACACACTTTTCATGATCCTTCGATAATGTCTCTTCTGTAAGACATGGATTCATCTCTCTAGTTCTGCTGTCACGATCCATGTCTACACAGGCACACATGAATACGGACACGACGCGGGTGTGTGTAGCATAAACTTGATCTTAGACCCAAGTGATAATGCCGTCCTTCCAAATACGCATGTGCAGTTGTTGTCTAGCAAACATGGAAAGAACGTCAGGTTTAGAACGTTCCTCGAGGCGATAGCACCGAAGTAGCTGAAGCTTTTCACTGTTCCCAGTTTCTGTCCATTCGCTCTTATTTCATCTTGGACGCCTGTTGGGTTGTTTGTCATTAGCTTGGTCTTTTCGGCGGTGATCTCCATCCCATGCCTTAGTGATACCTGTTTGAGACAATTCGCAAAGGTTTCTCCAACACTGACACTTCCCTCATAGTCTCTCAAGGCATCGGATATGATCCTTTCCAGGTAGATGGTTAAAAGAGTGGGTGAGAAGAGGCATCCCTGTCTGACTCCGACTGTTGATCTGAAACAATCTCCTATATTGCCATTTTCGATAATTTGCGCTCGTCGCCTTTTCATACTGCTTTTTCTACTGTGCTTATTAGTTTTGCGTTTATGTACTATTTCCACATGGTGGCCATAAATAATTCGTGTTATACCTTATCGAAAGCTTTCTTGATGTCAGTGAAGACATGATAGCGGTCCTATTGATGCTGCAGATACATGTCACATAGGATTCTAAGACTGAAGATATGTTTTATAGCGCTATGGCCTGCTTTCAAAACCTGCCTGTCCTTCAGCAATGTTGTGCTTTGCTTGAGGTTTCAGTCTGTTGAGGATGATTTTAAGCATAACCTTGCTTGGTTAATTGTTGAGGCTGATTGGAGGGTGGTTCTGGCATAACTGCAGATTCCATTTCTTAGGAAGAATGATGATCAGAGACTGTCTCCATGGAGTGCGTCATTCTCATGTTTGCCAGATTTGTTGCAGAATGTTGTGAGGACATCTATCGTAGAGATTCCACCTGCTTGACCACGTTCTCTTGGTATATTGTCTATCCCAGCTGACATTCCTTTCTTTAGTACCTTTACTACAGCCTCTACTTATTCCCTGATTATCTGGTCCTCAACCTCTGTTGTACTCAGTGGGGAGTTTAGTAGAGCTTGGGACTCCAGAAGTCCCCTGCTTGTAAAGCTATGAACATTATTCCGTCTATCTCTTAGGAATCTCTTGATCTTCTGTGAGACTCGTACCAGCTTTGTCCTGGATCGTGGTAGATCTTTCCTTTTTCTATCTTGGCAGGTCTTTTACCAACTGGTGTGCCTCAGTATTTTTATTCTGGTTCAGGCTTGTCTCGACTTCTCACATTTGTCCCCAAACCAACTTTCCTTTGCTTTATTTAAGCTCTTCTTTAGACTGTTCTTAATATCTGTATTTTCTGCTCCTTCAAGTTCGCATTGCTTCATGCTCAGTTTTCTATTCATATATTTATGCAGCACTCAAACTTGTGAATGGTGCAAATATGTCGCCCATTGGTGTTTCCAATTTTTGTGCCACGCTTGGATCCTTGATCTTTTATGAACCAGCGTCTCCCTACAATGATTTTGAATTCATGTCTAGGGTCCTTCATACTTTACATGACAACTTTGTCACATGTATGATACCTTGTATGTTGTCCACACGTTCCTGCTTGAGAAAGTTCTATTTATTTTGAACACAGGGTGTACTTGATCATCTTTACATTATGTAGTGTCCTCTACGGAAAACGGTGGTTTTAATTTATAGAGAAAAATATATCAGCTTTGTAATAATCCGAACCACATATATTTTGTTTCATTATCATGAGCACTTTTCCTGGACCAAACAGCCACCTATATATTAATTCTGAGGCTTTGTATATATACACATGTTCACTGCCATCAGCTCAAGCCAAAGAAGCTTCGCTATTGCCTTGGTATAACTGGTCCAGTAATTTGCTAGTTGTGAAATAATATCACCTAAGACTAATTTTGATTGCTAATGTTCTTATATCCTTCTGTGCGAGATGGTGACTCAAAACTATGAGTATTTTACTGATTTTGTTGTGTTCTCGTATAATCATGATATTACTACACGTACACAAAAATATATTGCCCTGGGTTGTCAGTCTATGATAGAGGTGAACAATATTTTTCGCGGTGGAGAGTGAGCACCATATGAATTTGGGTAAGTCGTCCGGCCCGTGGGCCATAAGTTGCCTACCTCTGGTTTATATCGCATTTTTTCTAGTGGTTTTATCATACATGGAGTACACTAGCCTTGACGAAGTACGAGAAAAAGTCAGCATTGGTCTAGTATAATCAGTGTTATCGCAAACAATATCCATTATTAAACAAATTACAGTTTAATATTAGTAGTCAAACAATGAAATCTCCTGTCAAGTAATACGTTTTCTTAGATTTGTCATCTTTACAGAGAGGGTTAAAATTGACTCTTTATATAAGGTCCTAATGTATCGTTCATTATTTCTTGACAGATTCACATATACAATATTTTAATTTATTTAAATCGTACATTATGACTGTTCTTCACAGTGTAGATTGATAAATGATGATGCTGAGTTCTTGTCATATAATGACCGGAAGATATGAGACTGAGTGTGAAAGGAACCTTACCATTTATCATTGTTAGAAGAAGACCTGTAATTTGGACGAAACCATTAATTTAAATAAACAAAACAGTTTCCTCTGTAAATATTATATTTATGTCAGTAACTATTGTCATATTTATCTGTGAATATGAAAGAATGCATTATTTGACAGAATTGTGAACAAATTCAAATCATGTGTCACAAGTTCATTAGTGGGACAGTGATGTACATGACGGAATTTATGCCAATAAGTAAGGCTAAGATATAGAGCCGAACGTGTTCGCAACAATTCTTCAGATTGTTTTAGTTTAAAAAAATTCTCCCTCTATCTCCCTCTTTGTGTGTGTTTGTGTGTGTGTGTGTGTGATGGACATGTAAACTCTATACTGATTACTGAATCTTCGTGAATTGGTAAAGAATATAATACATTGAAGATAACTGACGTATTTACAGGTTCGTATACAAAGTTAATATTATAAAACGTTTGTATGATACTTAATGGATATTATAAGCAATATAATAAAATATATTAAAACACTAATACAACTCAGTTGCTGTATTCTTCTATAATTAAAACCATTAAATCGATCACCCTTTCTATAGAGAAATGTCATGTGCTAGATTCCACTAATTTGTACATTTTGTTCTATGTAGAGATACACTAAACATATTTATGACCATTATTATCTATATCTGGCCCTTCAATATTGAATAATATATATGTTGTATATGCATATAAAAAGAATATTGATACAACAGGTCGGGAATTTTTTCATTAAAGCTAATATGTGTGTTGTTTTCTTGTTTATTCTTTTCAAGGCTAGTTTTGAATGGGATTAAAAACGTTTTGTAGCACTTAAGAGCGATTAAAATAAATTTCAAATTCCAACCCTGCCATCGGACATATAAACATTAAAAACTGCATATTTTTAGAATAAATACGTTACTTACAACATTAATTTTAGTTTCTGACTTCTCACTGTTTAACTTTGACAGAAGTTGATCCCTTGGTCGGTGTAACTTTGACAGAAGTTGACCCATTGGTCGGTGTAACTTTGACAGAAGTTGACCCATTGGTCGGTGTAACTTTGACAGAGGTTGACCCATTGGTCGGTGTAACTTTGACAGAGGCTGACCCATTGGTCGGTGTAAAATGCAACACTAAATGAAAGTGAGGTATACTATATATGACTCTTTAATTTCAATCAAGAACAAAATGTGTTGGCATGATCTGGATGAAAAAATACTGTGTGCAAATTGCCTAGTCTATGTTTAAGGAGTGCAACATCGCAGGCCTAGTGTACAATCCTGGTTGGCACTCGCCCGTATGTGTGTGTGTGTGTGTGAAGTGTCCCAACTCTATGTCAGGGAGTGCCAGTCAATCTAAATATTTGATAAAGTAGCGTGAAATGTATTCTATTTAACTGAAAATTAATGCTAAGTCATACATTTAATCTAACTCTGGAGTATCAGCATTTATTTAATCGGACTCTAGTGTATCGTCATTTGGAAGAGAGACTGTTTAAATCAGATTAAAGAAAATATAGTGCGATTTTTTTATATGGAACATTAGCACGGCAAAAACTGAATATATCAATGGAACAGTAGCACTAAAAGAATTGGCTGAATACATCAATGGAACCGTAGCACTGCAATAACCTAAACATTTCAAGTTTGTTTTCGTTTTGTGAAGTTTAATAATCCGTTTTTGTCAACACATGATTGGTTATATATTTGGTGGAGATAGAACCCCGGGAAGCTCAGTCATGTACCACATATCCACGGGAAGCTACTGTAAAGTTTTCTAATATATCCACGTTGGTCTAACTGGGACTCCAGCTCATCCAGACAGAGATGACGCTCTAGCTGGGACTCCAACTCATCCAGACAGAGGTGACACTCTAACTGGGACTCCAACTCATCCAGACAGAGGTGACACTCTGGCTGGGACTCCAACTCATCCAGACAGAGGTGACAATCTGACTGGGACTCCAGCTCATCCAGACAGAGGGCACACTCTGACTGGGACTCCAACTCATCCAGACAGATTTGACACTCTGACTGGGACTCCAGCTCATCCAGACAGAGGTGACACTCTAACTGAGAATCTAACTCATCCAGACAGAGATGACACTCTAGCTGAGACTCCAACTCGTCCAGATTGAGGTGACACGTGTGAATGATCAGTAAAGACAAGCGTCTACATGAGCCTGAATATTTCAAGACAAACCAACGAAAGTGAAATACCCTATCCTGTAAACCATGAGCACGCCTTGATGTGTCAGGGGCATCTGTATCCCAACAATTAGTGCATCACTCCAAGAATTACTTATGGCATCCTCTCCCCTTCAATGTGCTATGAGCAAACAATATTTAATGTATGACAGACTGTAAAGTTGTTCTCATCTCTGAACGAGACCATATATATAACAATTTTTAAAACAGTTTTCTTTTGCATTCCCAGTCTTTACTTCCTCGGTCCTCCAAACGAATTTTAGGTGTACAAAAATGTTTCACAAAGTCTATTACTAATTTCAGTAATGTAATTCTTCACCTATGCAAATGGACCATGTCCAATCAACAGGACAAGCTGGTTTGACCCATTAAAAGGGACATGGTGTTTTTTGATCTTGGAAGAGCCCTCATGTATATATAATGTCAAGGTCAGACAGACTACAAACATGAAATTTGCCAGTTATGCCATCAGAATTTCAAATTTACCAGTGTCGTCATATAAATCTGGCAAAACTTGAAGTATCTGTAAAATTAATTTTCATATAGAAATGTCCGTATTTTGTTATGTATATTTAATTTAATTGTTAATTTGTTAGTTTTATTTTTTTTTTAAATTCATTACATCTTATTGTAATGCAACATTGTTTGCTGGACATGACATTGTCCAAAACTGAATTCATTTCTGCTTGGCCTGATTGACTTTTGCATATTTTTATTTTCATTTATGTAAACAACTAATAATAGCTTCTTTATTCTTTATGTGTATGAGCTTATTAACCGAGTTATTTTTCAGACAATCAAGAAGTGGTAAACATCTTGATCAGGGTCAGGGTTTTGAAGATTCCTAAGTGAATTTTGTAGGCTATTGTGTTGTAAATAAACAAGGCTCATTAGATCATTCTAAAAGGTTATTTTCCATTACGTAAAGGTTGATTTTAGAAAATGCTAATGTGACCTGTGGTCAAGCAGAGAACTAAATTATCTTGTGTCTGTGGGGATTTTACCATTCGTGCTTTAACATCTAGCACTTTAAGCTGTAATATGTTGTGACCAGTTTGGGATGAATTTTATTTTCTTCAATTTATTGAATTCAAGTGACTATTTTCTCTGGAAATACAAAAATGTTTGGGTAAAGTTCATGGATAAAGATATTCATTGAAATTTATACTGAAATCAAACCTGGAATATTTTTTCTGTGATTCAACAAGAGACCGTTGACACGTCAGCACTTCGCAGGCCATAATAGACACGTCATCCCCTTCAATTTTAAATCTCTTCTGGACTAGAAACAAGTTTTATTTAGGACATTTTATTGCTAGGACTTGTTTCTTTAATTCTTGGATTAATTTTTTAAATTTAATTCCCAATACGAAATTGTTCTTTATCTTCTTATTTTTCACTTTGTATTCTAGGGAAATAAATTATTTGTTAAATTTTACAAAGCTTGTTGTCTTCACTCTTTTATGTTACTTATAAGAGCATAGACTCTTAACACCACTAAGACTCCCAAGACAGTCATTAAATGCACAAAAAAACCACTTTTTCGAGAATTTTAAACACTCTGTGCAACTGAGCGAAAGACTGAATTTGATGTTTGTCTACTCCGATGTGGTGTAGTATAACGTGCTGGAAAACACAGTCACATCGTTACTGTGACTCGTTCTTTTCAAAGTGAATTATACCATCGCTGCTTACGATGGGTGTGAAAACAAGTATCACATTCAAGGTGAATTTGTAAAACCTCATTATTTACCTGCTTTTAGTCTAAAAGGAGACCTGGTACAAAATAGTCTATTCTCGAAAGAAAAAGTCAGGGTGAAAATGCATATTTGAAACGATTCTCTAGCGAATTGTAAGTCTTGTAACCTGTGTGCTGAGGTGTCACTCGAAAACGAGGACATGGTGTAGGAGATATGACCTAACCTGCGATTATTTCGATGGTTGCTGTCGAAAAATCGATGGTGACGCGAGAATTGCATGCTTTGAAAGATGCCGTTTTGAAGCAAGAAAAATAATTTCTCCAAAATGTCAACATCGACAAACGAATTCTGAAAAGGCCTTTTTGGGGGCATGCAAAGTATGTAGCTTCAAACTGGAAAAGACGTGTGCTCCTATAAACTCGCTGCTCTGCCGACTGAGGAATTCCTTCCTCGTTGACGCCACAGCAAGGACAGGGCCTAAAATGACAAAGAAAACTTTCTGAAGTTCATAAACACGTTGCGAGCAGGACTTAGGAAAGAAGAACAGCCAATGAATTAGACATCTTTGATTATTCAACAGAAAATGATGCAGTGATATTCTTGCGAATGTTCCAAGTCGGAACTGGCTCTGTTTTCCATGCCGGCCACCTTGATTACGATGCAAGATTTCCAATGGGTACAATTTCATCCCGTCTCCTCTTTGACTTCCTTAGCCTCCATTAAATTTGAAGTCAAAGGTCTGATCGAATATTACATCGAGTTACCTGTACTTGAAAGTCAAAGTTCTCAATCCAACCATACATTTTATAGACGGCGATAAGGAAGTAGCTCCCATCAACAATTTCTTGCATACCTTGTTTAGCGAAGTGTTTTTGTACTTGAAAAAACAACTGGTCAGCAGCAGTATGGATACTTAGAAAATTAATGGAAAAGAAGCCACGAACGCCAATTTGGATGCTTGCGAGGAATGACACCTGAAGCGGACACGTAAATTCAAAGAGACCGATTTTATTAAAAACGACAGTCCAGACGACAATTTGGTTTCCGATGAATGTTGAAACAAAATCAAAGATGGGCACAGTTTAGAACTGGTGGATCGTGTGCACTTAGACATGTGGTTGCAAGACACATATTTGCTGAACGGAGTGGATGTCCACCGGAGACTGAATCGAAGCAGTGCCGCCTTCCAGTTGATGGCCGATACTCCCAATTACAAAACTATCATCGTAGCTCGACTCTACCTGCACCGTATGGAAATGTTAAGTAAAGTGGGAAACGACATCAATCACTCTATGAGTAGAACGACTGCCAAGTATCCTTCACCATTGGCACTGGAATCCGATCCAGGCTCGAACATCATTATTCCAAGGTCAGGGACCCACATTTTTATTCATTAGAATCGTTAGCAATGCAACCCGCAACATAGCCAACAATTCAAAATCATTTCCATTTTCAAGACTAAGACGTGTCCAACATAGAAGTTAGTCGAGATGTCAATATTTTGTAAGTGATATTGGTCTATATGAATTGATATCAGATGGACCTTTGCCGGTTTTGGGTATGGAACTTAATATATCGCCTGTTTCCAATTACTGATTATTTCTGCTGTTTTCCACATTGCATTGAATATTTTTAGTATCATTAGCGCCATATTATATGGGAGGTTCTTATATATTTCATATCCCAGGGTGTCCTATCCTGGAGATTTTGTTTTAGATTTAATGGCTTTCCGCCATTCGTAAACTGAAACATCTTCATCCAGGGACTATGCACAAAAATGGAGAGTATGATTACTAATAGATCAAAATACAACCTTAAAAGCAAAGCCTAATACCACAAAATCTAAAGGGGCTTCCGTAGCAAAAGATCCCATCTTTACCGACTAATAAGAATTGAAATGCATTCCAATTTTCCAGTTAGCGTTCAGTGCAAAACTTACATGTGATAGATACCTTACATGGGTACTTGATAACAAAAGAGACAAAACTCATACTAAGCGAATCGCTGATTGTTCTAAAATCCCTGGAAAACAGCAATTTTCATAGCAGGAACGAAACTAATACTCAAAGGAGCAGAACAAAATCAGCAAGTCGGAGAATTCATGTGGATCTCATTCCAAATAGAGATTCCGGGAACGAAAGAACATGCTAAAAGGCCAGATTAAAACTTCAAAACCCATCTTACAATAATATCGATTTCACAGCGTGTAGAAAATAAACAGTATTATTAGACACCATATGGCAACAATCTGGAATAACAACATCAAAGGAGGAACATTGTACGCAGCTCAGCCAAGGTTCAACCGAAATATAATAGCCCGCAACCAAGAAACAATCAAGACCTAAGAATCATCAACCGAATTATAACAAGATAAAAACTTTTGGCAGGCACCTTCGATAAATATCTTCAAAAAAATGCAGAAAGGGGAACAGACTGCCCACAGTGCCCAAAAGTAGCTTTGAGTCACATTTTCAACGAATGACCATTCTACACCACTAAGAGCAAAAGATTTTAATGTAACCAAAGAAGATACAAGAACCATATACATTCCCGGTATTCTTGATGTCACCTTCCAAAAATAAAGAACATACCTATCTGGATATTTTGAATTTTCTAACAGACATAGGTAAAATAAGATAAAGTATAGATAACAGCCCCCTCATTAATGAAAATAGGTCTTTTCATTCCAGGTAGGTATCCTAGCACGGCCACACACACACACACACACACACACACACACATGCATTATAGCCCTCAACTTACATACGCCAATATGCTCAAATGAACACGGAACTGTCTGACTTTGTAAGTGGGGCAGTGAGGACAGGTCAGCTGATGAAGGACCGGGGACACCGGGTTTTTCGGGCTTGATCACGCCTGTACGCGTACTCGAACACGGTATCGGTAGATGGAACTCCCTGCCGTTCTTACGTTTGGCAGCTGAAATAAATGCAAACAATTATGGCAAGTTCACAAGTAACAGGTTGTAGGACATCGGTAATGATAGTCAAGCAATGCGAATAACAAACATCAAATCAAATACACAACTATATAATTGACAGAGAGGAACATTGATACCAGACAAGTAAATAGTAACAAAGTCAATACGAATAACTTAACCGAAAGAGTAATTAAGAATCCGAACACCTTTTCTTATTACCTACTTGCCTCTAATCACTATCATGAAAGAAAAAATGTAAGTAGTTGAAAACAACCCTGACCTGTTTATCCAGCTACATAAGGTGACGAAAAGTAAGATTCTATAATCATACTGAAGAAATAAAGTCTCCCAAATAATTATCATACGTCGTTACAAGCCCAAGACTGTCCTGCCCGGATACACAAGGTAACAAATACAAATATGACTATATGTTTACATAGGGCCCCAAATTAAGAATATCAGGTTGTAAAAGTCCAAACCATCAGCTCCCTCCACCCCCCACCCCCACCTTCCCCACCTCCCCGGTCGTCACAAGTCGGTGTAAAAACGGTAGAGAAGTGTGTCTGAAAAGTATACAAGGCAAGATTGGTAAAAATAGACTAAAATCTTGTAGCGGGCGGTAGCGCCTTGCCAGCTCAGGAACCCCCTCCTCATCTTCCTCGGTTGGACATGACAACTAAAAGGCCTGCAATGCTCGCATTAAAAGGCACAAGGGTGAGGTTCCTTTCCCTCTCGTCTGATGAATTAAAGATCCCGTGGTTTGGGAAATAACCTTCGCACATGCCCGAATAGATATAAGGGATGTCATTCAGTCTGGCTACCCTTGTGACACGTCTACATGTAGAAGAATGAGCCCCGTGAAAGATTTGAGAGATGCTTGGCGTTGATTGGTGGAGACCGAGTACGTTCTAGGAAAAATAGCAGCCTATTGGAGATACAAAGCCAGTCTAAAATTCGTGCCAAGCAAGTGACACCGTTAAAAACCAAAGGAATTTGTCAAAGTTGGTTGGAGGTAGAGATGAAGACGAAAGGGTTGTTCACCTTTCAATATTGTGGAGTGGGTAAATTGAAGGAGGCCGATGATTTCACTGCAGCACCTGAATATTATTTTTAAAGAAGATAGAGACCTGCACAGATTAGTCTTACCCACCAAAAAGAACTGTGATAGGTCGAGCATATGCTTTAAAAAGAGCTCCGAACCTTGTAAGGAAAGTAATGGTAGATGAAGTTAAAAAAAGATCAAGGCCAGCTGGGTGAAGGAAAGAAAGGGTAAGGAAAAAAAGAAGACAAATTCAACCGACTTAATAACACCTGGATGAAGTGCCAGAAAAGGTTCGAGCAATGGGGCATCCTGACTGGATCCGCAACGGAGAAAGATAGAAAGAGAAATTAGTAGACAAGCTGAGGAGATGATGGAAGAAGTGGAGGAAATAGAAGAAAGAAAGAAGACTTAACGGCCCTTTTTAGGGTCAATCAATTGCCTCGGAAAGATATACTCTTTGACTATTGCCTTTAAAAATGTTTTTGTCTTTGTGTAGTATAAGTGTGTATTGTTTGTTTATGTATGTTGACCCTTTAAATCCATTTGGCCCTGAATAAAAATATGAATATCCTCTACAAAATACAGTGTGATTCTCTTAAGCTGTAAACACACAACTCATTCAATTATTTTACACAAACATTGACAAATGGGAAAACAAATATGTGATTCATATATTTTCATGTAATGAATGTAAGATTCGTATAATTTCATGTAATGAAAGTAAAATTCATAAAATCTCCTGTAATGAAAGTAAGATTCATATTATTTCAATTAATGAAAGCAACTCAATTGTATTCATTTGAAACACGCCACATGTTCCATGTCCTCAATTGAAACAACAAACAAATGAAACAAGCATGGTCAATTGTAATCGACATAACAATTGTACCAAACATGAATCGTGACTCATAGTCATTTATACAGTCTGTACGATTCATAACCACGTACGACTCATATAAATACTTGTATAAACTTGCAAACGAAATATTTTGACCTGGTTCAGATGTCCATTGTCAAACCACACAGTTCTCCTGAATTCCTGGGTTGGCCCAAACTTGTATTGGCTACACCCCCATCCCCTTCATTGATCCACCATGCGCACAAGTTTAAAAATCAGCACTTCCGTCCTTGTATGGCCATGATACCCGCACCTGCTTCCATCCCCATACAGACAGCCAGACCGACAGCCTGATGCAACCGCACACACATAGACAGCTAAATTAAATCCAAACCGTTCATAGTAACAGGTACGGAATTAAAATCTAAAGACACAGGCAACTAAATTAAACTCTTAATAGCTACGTATAACAGTTCAAAAGTATACAATGTTTCAAATCCGCGTAGTGGTAAAGACAACATTTTACGACATTACAACTGAATATGCTTCACATACCAAATGAAATTAAAATGTAATAATTACCCCTATGGCTGCAGAACAAAATGGAGAGCGTACACTCTTTGACAGGATCCCAAAAGACCAGTGTGTCAATTAGAAAATAAACTTGCCTTAAATCTGCAGGAGAATGAGTATCAGTAAGGGCAAAATACCCGTGCATACCGTGCTTTTTGTGTCTCTCGCTGCAAGCGATCTACGACGAAATATATGCTAGAAAAACAATTATCCACCCCAGGTAACGTTTTACGCATGTACGACGAAAATGATCAAATCGTTCTAAGGCGAAACCAAGTTATATCTTGCCTTCTTCTGTGACAGGCAAATTTGCAATCAGTTCATTAATGACTTAGTGACAGGCTTTGGCGGCATGGGAGAGATTTATGACCCTTTTATTGTAAGGTACAAAGATTCTTAAGCCGCGGTAGCTCAGTGGTTACAGTTCTTGACTCGTGACCAGAACGATACAGATCAGACCAGGATGGATCAGTCACCGTGGTGTGTCCCTTAGCACGTTATAACCTTTCATGTTTTGATTTGTCTTTAACCACCAACCAATGAATTAATATTTTAGTTATTCCTTGTGTGAAATCCTGAAGCCTTCTTAATAGGCTAACGATGTATACGGCAATTTAATCATGCGTACTTACATGTGCAGTATACAGACTACCAACATACAAACTTTTTGTCACATCTCACAATTTGCTTTGAAATAATGTAAAATTCCTCTGCAACTATAAATAAACCGGAGTGCTATGGTTTCTCTGGTCTAATGGTCAGCAATAGGCTAATAAGTAAATAAAGACAGTGACCTTTAAGGTATATATATTAATTACTCTATGTTAATATGCATTTAATATCACATGTAAATCAGATGATTGCGGGAAATAATCGATAAATAGAAGTCATGTAGATTCCATGTTGTTCAAGGGGAGTTCCTCTCAAATTGCGGTAATACCGAAAACAAAATATGTTCACGATGGCATGACCTTAACCTAATGTTGGGAACTTAATGTATATGTCACAAAATAGTGTAAATCAACTTGGCAAATGGATGATACTTCCATGGCCCTCGTCATCCAACAACATAAACTTATCTGAGAGGATAAAAGCAACTGGATCCGTAACTACATCTGACATGGGTGTGGCGCCAGGACTGTTTTGTGGGACCGTGCTTATTAATGTTCGTTTGTCCTAAAAAGAATGCTTCATCCTCTTGATGACTGAGACGCTTGAATGCCACTTTTCTTTCAGTCTTTGAGCTAAGTGGGGAACGAAAACTATTATTAATAAGAAGTACAGAAATGGTGTTTTCATATATTTATTTTCCGATATATTAGGCATGTATTTTACTTGCTTACATCAACATACATCACTAATCAAATCCATCTCACGAACAGAATAGAACTTTAAAATTATTGTGTTAACATTTTCTTGACTGAAGTTTCTTTTACACCAGCAAGTTCTCAAGCCGTTTTAAAATTGATTTTCATAATTTACTTAAATACAAGTATAAATATTATCTACTGCATAATTTATGCTACTTTGTGCAATAATAAAGGTCAAAATAATAAACATATCACTCACTTTGAAACATGCTTCTTTGCCAAACTATGAGGTGCCGTAGCAGAAAAAGCTGGTCCAATCAGAACGTTGCCTTTGAAATTTTTATGTCGTATGTTCAGAATTCCAATTTTTTTTTCACGTCTTGTATCAAAAATGTTTGTCCTTAAAGTTCAATTTTCTAGGTCGAGATTTTAGATTATATCTGTTGAAATAAAATGTAGTACTTGAAAGTTATATTTTCTATGTCGAGGGTTTAGAGTGTGTTGTTTGAATTATAAGGCGGTGGTTGAAATTTCAATGTCATACGTTGAGAATTCGTAATGTACGTATTGGTTCAATTGATGTATGCTGAAAATTCCATTTCATAGGTTGAGTATTTAGATTTCATCTGTTGAACTACACAGAGCTGGTTGAAAATTAGATGTCCAATGTCGAATATTTAGATTATATCTTCTGAATTACACGGCGATTGTTGAAATTTTAAATTCATATGTCGAGAGTTTCAATTTGACATGCTGAATCACATTGATTGTGCTTAATGTTCCATTTCATATGTTGAGTTTTTAGAGCGTATCTGTTGAATTACACAGCGGTGGTTGGATATTTTATTATGGTTGTCAGAATTTTTGTTTATATATGGTGAAATGATGTGTTGGTGTTAAAATTAACATAAACAATGTCCACTTAAACAATTTAAAATAATATCGAATATTAAGATACGTCATTCGTTTAATCAATTATGAGGCGCCATTGCATTTCATGCATTTATAGTTTAAAAGCTGCCATTCACAGGTCCAAAATTACTATCAATTTCTTTGCAAAATGGTTGCTCTCGTGAATGGACCGCGTTATTTTTAAACAAGGAGACTGCGTATCGTTGCTGTGAAATTCAACAGATGAAATCTAAATGATCGCCATATGAAATGGAACTTTCATCACAAACAGTTACATTCAAGCGTGAATTAGGAATTCTCGACACATGGTATTGAAATTTCAACCAGCGCTGTGTAATTCAAAATACACACTGTAAAACGTTGACATAGGTATTAGAACTTTAAACCACCACTGTATAATTCAACATATAAAATCTAAAGTTTTGATCTAGAAAATGGAACTTTAAGGACATGCAATTTGATCAACACGTGATATTGGATTTCTAGAACTACGAAATCAAAATTTCAACTGCAACTTTCTCATTGGATCAGCTTTTGTCCGCTAGGGCGCCTCATAATCCATCATCTCGCGTAAGGTACATTCGTAATCAGACTGGTCATCGATGTTTATTATTAGTTTCCCTTTCAGCTTTCGACCGTTTGCGTTGCCCTGGTTTTCGACCAGCAGAATAATTCGGTCACTTCAGCTTGTATGCTTCATTTATTGATATAACATAATTGGCATTTTTTATTTCTGTATGGAGCTAGGTCTGTAGAATTTTTGGGGAAACGAGATTTTTTCCTTTCTCATCGGCAATCTTTTCGTGCCAAGTGCTGTCATTCATCAAGAAAGAAACTGATTTCTCAAGTAATTTATACTTACCAGATGTAATTTTTTGTTGTGGGGGGGGACTTTTTTGGTGGTGGTGGGTCCTCTAAATGCACACAGCCTGGATATAACAGAACTGAAGACAGCGGCGTCTTAATAAGAATATGAAAGTAAGAGTTTATGAAACTTTTGACAATCTGCCAAGGTAGACAAACCAATTTATTGATACATCCCGCAGTGACAGAAACAAAATATGCTTGAAATTATTAAAATAGTACTGCTAACACGTGTTAATGAAATAATCTCTGATTACCTCTGACCACATGCATTACGATTATACAAGTTTTGCCGCATCAACAAAGTGTTCTTTCTTCATGTGATCTAGATATTTATCTCCGGATTCACATACAGCATACTTTTTTGGGGGTTTTGACATCTAGATTTGGGTAGCAAAACAGTAGTATGGGCTATATTCGTAATAGTCTTTTTGTAGTTTGGGGTATTTCGTGCTTCCCTGTTGCCTCTCCTCCTTTTAAAAATGTTCTGCGGGCGACCATGGACTACTATTATATAAATAGTTACCTGTTTACCACTTACATGGGAACCCCGGGTGGCCGGTTGGTCTAAAGAGCTCGCCTGAACCGATCACTGCAATCGCATATCTGTTCGTGTGGGTTCGATTCTCGGCTTCGGCCAATGTATGTGTCAAAACTGCCAGTAGCTTCCGGGGGTCTGTGGTCCCTGCTGGGGTTACCCACGCGTTCTTCCTCCACCATTTGTAGCCTATCTTGCTCTGAAAAGTGTTGATAAAGCCCAAAAAACAACAATAACAACAACATACACTCTATTAATTCGGAAGTGATAGACTCATTCACTCATGGGTAACCGATTCGAGTATTACTCATTTATAAAATATAGTCTTGCAATCAATTTCATTATTTACCATTTTGTTTCTAAATATTTCTGCCACGTAACATCATTTGTTTGTCACCGAACGGAGAGTTTAGCAGTAGCAGACGAAACTCCAACCAAGCAAAATTCTTTAATTAAATGACACTAGTTTCTTTCCCACATGTTTCTATTTATATCTTGTCGACTTCCCGCTAACCAGCCAGCGAGAATTCCTGTGTTTGTATTGAAATTTGTTTAATATCATACCTTACGCACTGGCACGTCAGGTTGGGGCTGGATTTAGGCACAGTACTCAACATTGACGTAAGAAATTAAAGATACGTGCACTGTGTGATCTTTAATGCTTTGTTCAAAGGTGACCAAGGGATCTCACAAATGGCTAGTCAAGGATCGAAGGTCTGGTGTAGATTTGCTGCATCGATCATTTTCCTTCTTGCAGTGCAGGTGGGAATATATGCACAAGACGAGTCAAGCGTGAGTTTTGATTTCTGTGACTAAAGTGCATGTGTATCGGTATTAAGGACGCATTACATTACCGTCATCCACAGAGGCTCCTGTCGTTGCTTAAAATTGACCTGTCATAAATGTACTTTATAATAACTACAAGGGAGGACATTTCTCTCCTTTCTCGCGCGACCTATTTAAGAATAAACGCTGTTATTTCAAGCGTGGCGTAATACATTTTGTGTAGATGTTTAGCTCAGGTATTCAACTAAAAATAAGTTATAAATAAATGCAGGACGTTATTTTCTTTTAACCAATGAGAGGTCAGTATTCCATTTAGCGGGATCTCACTTGCATATTAAGCGGGTGCGGTCACGGCCATGTCGAACAGTCGTGTGGGAAAATGGTCTGGCATACCTTAAAGGTATGATACGAAGCCAAACTTTGGATACGCATACAAGGTCAAATGCCTGAGCTAAATACAGGTACCAAATTTTTTAGGCTACGCGAAATGTAGCTTGGAATAACAGCGTTTATTCTTAAATGGGTCGCGCGTGAAAGGAGAGAAGTGTCCTCCCTTAGAGTTATTTGATAGTATATGTATGACAGGTTAATTGTAAGCAACGATACGAACCCCTGTGCCGTCGTCACGGCGAAATATATAACACAGCTAGGTTGTCTTACTGACATGTCACTACAATAGGGCAACCTAGTCATCAGGTCTTAACAATCATGTCAAAAAACATCATTCGGTAACTAGCCAGGTTCACCTAAACGACGTAGTCTTCGTTACGCATTTAATAAACATATAGGTAAATTAAATTAGATTAAATTAAATTACTTGCAAGGTAGAGTAAACTCTCCAATATGTATACACAAAGGCGTTGGTGGGTGGTTGTAGTGTTAAATAAAAAAGTGAGGGAACGCATATTACCCAGATGCAAAGCAAAGGGGGGGGGGGGGCGATTTCGATTCGCAAAAGCATGTGAACGCCGAATATATATATATATATATATATATATATATATGTGTGTGTGTGTGTGTGTGTGTGTGTGTGTGTGTATGTTTGTGTGTAATAGTTTGCAAAAAAGACGCATTCTTTCGCGATGACGTATGCGCGGAATTTGCCGTTTAAGGCGGATTTTTAAAAGAGTGGTTTTGAAGTGGATTTGGAATTTCGTAGAATTTTAAAAGTCATTATTTTCTCGATTTTTGCGGGCTGATGGTGGGGTGGGGGAGACCGACAGGAGCTTTCTATATACGTTCGAGCGAAAGATAAAAATAACTATGATCTTATTGATTAGATTTAAATTATCTATCGAATGTGTTTGTGTGTAGCATGTGTGTGTGATGTGGATATTTCAATTTTTCACTCGTATCGCTACGATGTCTGCAGTGTGGCAGTTTATAATGATGTCGCGGACATGAGCATATGTTTGTATAATTGGTCCACTTGCAAAGGATGATCAAAAAACAGATCTACATTGGGATTGGTGGTTTCCTGGTTTGGATGCATACCGGACATGTGCATACAAAATGCATATTCTTTTGGAGTATTTTAAACTGTAATTTATTTTGTACTGATTGGCCATTAAAAGGATTGTGTTGCAGATAACTTACTCAAAAAGTCATAGTTTCGGTATGCGTTGGATATGTTTTACCTCTTATTCTATTACTTTCATTTTTTTTCTTCATTTCTCTCGCAATCTGGCTGGTCGTACGGACGGTTCTGATGACTTTTGGACAGTCTCTCTCCATTTAGCCTTGTTCTCCACTGCTCTTTGTGACTTTCCAAAGTTCATGGCTGTCCACTCTTTGATGCTCTCTTACCACCTATTCTTCTGTCTGCATTGTTTTCTCTTTCCTTTCACTGTGTCCTATATGATTGTCTTTAACTGGCCATGCACATGTCGTTACAGCTATGAATGTCTGGATAGCTATATACATGTCGTTACAGCTATGAATGTCTGGATAGCTATATACATGTCGTTATGAATGTCTGGATAACTACACATGTCGTTACAGCTATGAATGTCTGGATAGCTATATACATGTCGTTATGAATGTCTGGATAACTACACATGTCGTTACAGCTATGAATGTCTGGATAGTTATACACATGTCGTTATAGCTATGAATGTCTGGATAGCTACACATGTCGTTACAGCTATGAATGTCTTAATAGCTATACACATGTCGTTACAGCTATGCATGTCTGGATAGCTATAATTTAGTGGTAGTAGTTTGTTTGTGTTTTTTACCTTCATTTATTTCTCGTCGATTGCAACAAGTTCTGCCAACTTATACGACGCGGTGTTGCCGACATAAATGTCGTTGTAATACGGTAACGCGTGACCATCTTCCCTCACACTTGCCGTAGTCCACTAATAAACCTTGGTCCATAGAGTTGCGAAGCGAGCACATTATCGTTTTTTTTATCCATGCTATTGTTTTGAACAACACGTAAAAGTCTGAAACAAGTGTTCATGTATTCAGATAAAAGGCTCCATTCTCTGCTTTCCTTCATATTTTAAAATTCTGATAATACGTGAAATTTTTATATAATGAATGTAATTAACAATTAACGTTAACTCTGTTGTAATTAAAGTCATATTATTCTTCGTTCGTATTGAATTATTAATTATGAATTCATCCATATTATTTTCAAGCAGAGGAAAATAAGTAAAATAATATTGATAGAATCCGTCATTTGAATATGTTTAGGATATAAACAGTTCCACCGTGACTCGTGTCTGACGCAAACTTTTTATCCCAATGGTGTAATTCGTCTTACCTACACTGAAGGTTAATGAAAGAATCTTTTATCTATATTTCTGATAGAAAACTTAGGGTCGGAATCAAAATGGTGTATTGTGAATACAGAAATAACGTTCAAACTGAAAAACACCCATTGAAAACTGCTTGCCTTAAGACAGAGGGTATATACTACATTCACACTGAAAAATTCAATGTAAACTTTAGAGCTGATCAAGAGGCAAGTGGCACGAATTTGGTCAGATAGATGACGATGACTGACAAACAGCTTTTCTCTCTTGCATACAGATTAATAAGTGTCCACGAAAAAAGTGTTTCAGATAAAGATTCCACGCATAATGGTTGCTACATATATACTGTTATTTGTAATTGACAAAATATATAGTAATTTGTCAGGGTGGGTGGTTTGTAAGCAGCTTTCAAGAACAAATTTCCTATCAGCTTTGGGAAATGTAATATAGTTTAAATGTTTTAGGAAGACTTGGTGTCACTGAATAATACTAAATTTCTAACGTACAAAATTGCAATTTATTCAAAGAATCTCCATTTCTTATGCAGTTTTTCATTCATAAAAACCTTATCTGAGTTCGACTTTTCAATGTTAATCGTGATCAGCAGTATCTTCCTGTAGAAATGTACCATGACCGATTCATTATATCACCATTGTCACCTTGCCCTTTCCTCTACAAAACCACATTCTACTACAATCAGCAAAAAACGGGTATATCGGTCATTGGAATCTGAGGCTTACATTTGCACTGACTGGTTTTATACACTTGGTATTCTAACACTTCTTTCCCATCCAGACTCTCTGTTTTATTTTTTGGTTTAATATCAATCTGTCTTTCAATTTTGAAAGTTTGTTCTCATATTTTGTTCATAACACCTTTTACAAGTAAATTTTAATCTTTTTTTTTTACTCAGTGTTCATCATCGTCACTACGGTTTGTAATTATCGTTGCCGCCACATACGTTTGTACTGATGTATTTTTTTTCACTGAATTTGTTGAGATAATTGGTTTGTTTTTATATAACTTTAATTACAAACAAGTGTTGCCTATTACCGACATGTATTTATCATTAGTACGAAATAGTTAATGTCTTTTAGTAGCTGTACCTACTTTTAGTTTATGGTTGTTACGGTCATCGTGACCAATATTAATTGTTCCTTACATGAATAGTTAGTATACTTAAGCAGTGCCCGAAATGCAGACACTCGACAAGATATGTGTTATCTTTCACAACTTATACAAAAACGAAAACCCTAATCATATAAATGAACTCATCACATGTAGATCAAACTGAAATAAATGAACTCAACACATATAGACCAAACTGAAATAAATGAACTCATCACATGTAGACCAAACTGAAATAAATGAACTCAACACATAGAGACCAAACTGAAATAAATGAACTCCTCACATGTAGACCAAACTGAAATAAATGAACTCAACACATACAGACCAAACTGAAATAAATGGACTATCTGACTCACTGGTTTGTGTGAGTTGGCTTTTGTAACAAAGATATTTTGGACTATCTGGTAAACTGGGTTGTGTGAGTTGCTTTTGTAGCAAAGATGTTTTGAACTACCTGGCTTACTGGGTTGTGTGAGTTGACTTTTGTAACAAAGAAATGTTGGAGTATCTGACTTACTGGGTTGTGTGAGCTGACATTTTGGCAAAGACATTGTTGAATATCTGGCTCTCAGGGTTTTATGAGTTGACTTTTTGTAGCAGAGATATTTTGGACTATCTGGTTTACTGAATTTTGTGAGTTGACTTTTTTAGCAGAGACATTTTTGAGTATATGGCTTACTGGCTTGTGTGAGTTGACTTTTGTAGCAAAGACATTTTGGAATGTCTGGCAAATTGCATTGTGTGAGTTAACTTTTGTAACATAGGCATTTAGGAGTATCTGGCTTACTGGATTGTGTGAGTTGACCTTTGTAGAAAAGACATTGTGGATTATCTGGCTAACTGGGTTGTGTGGGTTGATTGTGTAGGAAAAGACATTTTTGAGGATCTGGCTTACTCGCTTGTGTGACTTCACTTTTTTAGCAAATACATTTCGGACTATCTGGCAAAGTGGGTTGTATGTGTTGACTTTTGTTGCAAAGATATTTTGGACTATCTGGCTTACTTGGTTGTGTGAGTCGACTTTTGTAGCGAAGACATTTTGGCCTATCTGGATTACTGGGTTGTACAAGCTGACGCAATGACATTTTGGACTATCGGTCTTACTGGGTTATGTGCGTTGACGTTTGTAGCTAAGACATTTTAGACTATCTGGCTTACTTAGTTGTGTGAATTGACGTTTGCAGCAAAGACATTGTAGACTATCTGGCTTACTTGGTTGTGTGAGTTGACTTTTGTAGCGAAGACATTTTGGACTATCTGGCTTACTGGGTTGAATGAGTTGACGCAAATACATTTTGGACTATCGGTCTTACTGGGTTATGTGAGTTGACTTTTGTAGCTAAACCATTTTGGACTATCTGGCTTACTTGGTTGTGTGAATTGACTTTTGTAGCAAAGACGTCTAGGACTATCTGGATTACTTGGTTATTTGAGTTGACTTTTGTAGCAAAGACGTCTAGGACTATATGGACTACTTGGTTGTTTGAGTTGACTTTTGTAGCAAAGATATCAAGGACTATCTGGATTACTGGGCTGTGGGAGTTGACCTTTGTAGCTAAGACATCGTTGACTATCTGACTTTCTGGATTCCGTGAGTTGACTTTTGTAGCAAAACATTTCTGAATATCGGGCTTACTGCGTTGTGCCGGTTGACTTTTGTACCAAAGACATTTTGGACTATCTGGTTTTCTGGGTTACGGAAGTTGACGTTTGTAACAAAGACATTTTGGACTACTTGTCTTCCTGAATTGTGTGAGTTGATATTTGTTGCAGTGACATTTTGGAGTATCTATCTTACTGGGTTGTGTGACTTGGATTTTGTAGCCAAGACATTTTGGACTAATTGTCTTACTGGGATGTGTGAGTTGACTTTTGTTACAAAGACATGGTGGACTATCTGGCTTACTAGGTTGTGTGAGTTGACTTTTAAAGCAAATACGTTTTGGACTATCTGGCAAACTGGTTTGTGTGAGTCGACATATATAGCTAAGATATTTTGGACTATCTATCTAGCTCGGTTGTGAATTTATTGCAAAACTAGTGAAATGAAGTAGACGAGATGGTGTGGGTTGCTTTCTGTAGTATGGAAAGTGCGATTTGTTGGCGTCCTGTGCTGTATATATGTGGTAATAACAATAGAATTAAGCATATGTTTCATAATAGCTGCTTTGTTTAAATTGTAAACAAAACAGTAGGTGCACCTTTTGTACTACTACATCCTGTATCTTGCATGCACACTACTACATCCTGTACGCACTACTGTATTGCGTATGCACTAGTACATCCTGTATGTACTACTGCATCCTGTATGCGCTACTACATGCTGTATGCACTACTACATCCTGCATGCACTACTGCATCCTGCATGCACTACTGCATCTTATATGCACTACTACATCCTGCATGCATTACTGCATTGCGTATGCACTACTACATCCTGTACGTACTACTGTATTACGTATGCACTAGTACATCCTGTACGCACTACTGTATTGCGTATGCACTAGTACATCCTGTATGCACTACTGCATTCTGTATGCGCTACTACATGCTGTATGCGCTACTACATCCTGCATGCATTACTACATCCTGCATGCATTACTGCATTGCATATGCACTAGTACATCCTGTATGCACTACTGCATCCTGTATGCGCTACTACATCCTGTATGCACTACTACATCCTGCAAGCACTACTGCATCCTGCATGCACTACTGCATTGCGTATGCACTAATACATCATGTATGTACTACTGCATTCTGTATGCGCTAATACATCCTGTATGCACTACTGCATTCTCTATGTACTATTGCATCCTGTATGCAATCGGGAATTACACGGCTTCACCAGCGCCTCTAACTTTGTACCCGTTTATGAAATGTTATGTTACTACCTCCAGATTTTGCTATATTCTCACCCAAAGTATGGAAATTAATGTAATGCAGAAAATGTCTGTAATAATAATCTTTAACGGAAAGTGCTTACGCCTGCGACTCCACGGACAAAGATATTTCCGTTTTCCGACTTACCACGAAACTTGTTTTAGAGGTATTAGTTTAACATACGGAAGGCATGACAATAGGCTATTTTTGTGTCAAATGTCGGTTTAGCTACACGAAATCTGCCGTGGAAGAACGTTTTCTATCTAGCATATAACGGGTTCTTTTAGCGGTGTCAGATATTTATATTTCTTTCCGCAATGTTTTAATTTTATGCTGCTCTCGTTTGAAAAGTTTGCTTGAACTTCTCCGGACTTGTGAACGTTTCTCAGAATAAATCGATATATAAATTAAAAAAGGTCTGATGTTTATATTGTTCTCTACGATCTTTTATTTTCGCGAAATGCAAACATTATATCGCAGCAAAACGTGCAGGCCATGCAGTATTGGCATGGATAAATCAAAAACTTTATATCAGTGATCCATATGACTCTCTGACCAATTGACCTATCACCAGAGTAGATATAACGGCGCCTACTATCTCTCTCACCTATTATCTCTCTGACCAATTAACCTATCACCAGAAAAGATATAACAACGCCTACTGTCTCTCTGATCTATTGGTCTATCGTCAGAGTAGATATAACCACGCCTATTATCTCTCTAACAAATTGACCTATCGCCAGAGTAGATATAACGGCGCCTACTATCTCTCTGACCTATTGGCCTATCGTCAGAGTAGATATAACCACGTCTATTATCTCTCTAACCAATTGACCTATCGCCAGAGTATATATAACAAAGCCTACTATCTCTCTGACCTATTTGTCTATCGTCAGAGTATATATAACCACGCCTATTATTTCTCTAACCAATTGACCTATCGCCAGAGTAGATATTACGGCGCCTATCTATTTGGTTTAAGGCATCTTATACAGTCAATATGTTTTATGTTTTGGTGTACACTAAAGATAGCATGAAAACTGCCTGAGAAATGTTTACGTTAATATGAATTCAAATTTGCATATTATATCAAGTGGCAGTTGGCGAGGTAACATGCATAAGTAAAGTGCATTGATCATGAACACTCTGCGGTAGCCGAGCAAGTTTATTCGATGGTAGGATTCCAAACCGATCTGTTTCGGTAGCGAGCTCGGCCCACTAACCACTTGCAACCGCGGATCCTGAGAGAAATAGACAAAGACAGACAGAGAGATACATTGAGAACGACAAATATAATTTTTACCTTATTCTAAAATTCAGATCACGTCTTAAATTTAGCTTTCTTTTTTATATTTATGAGAAATTTCAAGTGCAGAAAGGGTACGATTTCTGGTTAATGCTATAGGATTGTTCTCATTAATGCGGCATTGCAACTGGAAATTTGATCTGAAAATCCTATTACATAAACACGTTTCCTTAGCAACGTCTTTATGCTTTTAGATTTGCATTTCTTTTCATCTTCCTGTATAAGAAACACCACGGTTTCTCACTGTTTGTATTAGGTAATTGAGTTGGGCCAGATGTGGCTTTTATAAAAATGTTTCCTTTAGTTGTTTTCTTCTTCTGTACTACTAATTGAAATCTTAAGTGTATGTCAATGGGGTCGTGTATGCGCATTGATTCAAATGATATTAAATATTAATTGTTGCTCTAAACTTTAATACTAAATTTTTTTATCAACGTCGATTCAATCCTGATTGTTGAAATGATCGATGCCATAAATGTTATCAAAGAACTTCGAGACGAAAATAATTTTTCGCTATGGACTTTGGCAGTGATATCTTGGTACTGAAGTGGGTGATTAAAAGAGGACGTCCATCCTCTCGCACAAAATGACAGAGTAGTACGAATTATTTTCCGAAACATGTTGCTTTCATTGTGACATCACAGCTCGCGACATTCAATCCGGTTTGTACTGGATCACACCTTAGGTTGACCTCGTCCAATAATATCGAAGTAAGTTGACATTGGTTTTGTCGTATATACTTCTCGTGGTGTGTAAATAATGATCTAAAATAAATATGGAAATAAATATGGATGTATTAGGATCCAAATAAAGTGAATAATTGTTATTTAATGGCATGTGTAATTAAAGTATAAAAATGTCACTCATTACTGAATAGTCGGTTCTGAACGCCAGCATGACCTGTATGAATTTTACAAGAGATGAACATATTGGATGGCACGCTGTCGGTAGTTCGCCCGGCGCCACTCGACTGTCCATTGCCTGACGTCAATCGTACGTCCTTTGCCGAGCATCAGTCGTTCGTCCTGAACAACGCAATCAGTCGTTCGTCCTGTGCCCGGCATCTGTCGTTCGTCCTATGCTCGACATCAGTTGTTCGTTCAGTGTGCGTGGGTCAATCGTTCGTTCCAGCTGTATATTCTCGTTTATTCTCCTAATCCACTGGGAGGAAATACATGCACTTTTAACCGTAGAGCAAGTTGGTTTTTAAACATTTGTTTCGTTCACGGGACATCGAATATGGCATTCCATGTTTGACATCCTAAGAATCTTGTTATGGTTATGTCTCCATAACGTAGCGTCGTATCGATACGAAACGACGTACCCTCTAAATCTCATATAACATGCGGTAGATTCTAAACAAAGATAATGCCACTCTGACTATAGTAAGGCCAGTACCGATGGCCATATTAATAGGTGTTTTGTTCTGTTGGGGCTTTTGGGGGTAGGGGGTACTAAAGCGTCTATAAGAATGTCGGTTTGATCTAAATCCCAATTAGTAATGATTGCTTTACAGTTATACTATCTGATACGCGAGACACAAAGCACATAGTAGGAATCAAAACAATAAACAATATTGTCCTTAGTACAAAGGTTAGAATCCACCGATAATAAATCGTTGTTAGCCTATAATCAGAGTGTTAGAAAATCTACTTTTACATTTGTAAATAACTGAATTTCCCTCCCTCCTCAGTTCTTATCGCCACCCCACCCCTCGAGAGCACTAGTGTGAGTTTAGCGCATTACATGTTGTTAATATCGAAATGAGCAAAAGATGCGCATTGTGATACGTACAGATTCTGTACGTCTGAATCGTGATACGCATTGTATAGTAACCACTGTATCGTGATATATTTCGAATCGCGACAATAGTGGCGATACAGAGCTATGGAAGAAAGCAAAATAAAGATAGACGTGGCCGCTTACATTAGGTTACGGTACTTCTCAATCGTGACAAGTACAGTATCTGTACTTCTCAATCGTGACAAGTACAGTATCGGTACTTCTCAATCGTGATACATACAGTATCGGTACTTCTCAATCGTGTTGTTGTATAGTAACTACTTTGCCGTGATATATTTCGAACATAGTGGCGATACGGAGTAATGAAAAAAGTAAAATAAAGCTAAGCTTGGACGCTTACAGTTATGGTTGATTTCCTATCTTTCTATACCACCTATTATTTTATTAATGAAACATTTATGAATTATTTCCCCATTTTTATTAAATAATACTTTCCCCATTCTTTTTTCTGCCTTATTCCTTCTTTATTTCCTATTTCTAGTTTACTCAGTCTCCGTGTTGATTGATAATAATGATGGCACACTCAAATTGAGATAACTCAAACACAAATCAATCGAATACACGGCATACATCTAATACACGGCATACCTCGGGGACTTTCTAATCACTAAAATGTTTGAGAGCCGAAAATACTCCATTGGTAGAATTTCAGATACGTAATCAAAGGGTTGCAAGATGGATAACTATTCTGGCCTGCCAGAATGGGCGGCATTTTTGTGTAATTGGGAAAGGAGCGTATCTCCCATTTCCTCGACATGTTGTAGTTCTCATTTCCTCGACATGTTGTAGCTCCCATTTCCTCGACATGATGTAGCTACATACCTTGCTGATAGAAACCAGCCAAATATCCCATGTGTGCAGTCTCGGAAAACTTGACTCCACCGAAAACTGGAATTCGTGTTTTTTCGCAGTTCTGCTGTTTAGCTAAGAAAAATGAAATAAGTGTGTCCCATTGTTATGTATATTTGATTTAATTATATCTGATTTAATATATATTTATTTCAATTTAATTGTTTGTCTGGTTTTTTTAAAAATATTTTTCATTACATGATATTGTAATGTAAATTTATTCGCTAGAGATGGTACCTTTTCAGAAAATAGTTTGACCTTGACTGTTCGTTTTATAAACACCAGCTATTGATCTAAATCCAGACCTTGTTTCAAAATGTGTAGCAACCACGTAAACAAGTACAATTTTTAATTTAAAACGATTGTTTGTTGTCGAGGTCATGATGGGACTTCGTGTTCAAGATGTAAACAAGTTTTTTTTAATTTTTTGTTTCTTAGAGTAAAATTATTAGTTTTCGACAGGGTCACACTGGATGTACGTGACCTTTTAATGTTTTTAATGTTTCTAACGACACTGTACATTTTTCATCCAAACGATGATTATCGGAATATATTTTTTTGTCCATTCGATCAGAAGTCCATTTATCTCCTCTCCATCGAAAGAGTTTGTGATAAGTACATGATTTAATATTTCTCTTGCGAGTCTGTGTGTAGGGGTTAAAACGACACTATGAAAATTACGAAATAGTTCAATCACACGAGTTGTTTTACCAGAACTATCTGATTTAATTGTTCTTGTGTCAATAAATATTTTTCGTTGCCTCATTCATCAATAATTATATCAACACTAAATTGGTCTGTGTTTACTGGAGACTGTGTCATTTTTCTTTTGATAGCATTTTCAAGCACCTCGTCCTTGTCGTGTATGAAAACTCAGATATGTTGGTACATTATATCATATACCTCTTGATTGATTGCAAAACACTCTACATGGTCAAACAATCTACGGACAATATTTTTATTATAATAATTTTTATGTCTTCTGAAATATTTTTTTTTATTTTCGTTAAAATTTCTTTTTTTTTCATGAAAGTTAGTCAGGATTCATCGTTTTTTCACCCATTTGAGTCATTTTTGTGAAGGAAAATTTATCAGATTTCGTAATTTTTGAGGATGAAGATCCCAACGATTCTCAAATCGAGTCTTGATTATTTTCGATAAATTCTGTATAAGACTCCTAAAAATGATGTATTTTCATGCGTTGTTTTATCAGATTTTTGACTAATTTTCAAGTAAAAAAAGAGAATTTATCGAAAAATGGTCAACACTAATTAGAGAATCTCTTCGGTTTTCACCAACAAGAATCACAAAATCTGATAGCTTTCCCATGACAATTTTATGCCATATAAATTTTTTGACATCATAATAAATAAATCTGATTTACGCTCAGGTTGAAAACAGTTAAGATCTTACGTTTAAATTTATGTTCAAATTTTCATTTCTTAAATCAATTGAGTGTCCGGTTGGGTCAGAAAGTTTGAAATGTATTCTTGATAATAACGGATTATGACATCGTAGATAAACATGATTAATAGGTTCTTCCACTATCAAATATCCAGGAGGTACTTGTGGAGTAAATATATATATAATATATCCTTCCTGAGCCTAATTGAAATTCTTCATTGATTTGTTCGATATGATAACGTCCTGTAGGAATATAAACAACTTGCCAATCGATAGTTCCATCATTTTATTTTTAGGTTCAAATACAAGCGAATTATTTGACTGTAATCCACCATATGATTTTGATCTGATATTTGGCCGGCTGTAATATATTCGTAATTGTGCAAGTGGGATTTTTTCACTGGAATCGCAGTTGGAAAATTAATGCTAAATTCTGGATTAGTTGAGCTTACCGATATCATTGTTGTTTTTCGACTGAGTCGTTTACGGTACGATTTGTTGAAGTTGCTCGCTTGGCGATGTCAGTGGAGTTGACATTGTTATTTAAATCCTGATTTTCTAAATCAGTTACGGTCTTTGCTTCATTGCAAACTTTGATCATCATTTAACTCAAAATCGGACATTTTTCCATCGCTAAGGCTCTTTGATAATAACGAGGATAATTTAGAGTATGCTATCGTTTCTGTGTGTAATTTTATTATCTAATCATGCAGTTTTGCATTAGTGCACGTACATTGTTTTTGCAACAATATTAAGAATACCGGCAATCGGTGTTGCAGTTGGTGCCATCATTGTTATTGCTGATAATAATACGCAGGCTCATGCAAAAACAGCATACGCTGAATAAACAATTATATCAACAATAATAATTCGTCTGCGATATTTCTTTTTTTTACTACATTCTTGTCAATGATATTTATCAATTTTGTTTGCCATTCACGTGATTGATTATATCTGTAATGTTGCGCTGCAACATCACGGTGAACGTTGATCGGAACGCTCATTATATTTCACATAGTAATCAATTGAGGTGTTTCGGAAGCAAGTTCCAGATACCATCAGGAAGACGCTGCGGTTAAATTTTGTATTGGATGCTTCCAAAATAAATATTTCCTCGTCTCCTTTTTTAATATGATGTACACAACTCCAGAATAAATATCTGTTGAATGATGTCAGGGATACGTAGTGAATATCTTACATTTTGTAGCGCTGATCACTGACAGCCAGTACACGCCAGTGACTTCTGCAGTATGTTTGATAGCGTTATTTTGATGTGACCATGCTGAGAATCCTCATGACACCGTGTATAATATTTTGGCAATCTGTTCGTGGGGAATTTTAATCACATTATTTTTTTAACGATTTCATGAGTCCCACTAATAACTTCTTCTATGTTTAGTTTCTAATCGTTTCAATAGCTGATATCGTTGTTTAATATCAGAGAGTTTTACGTCGGCAGTCAACGGAGTGCCAAAGAAATCATCTGCATCTTTATTGAGCTTTTTAAAATGTATACGAGTGTTTGTACGACATATTCAAGTGAACGTCATACTCAGCTCGTAACGTGGATAATTTAGCATCCACTGTTCCTACATACTTTTTTTATTAAAGCTTCTTCATCAGATGTTGGTTCTTTAAAAAAACTGTCTTATTTCCGTTCATGCTGAGTTCACCCGTCATTGTATCATCGGTTGATTTTAAACGATTAGCAACGCTTTTTGCAATTTCATTTCTAACAGTTGCGAATTATATATTTGAGACTCTGAGTCTACCGCCTTCAGTAAATACTGGAATGTTATCCGTAGTAGCACCGATAATTCTACGAACTATATCATTCCATTTGATATTCCTTCTCTTTAAAACACCGTATAAATCCTGAAAAATAACTTTATCTCGAACAACTCTAGAGAGGTTCATAATATCGGCAAGGTCATATTTAGTCGCGTAATTTAACAGATCAATATCATTGTTTTTATTTTGGTCCTTTATAGAAGAAGATCTTCCGTAAATATCAATCATTATCCTTTAAGATCTGTTTAAAACGATTAACGGCTATTTGTATAATCGTGTACGACTTTATGAGACGAATCGGAAGATTTTGATATAGTACATTAGTTACTTCACGACGACATATCGGTGGATCTGTCATTGTTTGTGTTGGTAATGTTGAATAGTAGACTGGAGCTTTTATTGTGTTTATATATTTTAAAATTTCAATTGGTGGTGCATTCCCATACGTATCAAAATAAACAGGTACACGTGGATCAATTGCATATGCCAGGCCCTGAATTATTATCAAAATTTATAATTCATGTTTAAAAATTGTTTGGTTTGAAAGGTAACTGATATAAACTCCTCTAAAATCTTTTATATTTAATTTTTTAGCAGCATCAAGTAAATCAAAATTTGACATAGTCAAAATTAGCGAAGTCATAGATCTTTTCCGTATCGATAAGGGGTTCTCGGTAATCTTAGACCCCTTCCCTTTTCATATCGTTTTCCTCTTATTTTATCAACGAGCATACTACCAACCTTTCCGGCAGTACCGCTTAAAACACCAAGTGCAGCTATTTTCTGCAATGGCTGGGATAAACCTAGTATAGCTTCAAGAACTGGAAATATATAACATGTTTTAATTGCGTCTTTAATAGACCTCAGAGAAAGATGAAGTTGAACTCCGCTTTTTTGATTCTAAGGCCTTATTAAAATGTTTGAGCTGAGTCTTGGTTAATGATAATTTGTTTGGACCACCACTATAAATTTGATCTTTTTTAAGTGATATATTTGTTCCGCATTTACTAGTTTTGATTGTAATTGTTTCACCTGACCGGAAGTCAGAGTGACTCTAACGTGACTATACGACATTTTTATAACATGATAAGTGATTTAATTACATGTTTTCTACTGGAGCGTCAACAACTCTCATTCTTCCACCAGCATCTTCAAGTAGCATTGCTTTATCTGAAAGAATAACTGTAATTGCTCTGTAATTACCAAAGCCACCTATATTTACACGAGCTAGAAAATGCAGATTGTCTATTTAAATCAAGATGTTCCAGTTTGAAGTAATAAATCGGATATAGATTTGTAAAATCTAACTGCGATATTTGCAAACCAGTCCCTATAATTTGATCACGCCCCCCTGAATGTCATTAAACGATGATATGTACGTGCTACATGCACTGCTTGAAAAAAATACCTTTACTAGCACTTTAAAGATGAAGAAAGACAAACTTTGCTTGACCTTTACTTCACTTTAATACACATTTTAAGAAAAACATATAGGTATTAAAGATGATAGTTACAAATAATTTTAGGTTCCTAAAATGCAAATAAATGGCCCACTTTACCAATGAAGAAAAGGTGTATGAAAGAAGAACTTTAAGTTTCTAAAGAGGTAGTAAATTGTTCCATTAAGTAATTAAAGGGAACCATTTCCATTTCTGAAAAGGTAACAAAAAGACCAAATTTAAGTCATAAAATCTCATTTAAGTTTAACATTGCATGTCTTCACATTAATTAGTATATACCGCAATTTGCCTTTCCAGTAGTCAGTAGCTACCTTTACAAAAAATAAAGTTGCAGAAAGTATTATCTTTTATCAGTCTTTACTGGCAACAGAATAAACATTTTCTACTGTAAATTTGATGATAAATAACTTTGATTTACATCAGAGCATATCTTGTGTGTAAAATCCTGCAGCAAGGCTTTACATGACACATTCAACACTTTTCACCAGTGAGCTTGGGTTCAATCCTCCATCCCAGCAGTGGTCACCGTTCGAGTTTGATGGTTTCGTCTAGGTTTTATAATCTCTATGGCAACCAACACCACCACATCCCTATGTATACCAGCTATCAAGTGCACAAAAATAATGGCAATCTGATGCATGAAGAATGTATAAATCAGGAAAACTTCATGTCTATGGAGATGCCTGTTCACTACTGTAACCTTGGTAACAAGTTTTACTGCATACTAATATGGGTTTATGGGGCAGGTAAGTGTAAAGTGTAAAGAAGAAATGTAAAAAACAAACTAATATAAGAACAAGCTATTACCATCATCCTTTATTACAATATTAATTTACTCAATAATTCAACAATAATGACATGTACAAGATATACAGTCACATCTTGGTTATCCAGCCTCCATTTATCCGACAATTGCCTTATAATATACTTCAAATGTATATCACTGATTAAACATAACGCATACATTTATCCATTAATACAACAATTGCCATAATAAAATATTTTAATTTCAGTGGCTTGTCGCAAATTAAAAAGACGAGACACTACATGTTCATTGAAATTTATAGTACCATGTAAAATGGTGTAGTCATATACAATTTTCAAATGTGAAAAAGTGCAGAAAACATGATTGATCATATACTTCATTCATATTGACAGAACACCCAATGTTTCATCTGACAGAAAATAACTTTGTTGTGCTGTCTAACGCTTTATTTTGTGTTAAAACCTTTAACAAAATGTAAGTACATTTCCAACCATTAGCTATTAAAAAAAAACGCATTGTCCTGCCAAGCTAACCTCAGCTTCAGACATCGCAAAGGCTATTAAGGTCAGGTCGTGAAATAGGTCTTTGTTGAATTGACAGAACAGGCAGAGGATGTTCCTATTGGATCAAACATGTGCTCTCCTGGCCTTTCTTAGTAACTGAGCACATGACACAGGAAATATGTAACATATTTCACAACTAAACAAGGACAACATATCCGCTGAAAGTGACAACTGGGATTTTTACAAGACAACATGTATCACAATAGCATATTCTTCACCAAAAATAATGTGCACAATTTTTATCATTTGCATGATTTTGCCCACATAGAAATCTAAAATTTGGGGGGAATTTTCACTATCGTGCATCCTAGATGCATTCCTGGATTATCCACTTTGACTCCTCTGGAACATCAGGGGTGTCTTTGTCCTTTTTGATGCCCCGCGTTCTTTTTAACAGAAGCCTTTTACTCCTTGACGAACATATATCTATATATTTCTTGTCCAATATTTTCTTTACTTTTTGGAAGGTATCCGATTCCCATGAACGAGGGTGGGAAATCAGCCCACCATTTGCCCCTTCTTCATCTGAACTCATGTAGTTCTTGTCCAGCACCTTCATTACTTTTGCTTTTTTTTCCACACTCCAAGTTTCTTTCCTGTCCAAAGCATTGAGTCTTCTTTTGGATTTCTGTGACACTGTAAATAAGAAAATAAAGTTGCCAGTTAGATTGCACTTAATTACTTGACTTTGCTACACACACACACACACACACACACACACACACACACACACACATATATATATATATATATATATATATATATATATATATATATATATATATATATATATATATATATATATATATATATATGCATAATAACACCAACATAAACAGAAAGGTTTTAGCTATTATTATTGCAAGCAGGAAACGAACCCATGCTCTAACACCATTTATTGCCTAGTCTTGTACACTTACACCCGTAACCACTCAGCCATGGACTTGTTGTCCCCCAAAAAGCACTGAATAAGGTAGAAGGTAAGGTTTTAACACAAACAGAAACAGAAACTCTCACTAGAGAAGCAGAATATATAACTAAAGCCTTGAGAATATATATATATATATATATATATATATATATATATATATATATATATATATATATATATATATATATATATAAACAGTTCTCTACTACTTTTACTTTGTACTGCCTAACAGGCGAGTTTCCGTTATTATGATGTGCATTAAACATAGTACTTCTAAATAATAATAATGATAATGAGGACTTTGTATTGCACCTAACCTTTAGAAGCTCTGAGCGCTTTACAACATTAGACAACACCTATGAAATAAAAATAAACAAATATAATGATATGACTTCACAAAAAAAAACATAAAAACGTGTTGAAAATATTTAAGGTAGGACACATTATAAGGTCTTTAAGATTGTTCTTGCAGTCGAAATAAGTGAGTGTTAAGAACACTCTTGAATGGGATCACTTTGCCTTTGTGTCTAAGTTCAGAGGGCAATTCATTCCACATTGCTGGGCCCTGGTTACACTGGTCAACAGTGAAATCATTACTGACTTAAAAAGGCCCTAATCTGTAGTATTTTGGTGTGCCGAACACGAATATAACCGTGAAAAATTTGTATTGGCTCTCGTTTTGAAGATATTCATATACCTCATTTTCTATGTTTCACTGTGTAAATTTCTCCAGTAGGACTGCAGCAACATCCGGAATAATGATGTAACATTGCATAATACCATCATGCTCACATCATCCACAGCTGATTGCATCATTTTCTGATGCAATGCAATACTAATGCCATGCGGCTGCTGAAGTAAGTTGACGTCAGCAGTGTACTATACATGTGTAGGCCTATTATACTAATGCCAGGCGGCTGCTGAAGCTGACGTAAGCAGTGTACTATATAAAGCCCAATCAGATAGGTTCAGCATTTAAAATATTTTAGACGTTGTGCGAGACAGTTCAAGCTACTGTTACATAAAACTTATTATTTTATCCATTTACGTACAATAAAGAACAGTAATGCCTCGAAAGTGTGTTAATACCACGGACAATTTTTGCTATATTTGTGGGGAAGTGACATTTGCCAACCAGAAGAAAAGTATCAATTCTCAAGTGAAGAAGGCATATCATCTTTACTTCGGATGCAAGGTTGGTGACCAAGACAAGCCTTGGGCTCCGCATATATGCTGTGCTACATGTACAACACAGCTTTCACAGTGGTTGAATTGCAAAAGGTCATCAATGCCGTTTGCAGTCCCAATGGTGTGGAGAGAGCCAAGCAACCACCTAAATGACTGTTACTTCTGCTTGGTTCCTCCTCTTTCCGGCGGAATAACGAAGCGAAAGAAGTCGAGAATAGTCTACCCAAACATTCCGTCTGCATTGAGACCAGTTCCACATGGTGAGGGACTTCCTATTCCAGAACCTCCAGCAGAATATTCTCTTGATTCATCTGACGAAGACAAAGGTGAGTCGACCTGTTCTTCTCCTGGTCCATCAGCATGCAGTGATCCAGATTTTCACTGTGGTGCATCATCAACCCCACACAGAATAACACAGGAAGAACTAAATGACCTGATTCGTGATTTGGACTTATCAAAGAACAAGGCAGAATTGCTAGGATCAAGACTCCAACAATGGAATCTTCTAGAAGAAGATGTCACAATTACTGCATATCGAAAGCGCCACCAGCAATTGGAGCCTTTCTTCAGAAAGGAAAGTATTCTGATATTCTGTTCCGATATTGAGGGCCTCATGAATGCTTTAAAAATCACTCATGACCCACAAGAATGGAGACTATTTGTGGACTCTTCGAAACTGAGTCTCAAGGCTGTGCTTTTGCACAATGGAAACATTCTTCCATCTATTCCAGTAGCGTATGCTGTCCACATGAAAGAGACATACGATAACTTAAGGCATCTACTGAATTCCATTGAGTATAACAAGTACAGCTGGCACCTCTGTGGTGATTTGAAGGTAGTTGCCCTTTTAATGGGACTGCAGCAAGGATATACAAAATACATGTGTTTCTTATGCGAGTGGGATAGCCGAGCAAGGGAAATGCACTACATGAGGAAGGAATGGACTCACAGGCAGAATGTAGCCATTGGAGAGAAGAATATCCAACACCCAGCTCTGGTTGAGGCGCAGAAAATCTTGCTACCACCCCTTCACATCAAACTAGGTTTGATGAAAAACTTCGTGAAAGCCATTGACCGGACTTTGCCAGCATTCCGATACCTGCATGAAAAATTCCCTCGACTCAGCGAAGCAAAGATTAAAGAGGGAGTTTTTGTGGGTCCTCAGATTCGAGAGCTTTTCAAAGATGACCGGTTCAACAACTTGCTGGAAGGTGACGCGAAACAAGCATGGAATGCTTTTCGCCTAGTTTCTACAAACTTCCTTGGAAATGTTAGGGCAGAAAACTATAAGGAACTAGTAGAAGACATGTTGATGAAGTATAAGAAACTTGGCTGCAATATGTCTCTAAAGATTCACTTCCTTCATTCCCATTTGGATTTCTTTCCTAGCAACTGTGGTATTGTTAGTGATGAACACGGCGAACGTTTTCATCAAGATATCGCAACAATGGAACAAAGATACCAGGGAAAATGGTCCACTACAATGCTGGCTGACTACTGCTGGACACTCCTCAGAGATGCTCCCGAACAGCTGTACAAGAGACAGGCGAAGAAATCTAAGATGTAGTCAATGACTTGATTTTTTATAGGTAAGCTATTACAGTTGACCTTTTACTACTGGAATGCATTTCGTTATGTGTAAACATTAATTTCTTGCAGATTACAAAAAAACTAGAGCCAATTTTGCAATTTGACTGTCATATTCGTGTTCAGCACATAACAATTGATAAGAATTGACTAATTTTATTTCAGTAACATGACTTTTGTAAAAATTTGTTGTCCAGTGTTATCCATATGACTTCATTTTCATAGTGGGAATAATGAGTATACGATCGTCAGATGAGGAGCGTAAGTATCTTGCTGATGTGTACACATGGGTGAGGTCGGATATGTATGTTGGACTGGAGTCCGTCAGTGAAACATGGCACAGAGAACAAATTTTATGTGTGATTCTGGATCGAATGGATGGCCAATATAAAGTACAGAGCAGCGGGGAGGTGTGCTCTGATCGTCGTACTCTAAGTATGATCCGAGCAGCTGTGTTTTAAACATTTTTAAGTTTCTGGAGTAGCTATTGTAATGAACCAGACAGAACTGAATTACAATAGTCCAGTCTTGAAAGTACTAATGAAGACACAAGTGTTTGAGCACTGGTCATACCCGCATTGCAAGACAGAAATGTGTTACAATGAGTTGTTTTATTGGAGTACTGTCTCTGTGTACACACACACACATATATATATATATATATATATATATATATATATATATATATATATATATATACACACACACACACATATCTATCAGGACTCAAAATTAGCGGTAGTCCGCAAGCCCGAGGCTAGCAGATTTCCTGTCAGACTAGTAACTTTCACAATGTTAATAGTCCGATGGGCTAGTAAGTTTCGGTTATAAATAGTCAGCGTTTGTTTACGCCATTCCCTAATAAAAATTTGGCTTAGCAGATGTTCTGTAGAATCAAAGCAGTGGCCATCGTAAACAGTCATAAAATATTAGCATGAGAAGATGAAGTCAAATTCTGCCTCGGAAACGTGCGTTTCTATAACAAGAATCCATCAGATTTTGTGCATTTCACTTAACAGCGCAAATTATGGTCCCGTAATTAACAACAGAAGTTTGGTAATTGATCCTAATTATTCTGGAAATGAATCAAATGACAAAATATCGTGATTTCACACTTTATTCTCTCGACCACAGTAACAAACGAGAAAGCGGTATACCGCACAAAAGAACACGGCAAAAAGTATTGAAAGAAATTAGTTCTCACGTTTTTGTTTAAGTTTTTTTTGTTGTTTCTCGCTACCCAAACGCTCCAACAGTCACAAACAGGAAACTACATATTTTAAATTTCCATCGAAATAATTATAAGAATTAGATCAATTTATTACGATTACATAATTGACACATCCTTTCCATACAACTACTTTTTCTATGATGATAAGAATAGTTTTCATTATTTTCCCTTACAAGAATGAACAAATAATATAATACACGTGGAGGTATCCAAGCAGAATGCCGTACATTTGTTGGGAATTAAAATCTCTGAGCATGGGCATCTAAGATTTGAAAAGTTTCTGCCATATTATTAATTTATCAATACATAGAGGTTCGATTAATTAGGAACAATTTACCAAACTTATGACTTATGACACCGTAATTGGAATTGTTAAACACAACGCGCCGAGTGTCAGATGGCTTCGTTTGATGGGAACACACCTTCTCCAAGATGAAACTAACACTATCTTCTGATGCTAATATTTTGTAAGTGTTTACAATAGCCACTGCTTTGGTCATGCAGAACATCCGCTGAAGTTAAGTCTTTGTTAGGGAGAGGCCATTTAACTATGGGAGGGGGCAAAGACACATGTTTTGAAACGTGTTTCTTACTCTAACTTTCTTATATAAAGGACACTGTGTCATTCCCTTTCTTGCTTTAAATAATTCGCGTCAGCTATACTATAACATCTCGTATTTCAAAACAAGGCACAATTCCCTCCTTATCAGACAGGCAAAATGTGGCATTTGATAGAAGGTGTTCAGCCACCGGGGAAAAAGCAAAAGTTGAATGAGAATGATGAGGAATAATTCTTATGATAAGAAAAAGCGTAATGGAAAATTTCAGAAGAAATGGACAAAAGACGGAATGGCTGAATTATGACGAGGAAAGGAACCTTATGTGGTGTAACTGGTGTACACAATTCGCAAAAACACAGAAAACATCCAATTTTGTTGCGGGTTGTTCGAACTTTGAAACTGAATCGGTAATCGTACAAGAAAGCTGTGTGACATTGTTTTGTGAACAGGACTAGTAAAGATTTGGCAGAAAATTTAGCAAATTTCTCAATATACTTGTCCTGCTGGCTACAAAAGAAATTTATGTTAATTCGAGCTATATATATATATATATATATATATATATATATATATATATATATATATATATATATATAGTAGTCTTCCTCTTGAACAGGCCCCCTGACCAGCGGCGACCCGCTCCTTATAGAGAGAATGCGTTGGCACCGATGAGTTTGTGTTCAAAAGTACTCCTCACGAAAGACCACCACGCTAACGCGACCAGCGTATTAGTGCAATAATATACAAATTACCCCTCACAAACGGCCGCATTTTATTTTGATATGTATCCAGAACCAGTATGTTCTTCATAACGTGTGTTAAGTAATCCGAGTTTGTTTCCCGATGTCAGGTGTTCGTTACTGAAAGAAGTGTTGACTAAAGTACCTGTACCACTGAAGTTAATATTATTTCATATACGCCTCGCGAGAAGCCACATTTATTCCATAAAGCCGAGAAATACTCAAATTTTATTCCATTCAAAAGGGTAAGTACATGTAATCCATTAAGCCTTACTGCTGTGTTATCATAAGATGTCCGGTTTAGTCACATCGATAATTGTTAAGATTACAATTATTGCACATTAGTAACAGCTGAGAAGTGGCAGCATCGATGTACAATACACAAGTCAGCAGGAAAATGGTTTGATAGTCTTTATGGCTTCCCTTAGTAAGATGTTCGCTTTGATAATTAGTGGCTAATACTACTGACAATAATTGTCAAAATCACAAATCCTAATGACCACAAGGTCAAATCTGCGTGATTGAAGCCGTTTTGGCTTCACACACTTAGTGTAAAGAAATGTGTATAAAAACAATAGGGTACCAGACTGCGACTAACGAATCACGTGACAAGAATACTTCCTTTAAAAACACAGCAATTTGTGTAGATGCATAAAAAAATTGTTTTATCAGTATTGTAGTTGGCAACATGAATAACCTACTTCCAAACAATCAACATGTCATCGAGGAAAAGAAAAATTATCAGTTTAGAAGAGAAAGTGAAAGTAATTCAACTAACTGAGAGTTTCGGGGTGTGTGTGTGTGCGTGTCGAGGATCCTTGCAGAAAACTAATGTCGGAAAGACTCAGATAAACAATATCGTGAAAGATAAGTAAACAATTCTGCAGAAGTGGGAAGGTGAAATGGACGAAGAAAGGAAGATTGTTTGAGCCAGGAGATGTTTGTTTTCTAGACTGTTACCAACAGAGTGACAGGTCATGTGATCTGTAACATAATTATGAAGACAGTTTTAAAACTATATGAATGGTTATTGATAATATTCTTTTGAAAATGATGAAACAGTTTGTTTTCCATTTATTTCACAACATGCATGTGATATTTTAATGAAAATATTTAAATGTTTTAAAATTTAATGTACTTGTGACTTTCTTCATATGTATTACTATTCACATTTGTCATCCCGCTCTAGAAAGGCCACCCTCATTATAAGGCCACTTCCATGCTGCAGTAGGGGTGGCCTTATAAGAGGGGGACTACTATATATATATATATATATATATATATATATATATATATATATATGCACACACACACACACATATACACAGGGTTAAGTTCACATCGATAGAAAATGGTAGCCATTTACACCCAGGCGAGTTTTCGGTCGAATTGTTGGAAAATTTGTATTTAATGGTTGTATGTTTCTCTCCAAAATTCATAGCCCCCCACCCCCGTGAAAATAAATCTGTAAGTCCATAAGCTGAAAATGAAGAGTACATTGTATGTCCCTTGTGTCATAAGGTTACAAGCACAAAGGGTCTAATAATAATAATTATCTAATAATGCAGTTAAATTTCATTCATCAACTATATCACCTCTTTCTTCCTTTCATATCGCATCTGGCGTATTTTGTGCTCATCTAATTTGTTTTTTGTCTTTCTTGTTTCAGTCTCCTTTTGGGTGGTATAATATCTTGTCATAACAGCTGTGTGAAAAATAAAAGATACATTGCAGTGAAGTATTCTCAATGTTTTGCTACACTGTATAAAAATTATGAGTAGCTTTAAATTTATATATGTTTAACAGTGTCATTGGCCCAAACAGTAAGGCACATGCCTCCCACACAGAACACTGGGATTTGATTCCCATTATGGAAACATTTGATTTTACATTTTTGTTATTGCTATATGTTTACTTTTAATGAAAACTTATGACAGTTTTAATTTTTCAATGAAACATGAATCACTTTTAAGCTGACTTGCAAGCTGAATTTAAATCTGAGGCAGATGCAAATTTCTTACCTTTTAGAACCAAGCAATCTACAGTGCGATAAATTCCTTGCACATAACTTTTCATAAAGTCAGTCACCTTCTCATTGGACTGGTCACCAAATCTGAAGAAGAGAAAAAAAAGTCATTCTTTTCTGACATTTGTAGTCTAATTGTATTAGCCATTCTTACATAAAAATGCACATCATCGTTGGATGGGGTGCATCAATATGTTATTGTATCCATGAATAAGCAATAGATGTTCCTGCTGTTTATGATTATCCTTGTTTATTTTTTATATCTTTATTGGAACAGTATCCAAATAAGGAAAATGTAAATGTGGATTCTGAAATTTCAAGGACTTCCAGCACACACACAACAATGTGCACTGTCACAAAAACAAGACATAAAAGTACAAAAATACAGTCTGGGAATCAGGTTTAATGTGGTTTGCGAGTTTAATGGCATTTTCCAGCAAATGATAGACTATACATGGCGGCCATTATAACTGGTGAAGGAAGAATCCGGGAAAAACCTTGAAGAACCACTCACCCACAGGAAGCTACTGGCAAGCTTTCTCACACACCTACATTGGCTAAGCCCAAGACTCAAACCCATAAAAAGGTGAGATACCAGTAATCATTACAGGTGAACGCCTTAGATCACTCATCCACCTGCGGCCCCCTAATCAGGTTTAAATATGGAATACATATATTTGTAACAATATATCATATTATTTTCTCAAGTTTTGTCATCAATTGGGTGATCTACATATAAACATAACTACTGAATTTCCTTTGACTACGTTTAATGATTTTGGCCCATTTGTGCTAACAAGGTTTTCATGGAAAATTTCAAGTAAAACAATGTACTTAAAAAAGAATGAATTTTTTAAATTATATGACCAAAAAATTTAATTAGGTCATCTTCAAATGCAAACCAATATGCCTTCCAAATTTCTCTGTGTTAAGCAGCTTTTACGCAATAATGCTCAATAGCGTGAAATCAAGTCCTTCTGCAGTAGCAGTATATAAAAGAATGTTACATATATTTGTCTTATAAAAACTAATGCAATTAACAAAGTAGCATAGGCCCTGCTAGTATAATGTAAGGATACTGCTACAATAGCTACACGCTAATTTCTGGAAAGGAATGGAAATTAGTGGACATTCTAAATACAATGCTATATTCTAATCATGTTTGAAGAATTTGCCTCCTGCATATTTACCTCTTTTTGTCAAACTGCCATGCCAAACCTCTGTCAAGTCCACTGGCAAATGCCTCGTGGACTGCATTCTAACAAAGAAATCAAAATTAAGATACATTGTAAGGAACTCTTATGGCTTGCTATTACAAACTACTATTTATAGTATGTTGAACTTGAGCTCTTACCAGCATTTTTTAAATTTAGCCTTTTCCATGTGAAAAGCCTAATTAATATCTCAATCATGATATGTTTGAGATCATATACTAACTGACATGTCAAACGTTTTCAGTAACTGCTATTGGCTGATCGTAGGTACCACATACTATTTATATTGCAAATCACACGTGAATTGCCCTTTTACTTCTCAAGCTGCACTTGTCAATATATCTTCAAAGAAAAACAAAAGTGAAACAATGAATAAAATAGTGAAAAGTGATGTCAACTCCATAGCAGAACGAGTGAGAATGATACCAGATGCCATAATCTGGTTTTTTTAATGTGGATCCATCCTTTACTTTTTTCTAGTTTGGTTCTGCACTGACTGTATAGTATATAGGGTTGAAACAGTACACCTGTGCCACGTATCGATACGATTAACGATATGATACATATCGGTTAACAATATAAAGAATAAGAAGACAGATGACTAATAATTATTCATGACTGCTGAAGATTAAAATAACTTATAAAAATTAGATTTTGTTTTGGATCGATTCTTCACCTCTTGAATCGATATGGCAAAGGTATCAATGCATGGATATATCGATGAATCGTGTCACCCCTAGTAGTATACACACCCTGAGCTGTAATGGGACTTTAATCGGCTCTTTAAAGTTTGATTCTCTATCTTCTAACTTAGTTTTCAGACTTATAATTTCTCTCTCATTCTTTTTGATGGCCATTAGAATTTCCTTCTGTTTTGAAGAATCTCCTTCAAAAGTCCCTTCTCGCTTTTCTTTTGAAAACAGAAGAAATAAGAGAAGTACATAAGAGCTTCCTTAAAACAAATGCATCAAAACCAATATGCAAAAGAATATGGGGCATAATGAGACATCTACGTATTCCCATATATACAGCACTTTCTCTCACTACATCGTTGTTCACTGGATCCATAAATTAAAAAATGGGATCGATAGTCGTACCTGCCTTATATAATAGACCATGTTAGAGGGACACATAATAGTGAGGGAGTGGTGTACATCAATTGTTGTATGGAAAGATAGTCATATAGATGATTTTAAATCTCTCAATTTATAAGGTTTACTGTTAATGTCCCCATACTTACCTCAACAAATTGGGACAACTGTAAAATAAAACTATTGTAATGTCTTCAGTTTTTAAAAAGAGCTTTGCTAGTGACTTTTCAGACATCTGAAACAAACATAAAAAAGCAAACATTAAATCTTAGTTCAGAATTAATTATTCACTTTAATATTAGTAAGTGATTCTGTTTTACAAATTCCTTTTTTGGAGAATTGGTATATCATCTAACAAAATTCTGAGGGTAAAAATGACAGAAAAACTGAACTGGAACAAAATTAGGCATTATATATATATATATATATATATATATATATATATATATATATATATATATATAATGGATTAACTAGTAAATCAAACTTATCACTGATCATTAAATTTGATTAAATTTCTCATGCTCTGTTACCTTTTGCAAGTATACGTACAGGGGTGCTGGTACTGCTACATGCAGATATCCTTCGTGCGAGCAATGATGTCCTATGCTTCAGACTCAGAGACTGATTCTGACTAGAGTTTATCTGAAAAGATCACGAGTTGACGAGAAAATAATATCATGATAAAATTACTCTGCAACTGACACGTTTATTAAATCTGACATAAGACAGAAATATACTTTTTCAGGTAGCATTAGATATTACATCCAATAACATTTGCTCTAAGGAGCTATTACTCCGGCAAGAAATCAAGCAGATGCAGAGACATGAACAGGGGTGTTTTAGAATAAAATATACATCTATATCACACACAGAGACATTTCCATACACATACATTTAAAGAAAGATTTAAAAAGACATTAAAACATAATATGCAAAAAGAATACATACACATCCTTCTCATTATCGACCGGCCATCAGCTAAATTAATTTTTCTTTTAAAAGCACATGGCTCTTTTGTCAACTACAAAAGGGAACTTTGTTATTGGAAAGTCAGTTTGCTGTCCAAGTGGAAACACATTTTTATTTTTCCTTACGGTGAACATTGTTAGAGAACAATCTGATATGGTGATGAAATCCAAATGTGAAAATTACATATAAAAAAGCTAAAAATGAAAACTAAATACAGAATGATAGTTGGGGAAAAGAAAAGGGGTGGGTGGGCTGGGTTTCAATTACATTCTAATATTGCCATTTTTTCTCTCAAAATGTACCATAGTTTTATGATATTTACGCTACTGAATATATATGAATTTTACAATTTACAACTTATAAACAATAATAATAATATTAATAGTAATGAGGACTTTGTATAGCGCCTAATCTTTAGAAGCTCTAAGCACTTTACAACATTAGACAACACCTATAAGATAAGAAACATAATATTATTACAAAAACAAACATGAAATTAAAAAAACATTAAAAAATATAATAAAAAAACATGCTGAGAATATTTCAGGTAGGAAACATTATTATAGGTCATTAAGTTTGCTCTTGCAATCGAAATAAGTGAGTTTTGAGAGCACGCTTGAATGGGATCACTGTGTCTGTGTTTAAGTTCAGTGGGCAATTCATTCCATATATATATATATATATATATATATATATATATATATATATATATATATATATATATATATATGGAATGAATTGCCCACTGAACTTAGAAACAGACACAGTAATCCCACGCAAGAGCGCCGTCAAAGCTCACTTATTTCACTCATTTATATATATATATATATATATATATATATATATATATATATATATATATGTGTGTGTGTGTGTGTGTGTGTGTGTGTGTGTGTGGTAAATTGTATTCAAACCTTTCTTTCAAATGTTACAACAAGAAAATATATCTCAACTCATGCAAATCGATATCGGACTCAGACGAATCAATTGACACGAGTCTTGCTCGTGAATATCTTGTTGCCCTTCCAATTTCAGCTTCTGGTCTTTTGTTTGCAAATTCAACGTCCGATTGCTGAGACTGCTCATGAAGAGGTGCAAATCGTCGTCGCTCAGATCATCAGACATTCTTTTTTCTATGGCGAGGCTGTTTGAAATGGCGGTTGAAATCTGCGCCAAATACCGTACTAATTACACGAGGAGGATTGATTGGCTGGATTACAATCATGTGTTGCGGATGCTGAGCTGCGCATGAGCTAGATATCGCCTTGCTGCTGCTGAGTTACGATAGTCAGTGATAAAATACGCTTCACCAGAATCACGATTATTCGCATCATTACGAATGTTTGTTTACAACGTTGTTGCGGAAACAAAAACAGAACGCAGTTCAACATTCCGATGCTGCATGCAACATAGCCAGGTAACCGGACATTAAGTATCCTTATCAAAATATAATCTTTGGCAGTTTTGAGGGGTGGGGGTGAGAGTGAGAGAATGCTGACTGATTAGGCCCAAATTACGGACTTATTTGCACCTAATGCCAGGCTGATTCTGACCATTTTAAATATTAACAAGTTTCGTCATGGATTTAAAAGTGATATCTACATTTGTTTAAAATATATTTCTGATTATTTGACAGGTATCCTGTCCATTTAGTACGTACGCGTGGAGAGGAAGGGGGTTAACCCAGATGCGTACGCTTGTGTAAGGGTGTGTGTGTGTCTACTGATGATGTAGGTATACATAGGAAACGGATGTGTGTGAAACCTCGATAGTAATATGTCTAATACTTAACCTGTTCGACTGCAGTCAGCATTTGAATTTTAGCGGACACTAGACTAACATTTTTAAAGTTGCGCGGCTTATTTCTTTGATGCAGCCAGACATTCAACGATGGTGTAGTATCTGTTTTATCAAACACGTTAGCAGCAGAGAGGGTGAACAGACCAAATTGTCCGAGCAAAACCCATCTTTTATCAACAAAAAAAAAATCCGTGCTCGTTCATATAGGTCATACCACGTCTACGACTATTGTTTGTCCCAAACAAGATTGTAGACGAACCCTCTCTGCTACTATTCATGTTGCAAAAGAAATTATTACCACCATATCAAGTTTGATGAATATTTATCAATGCGTTCTCCTCATCTGTTTCGTCTTTACTTGTTCTATGTTTCAAGTAATATTCAAGTTCTGATGGTGGTTTTGGATTTATGTCCTTTCTTTTTCTGTAATAGTTCATCAAATTTCTGTATCGATCTCCACCGCAATTTTTACAAATCTGATACAATCCTCTAACGCCGTTGTTACATCCAACACAACTTCCTGAACCAGCATGAGGATTTTTCTTTAAAATATAATTCTGTTTTTTGCAATATTCTCCACGACACCTTTTGTTGCATTTATCTGTTGTTCCTTGAATTAACCACGCACAGTTGTTCATTATATTAATGATATCTGTTTAATTAAATTTACACCCCTTCTGCTAATATCAATTAAAAAATTGTTATATTAAAAATAATGGTATATCCAGAATCTCATACTGCAAGAATAGCACGAGAACGATTAGAAGCAATTAAAAAATTTCTTCCTGTCAGAGATTCATTTAGAAAAAAATCTGGAAGCGCAGCAAGAAGCACAAGTTGAGTACGAAGAAGAAACTAAAAAACTGTTTAAACCCGTCACTGCAGCTACTGAAAAGGTTACAGCTGTCATCAAAGAAGACCTTCTTCCGGTATCAAAACAAACAGCAGAATAAACTGAAAAAATAGCAAGAAGAACTAAGCAGACAAAGAAGATTTTACGAGATCTTCCACCTGGCATAGCCAGGGAAATAGCTGCGGCTCAACCTCCACCTGTTGGTGAGGAAATACTTGAAAGTATTGGAAAACTTCGTACTGAAGTCGCCGACGTGCAAAAAGAACATGCACCTGAACCCGAACTAGTAGAAAAAAACGTAGAATTGATTGCAAAATTTAGGAAGGGGGTTGTTGAAAAAATTAGAAATACTAAAGAAGAACAATTACCCGAAGCAATATTAAATAGTATATTTAATAAATCTAGTATTTTAAAACCCCATTATGAAAAAGTAAATGATGATAATCTTATTAAATATATATATCGCGTATATTCCAACAAAAAACAAGCTAGAGGTCAAGAATATGAAATTATTAATGAAGAAGTAAAAAGACTTTATAAAGAGAGACTGAAACAACTAAAACAAGAACAACTCGCCCAGCAGAAACTTCCTCCACCTTTACAACAAACAGAAGAACAGCAATTGATGTTAAAACCATCTAGAGAGAAAAGGAAGCAGATGGCAAAGGAAATGAAGCGAAAAGGAGAAGAAAAATGGAAACAAGGAGAAGAAATATTTAGAGATATAGAAACTAAACAACAGGAGAAATTACGTTCACTGAGTAAAGAAAGAGATCCTGACGATGATCCTCCAAGCGCTGTAGGAAGTGTGTTCCTGACTACATCAGAAGGAAATACTTTTGTTTGTCCTGATAATATCCTCAATGACGTGTCACGGTTAGAAGTTCTCATAGGAGGAAAACGTGCCGGAAATAATTCACCAGAAATAATTAATGAAGCAGCTGATATTTGTCGGCGATTATTTCGAAGCGGTATCATGGATATCGGAGTTTACCGAGAACTTATCGATGAACTTGTTGATAACTAGTTGTTAAATAAATGGTAAATTAAAAAAGATGATCATACATAATAATCATCGTAAACCTGTACAGTCAGAGCGGTGAAATCACGATTACCAATCTACAGAGCTACTTACGGAGATGGACTTCGTGATGTTGTGCGGGGATTATTCACAAGGATAGCTCCAAAAGTAGCACCCGTTGCAAAACAAATATCGATGAAAGCTATCGATATTGTTCGTGAAAAAGCTCCTGGAGCAATTGTCAATGTTGCTGGTAAGGCGTTTATGGCAATCAAAGAAAGACTAGCACGATTATTGCGACGAAAACAACAACCACCAGTGAAACTGGCAAGTACTGAAATTATGCCCGCAGACGTAAGTAAAATAATAAATCAGGCTGTAAATCAAAAACTAGCGGAATTATCTAAAGAGGCATAAAGAAATATAATATCAAATTTGATAGATCAAAGACTCAGTGAATCAGGAAATAATATTTCAAGCATGATATCAGGAAGCGGAGTTTCCAAACCCGGATTTCGTGTTAGACGAAAATAATTATAATAAAATGTTTAAACATGAATCCGATGAAGCATTTGATATGGAGGCACCTGTCCTTAAAGATGAGTCGGTACGTGATTATCAGTTTTATTCTTATGAGGCACGAATACCAGATCAACGTGGAAGAATTGAACCACAAGTTCATGATACAAGTAGATACTTTTTACCCGCTGAGGCTTTTGTTGAGGTAGAAGGTACAGTTATAAAAACGGATGATACTAATTACGGAGGTGCAGTAAAAGATGGTTTTGTCAACAATGGGATTATGGCGTTGTTTGGTAGCGCCACTTATATGATCGATGGAACAAATATTGAATCGATTCAGAAAGATGTAGACGTTGCTACAACAATGATAGGATTAGCAAGATATTCTGATGATAATACAAGATCAGCAGGTCCTACAATGATGTTTGTGAAAGATAACTCCAATCACCCTGAAAGCGATCCGTATAATATAAGACGACTAAGAAATTTTGCCAATAACGCTGATGCTGATGTGGCCCCAGTGGTTCATGGTTCTAGCGAAAATTTCAACTTGGGATTTGCAGCACGTAAAAATATGTTACTAGGAGACAGTAGAAGATTTTCATGTGCAATTCCACTATCGCATATTTTTGGATTTTGTAGAAATTTTAGAAAGGTTATTTTTGGAGCTAGACACACGGTTGTTCTTGTGCGAAAAGCTGATGATAACGATGCTCTGTGGAGACCTGCTGGTGATGCTGGTAAAGTAATATTGTCTAAACTTTCACTGTGGATGCCGGTAATGACTCCAACGATCGCAGTAGAACAAAAATTAATTTCTTTTATGGACACTGGTGGTAAATCCTTATTGTCATGGTTAACAATTATGCATGGTTAACAACAAGCACAGATAGTATGCAAAGTAACGTTAACGGTCAGTTCACATGGCATATAGCATCACAACCGGGTGTTTCTGCACCGCGACATATTTTTGTTGCGTTTCAGGAAACTAATCAGTTAGGCTCACAAGTTCACTCTCATATGATATTTGATAAACTAGGTATCACAGATATTTCTTTATGGATAAACGGACAACAAGAACCAACAGAAAATATACAACTAAATTATGAACAGAATCGTATAGGACGTGCATATCATAGTTTAATGTCATTCATGGAACGTGATCAAAATGTTGATACTGGATTGCAAATATCACAATATGATTTCAGAACTTTGTATCCGATTTATTATTTTTCACTGGAACATCTTGATCTATCAAAACAATCTGTCGTTGATGTACATCTTAAAGCAACATTGAATACAGGTGGTGCTAATTATAGAGCAATCGCGGTCATATTTAGCGATAAAGCCATGTTCCTTGAAGATGGTAGTGGTCGAATGAGAGTCGTTGATGGACCAGTGGAAAATCTCTAATTATTCAGAAAAATATTATTTATATAAAAATGTCGTATAGTCATGTTAATGTTACTCTGACTCCCGGTCAGGTCAAAAAACTTCAATCAAAAACCACCAGCAAATGCGGAACTAAAATATCACTAAAACGACATCAGATGGGTGGTGGTCCAAACAAATTATCGTTGACAAATAATCAGATTAAACATTTCAATAAAGCCCTAGAATCTAAAACTGGAGTTCAATTACGTCTTTCTCCGAGCGCCATCAAAGACATGGTTAAAACGGGTGGTATATTTCCACTTCTCGCGGCTATTCCAGCGTTAATAGCTGCTGCCGCTCCAGCCGTAGCAAAAGCAGGTGCTGTTGGAACAGCTGTTGGAATGGCTCTAAAGAAAGCAACAGGAAATGGGTACAAAAAAAGGGACGCGGTCTAAGATTACCGGGATCTCGCTGGGGAAGAGGTCTGAGGCTCCCACGTTAGATGTTCCAGCATCAAATTTTGATTTACTTGATGCTGCTAAACGATTAAAAATAAAAGCCTTTAGAGGTGTTTTTATGCGAGATCAATTACCAAAACAACCAAACAAACTCGAAACAGGTATTATTAATCTCGACGAACGTTCCGGACCTGGTACTCATTGGGTATCATACGCGGTTGATCCACGTGGAATCGTTTATTTTAATTCGTACGGGTTAGCTCCACCTGCTGAATTTATCAAGTATGTCGCACCACTTCACGCAAGAACCTCTGGTTGTAAAGTTTGGTATTCAACGCTACCCACACAAACAATGACAAATCTGCCAATATGCGGCCGTGAAGTAATTAATGTACTCGACGCTATATCAAAATCATCCAAACCGCCACATAAAGTTGTGCATGATTATACAAGCAATCGATTCATAGCGCGTAAAGAGTTTTAAACAGATCTTGGATCTTACATAATGGTTGATATTTACGGAAGAAGATCTTCCAGCGTTAAGAGAAAATCCGGCGATGTTGATCCGTCGAAGTATGCGACTAAAGATGAACTTGCTGATATCATGAATCTTGCTGGAGTTGATCCAGATGAGGTCGTTATTTTTCAAGATCGATATGGTAAACTAAAAACGAGCAATATCAGATGGAATGATATAGTTCGACGAGTACTCGGTGCAGTTACGGATAATATTCCCTTGTTTACTGACGGTGGCAGAATCAGAGATTCAAGTGTATCATTTACAACCATCAGAGATAAAATTGCAAGAAGCGTTGCTAATCGCGTGAAAAATACCGGTGACACAATGACGGGTGAACTCAGCATGAACGGAAATAAAATAGTAGTTTTAAGAGATCCAACATCCGACGAAGACGCAGCAACAAACAAATATGTCGACACCGTAGATGGTAAATTATCCACGCTGCTGGCCGAGTATGACGTTCACGTGGGCGCTTTTGCAAGATTTCGCAGAAACCATCACAGAACCGCAGAAGAATACTTCGGCAGTCCGCACTCCGTTGACATAAATCTCGCTGTTATCAAGACGAACATTAAAGATCAAACGAACACAGCAAGACATCGTAGCGGGGATTCCTGAGATCGTTAATAAAACCAATTTGATTTAAATTCCAGCCGGAATAACTCCTGGGCATATCACAAACATTTTATGCACTGTATCATCGGGATTCGCAACATGGTCGCAGCAAAATAAAACCATCAAATATAACGCAACAGTCACTGGCGTGTACAGGTTGTCTGTGTTCAGTGGTGCGCGATTTGAGATATTTACAACGTATCCATGGCGTCATTCAACGGATAGGTTTTCCGGAGTTGTATCTGTTATATTAAATAGCGGAACCGAAGAAATATTTATCCTGGAAGCAGATGATAAGAAATTAACCGCAACATCTTACTGGTGGTGTTTGGAATTTGTAGCTGAAGCACCTCAATTGGTTACTGCATACAAATATATGGACGGTGCACAATACAGATACAATCAAGCGCGTGAATGGCAGGCGGCGCTAAAAGATCAAGTCGAACAATATACAGTAAAAGTACAAAAATATCGACGACGATTAGTTATCGTTGATGTGATTGTTTATTCAGTATCCGCTGTTGTTGCTGGAGCAGGTGTTATATTATCAGCGGTGACAATGATGGCACCAGCAGCTGTAACTATTTGTATTTCAGCAGCAACAACGATTGCAGATGTGCTCAATATCATCACAAAAAAAAATATGTACTTGCATGAATGAAAAATTATCCGATTACACGATAAGATTACATACAGCGACGGTCGCATACTCGAAATTGTCCTCGTTGTTATCAGCGAGTCTCAGTGATGGAATTATATCTGATTTCGAGTTTTCAATGACGACTAAAATATATGACGAAGGTATCGGTATTAAAGATACAAGTACTAATAATGACAGAATTACTCCAGCAGATCGTGACTAATAGAACTCCGTCAAAGATAACGATGATCTCAGTAAGTTCAACTAATCCTGAATTTAGTATTAATTTTCCTACTGCAATTCCAGTAAAAGAAATAGCACTAGAGCAATTACGAGTATATTACAGCTGGCCAAATATCAGATCAAAATCATTTAATGGTACACCAGCAAATAATTTGCTTGTATTTGCTAACAAGAACAAACCAGATGGTACTCCTGACTGGACAGATGTTGGAATACGCACTGGTAGTTATGAGATCGAACAAATCAATGAGGAATTTCAACGTAGAATAAAATAAATAACCGGTAAAGAAGCAAAAATATCAATTAACGTTCATGAACCGACGCTGTCCTCGACGGTTGAGATACATTCTCCTGATTATGCCGTTGATATTTATCAATCATCGATAAGATCCGTACTAGGTTGGCCTGAAATTCCCCGGGTGTATGAAGGACCACCAGAACTAAAACGAGCTGACTTTACGTCAACAAATAGATCTCGTCACGATATTGAAATGAATTCAAATTGGTTAGATTATACAGAATTAAAACCAGAGGTGATAGGGGGAGAACTTTATTTTGATCCTGTACTTATTTCTTATAATCTTAATAGACGTATTATTGCTTGAATATTGATTCTATATTTTCTTCAATAAACTCAGACCATACAATACAGTTAAATAGTTTACGTGGTAGTTTTCGGGAGTATTTACTTGATTTGACATCTGCGCGCGATAATATCATCAGGTACATAGAGGTTTTAAATTTTATAGTTGATTCTTCTGAAATTATCTATAATAGAATTATAGATGTAGTTCTTAAGTCATCAAGCGATTATAAAACAACCTTCGCAACCAAGTACAAAATATCCGAAGCTGATATTGCAACATGTAAGTTCCTTGATTATAATCCAGATAGATTAAGAAAATCTGTCAATGATGTTATCGATGAACATTTTCCTAAAATACTCGATGCATGGAGGAAACTAGCACCACATCCAACCGTTCTTAGACATAATAATGATCCACATGGCGGCGGCAGACACGTTTCTCCCGGAATCGTTAATATAACCAGCACGATTGTGGTCAATCTGGTTTGTGACATAGTCGATGGCAGCTATCAAATAGATCTCGGAAAATCAAATCAGGCTCAATAAGGATATATTTTATATACATTTACACCACAAGTTCCCCCTGGAAGCTTAATCGTGCAAGAACCAACTAATCCTGTGTATCTGCGGTGTCATAATAATATGCTAACACGAATAAATTTTAAGTTCACAGATCACCTTAATCGTTTAATTGACATGCGTGGAGAAGAGCTTGTGATAAATCTGTATGTGAAATCTTAATTAATCCAGTAAATGTTATATAATGTACCAGCACGTGATTGTTTTTAATACACTTGAAAAACGCCATCAGAACAGTGTTTTCAAAACACAGAGCAATTTAGTTATTGATGAATACGGAAGTGAGAACAGTTAGATGAGCTCCGCCGAGATCATCTGTAGAGAGATCAGATTCTAAATTATACTCACTCCTGTATTAAAGTCGATCAACTTAAAAAAATAAATAAATATAATCACTGATGGGATAAATTGCAGAAATTAATCAATTTTGTACAATCTGAAATAAATTATTATTATTCTGAAATATTCTGTTTTTTATGAATCAGTCTGATGGGGTAATTGGTACTGAAAATTATACAAATCAATCAGTTTGCTAATTCTAATGGGGTAATTGGTAATGAAAATTATACTAATCAATCCGTTTGCTAATTCTGTTGGGGTAATTGGTACTGAAAATTATGCAAATCAATCAGTTTTCCAAAAAATACTACAAAAAAATTGTATTATTATTCTGAAATATTTTATTCTTTATGAATCAATCTGATTGGGTAAATGCCACTTAAAAGTATACAAATCAATCAGTTTTCCAAAAAAAAAATATTTGTAAATTAATTCTGATGTGATATACAGTGAGGGAAATTATACTTCCACTCAGTCGTTACCCGCTGACATAATTTTTCTTAAATATCTTATGCGGCTACTGATTTTTTTTTTTTTTTTTTTTTTTTTTTTTTTGTTTCGTATTCGCTGGATAATTCCGACCTGATCTTTTCTATTGCAACAGAAAGAGGAATAAATTCATTTACTTGATCATCGTTCACCATAGCCAGTGACTGAAACATAGCTGCCTGAATCCAATTTATGAACTTATATTGAGATGATAGAACGTACTTATTTTCATTTTTAAGTTCTTCTAACGTTTCAAAATCAGATATTATTTTTTCAGGATTTAGTTCATCAGATATATTAATTCCGTTTTCTTCTAGTTTTTAATAGCAGATAGTTTCATGGTTCATTATATAATATGCAAATCTTTAAAATAAAAAAAATTACCCCTAGAACCCCTATCGAGTCTTTAGCGAGTTCAAGGTACAGGTACACGAAACACTACCCCGCTATAAGAGCCCCTAACCCGTCAAACAACGGTCTAGAGACCCAAGAGGGTGTGTTTGATGAAGATATACAATGAAATGGATATATATAATGAAATGGGTATGTACAATGAATTGGGTATGTACAATGAAATGGGTATGTACAATGAAATGGATATATACAATGAATGAATGACGGCACAAACACATATTATGAAATGAACTTCTATTCGAGTTTTTTAGCAAGTTCATTAAGTATCAATGAAATGGGTATGTACAATGAAATGGGTATGTACAATGAAATGGGTATATACAATGAATGAATGACGGCACAAACATATATTATGAATGAAGGACATTACAAACATATATTATGAAATGAACTTCTATTCGAGTTTTTTAGCAAGTTCATTAAGTATCAATGAAATGGGTATGTACAATGAATAAATGACGGCACAAACATATATTATGAAATGAACTTCTATTCGAGATTTTTAGCAAGTTCATTAAATATGAAATGAAATATATACAATGAATAATTGAATAAAGGACGGCACAAACATAAACGCTCAGCAAAAACCCACCCACAATAATCAAGCCCGTGGGTGATACGAAAATATGTATCAACCACCGGTTGATACGTGATTGAGTTTTGCTGAGCGGAGGGGCTTTTTGCTGCCGCCCCCCAATTATTATAAAAATCGCAATTATGCTCAAACCACCGACATGTTGTCAGCCATGGGGATTCGATCCTGGACCGCGAGCGTCACAGTCCAATACGATACCGACTGAGCTATCAAATCTTGTTACAAACATATGCTTCGGAAGTTAATATATAGCTAAGGAACTAATTTCGAATAATGCAATTCTGAATTCAAGAAATACGTTTATATGATATATTTTCACCAAACAAAGCTAAATTAAGGAATTTCCTGTTTACTATACCACGCCATGTATGATAGAACATCCGGTCTAGATCATCTAATTGCCAGATTGTTTCATCCTCTCTATTACTCGATACAAAAATAATCACACATACATACACAATCTCGCATTATATTTCTGCACTGAACAGTATGCATTACAGATTTCTAACTTACAGTTCGTGTATTTTTCTGCCCTATTAGAACAGTGCAACACACAGACATTACATCTAACCTACAGAAAACCGACATGTATATTCCAGCCTACTGAGTGCAGAATCCAGAGTCTAGTCTGCATCGTGTGGCAGTCAACTGACCTTGGATGTTATGACCATAAATTATCTCCCTTTCATGAGTCAAAAAATAAGTAGTATAATAATGACAATTTCTGACCCCCCAAAAATAAATATAATTCGAGGTGGTGATGAAAGTTAACAGTACTGAAGGGTGATTTTCTGCTTATATTTTTTTGAGAAAGCAGATCTGGTTATATTTTCTGCTACTCTTTGTACTGAAGACGAATTAATATCAAAGTATTTCGCAGCAGAACGTATTGAACGAAATATAATTACTTCGCCAGTTTCTGTGTTTGTGGAATTTACCGCCCTCTTTCCGATTGTTTTACATCTTCCAGTATTACCACGTGCAGAGTTCACGCTTTGTGTGACAACATGAAATTTAGATAAGGAGTTGTTCTGAGGATCCCCATCAACATGATCAATAACAAGATCATCTTTGATCACTCCGAAGAAACACTCATACGTGAATCGATGACACAGATATCTTTTCTTCCCAACGGTAAATCTAAGATAGCCAGTATTAGAAACAACGCCAACCGGTCTCTTCAACCTGCAGTGTCTGATCATGCCATTACGATCTGATTCATAGTTTGTTATTGTGGCATGTGGGACAAATATATTTTGCTCCATATATGCAAAAATATTTTTTGTTCAAATCATTGTTTGTCTGAAATCTTGATATATAATCCTCCAAGGATTTTATAGCGTTTTCACTATTATTATTTTTTTGTCATAATATCTTTTAGGTTCTCTGAACCGTTTTCCACCACACTTTCCACATAATCCTGTTTTTCCTCGCACTCCAATACCACATCGCAGACACGGTATTGGTCCTAGACTTACTCGTCGTATAGTTTGTAAGTGCATCAAAAAAAATTCCTTTCTGCAGGATTTGTTGCATCGATTTACTGAGCCGATCATCAACCATTTGCATTGAGACATTACATATATATATATATATATATATATATATATAAATATATATATATATATATATATATATATATATATATATATATATATATATATATATATATATATATATATGTATAATTTTCTTTATTTAAATATTTGTTTTAATTATATGAATGAGTCTGAGAGATTATCCCAAACTAGGCCTGTTAAATATAAATTCAACCTCGACAGACTATCTTCTGATTTACCAATACGAGATTTGATTGATCCGAAAAATAAAAGTTTGATCAATAACATTCACGACGCCAAGAAAGAATTTTACACGGATGGTGCATCTCATACATGGTTAACGTTCAAGATTATACGCAATACTGACAAAGTCAGTGTCGACTCTGTCAAGGACGCCATAATGATTTACAAGCGAGCGGAAACTATTATTAACTACATCGCTGAGTATGAGGGCAATCAAAAATATTTATTCAGAGTAAAATTTATTGTATTAACAGAAACAGGTAGTTGAATTATCCGTGACAAATATGATCCTGTCCTTGGCAATAAATAAATTGCCATATTAAATAAAAATTCCAGACCATGTCTATTGACGGGTATTGACAAACTGTATTATGAGCGAGCGTATCCTGTAACAGCGGTTATTTATGGAATCTATGAGATAAATAAAAAACCCAACGTTGATAAACTGACACCCATGAAATTTTCAAGGTTAAATTGTGTAGCCGAGCTAGTAATAGAACATTTTACAAACGCGATGCGTGGAAATGGATTAACTGATTTAAGACGTAAAAAAATAAACTCGTGGGCTGATTTAGTTAAGGATACCGGTGCTACAATAATAGATGTTGCTGAGTTAGGAAAAATATTAAAATTTCCAAAAACCGAAGCGACAATAACGGGAGAAGTACTGTACGAATCAAAATATAAATCGAAAGGAGCTCCAATAAATATTATTGATCATAACGCGCACGCATGGACCAGCGCAGTAACAATATTTCCACGTGATCGAACTATTAGATTTTACCCCCCAGATAATTCTGGGGCAGATATGTTTGATTTTATCAACGAAATAAGTAAAAACGATCCTGTATCGGTATGGTTATTTAAAAGTAATGAGGAAGGTGAATTTGATCAGTTTGTTAGACCAAACGGTGAAATATATCAAACAGAATCTCTCCATGACGAGATGAAAAATCTCGCGGAGAAGTTTTTCACGGAAAATACTGACAAATTACTAACTAATTGCTTTACCGTTCCATCTGTTGCAGCTCATTTCGCTAGAGAAAGAAATTCATGGAAACCAACACGATTTGATTTATTCGAGGACGTACGCGCAGGTTGCGTCGAATACGGACACGGCGGATTGTGGAATACCAAGTATAATTACAACGATGTTATTTCGGTTGATATGGCTGCATGTTATCCAGGAAGTTTTCTAGGATACAGAGATTGTTCTGTATACTTTAAAAGATTCGGTCACCCTACAAACGAAATGACGCGGGTGGCTATTAATGGACCATTACCTGATTTGATCTGACTGGATTCGCTTGTGTTGAATCATTTCATCTTAAGGAAAATCTTCACAAGATTTGTTTTGTTTGGTTTGGCAGACATTTTTGTGAAAAACGTTGGGCGCCTATAGTTTTATTACAATATTTGCTAAGTTGTGCGGTACTGACATCGTTGGTGGTTAGTGAGGCAATTATATCATATCATGCACAGACCGAAGTTTGGTTGCCCTTGTCAGATTCTATCAGTGCTGATGAAGTTATTAGCGAGTTTAAGGAAAAATGTCCCGATATTTCCGAAGATAATATTATCAAAGAAGCTCCTAAAATTCTCGAGATTAAACTCAAAACCGCATAAGATCTCGGTAGAAAAATTGTAGGTAAATTTACTCAAGGTGGAGCATATGATCATAAAAGACATCACACACGACTAATTTTAAATGATGCCGAGTACGATTTTATAATCGCTGATACAACAGCGAGAAATATATTTATAAATCGAGAAAGTGTTTATGTATCCGACGGAACAAAATTGGGTACGATCGTTTGTTACATAAATGATATCTCCCCTCAGTATGCTCATCTAAGATCTTCCATGTTGGCTTATGTTTCTATAAATTTATTATCGATGATTAATAGATTTCCTGAGACCGCAGTCAGAGTCGCAACAGACTCGTTTTATATTTCGAGTAAATATTTAGAGTCTGTTATGAAATTTACAAGTAATGATGAACGATGGAGTTCGTGGAGAATAAAAAAGGAAATATTACACAATTATACAGAATCAGCAGATGTTCCGATGCGAAATTTTTATCGTAAGTGTAATAAAATATCAGAAATGTCGAAAGCGCCATCGTTGAGTTATCCAATAACTAGATATAAGACAGTATATCTCAATGGTCCTGGTGGATGCGGCAAAACGACTGGAGTGATTAATGTTTTTAGAAATTCAGATATGATCGTGCTGACACCCACACATAGACTTGCACGGGAGATGAAACAACGGCAAGTACAATCGTGCACGTATCATAGTTTCTTTCGGTGGCGCGGGGATACATGGACTCCTGAACGAATGGGAGAAAAATGTATACCTAAAATAATTATTTGGGACGAAATATGCACGGCGTCATTGGATACATTAAAAATGTTTCTTGATTGGTTGCTGACGAAAAATACCGCTATAATAATGTGTGGCGATCATGGTCAACCTCCGCCTTTTGTTGGATCATCTCCACATGATTGGTTAAAAAATTTCGTTGATTATTACGAAGAAATAGATGATGATCATAGAGCTCTCGATGCAAATTTAAAGGAATTTAAAAAATTAATCAGATTACAATCAAACAGAATTAAGTATGAAATAATACGCGGAGTAATCTTAGAGACCTCAATGAGTGATTTTTTGAATTTATGGAGACCCAACGATTTGATCGTAGCAAGCAGAAAAATAATCAGAGACGATTTACAACAGCAGTTATTTCAGCTGCATAAAGAAAACGTATTCAGAATTACTCGTACCGTTGTGTTATAGACCATTAATGTTGATATTCCAGGACAGACTGAGAATCAAAATCTCATATTAAATGATATTGTAGCTGTTGATATCAGTGTGGTCATAGATGCATTATACGCTGACAAATCTCCATGGGTGTTGGGATACGCTATGACGATTCACTCGTCTCAGGGATTAATTATTTCTGGCACACGAGTCTGGATTGTAGACGATCACATCGAGTGGTCAAATTTAGTCTATTTAGCGGTATCGATGGTCAGAAAAGTATCTCAATTACGGAGAATTATACTTCCTGAAATCGTTAATAAATTCAACGTCATCGATGATGATACAATAAGAAAAAAATTAATCGGATACAAACAATCTGATAAAAAAAATAAACGCGACTTTGATCTGATGTTGAATTTATCATTGAGTTAAAACAGCAGCAGAATAATCATTACGCAAGTTGCAATTGTATAATGCTGTGGAGGTATTCGATTAATGATTCAAGGCAATTTACCGTAGACAGAAAAGATAATTGTCGCGGTCATACACGAGAAAATACCATGTTGACCTGTCTCGAGTGTACTCGACGTCGGGGTGCTGCCACTAGTGCTAGTTAAGTGATCGCGGTGGTAGTTGTGTATCCGTGGGGATTATTTGTAGTTGTTCACGTACAAATCCACGTTGAGAAGCACCCGAATCTAGTCTGTAGATTGCAGGTCTACCTGAGGATCTTGTCACGGTGGATATTTTGTGTGTGGTAACACTCCAAATAGGATCAGTCACTCTCGCGCTACCACCTTCAAGTTCACCCGGTTCATATAAATATCTAACTGTAACATCACCCAATATTTTTTGTTTTTCAGTACCTTTTCGTTGTGTTGGTATATTTTTTTTTTGTGACTGCGCTAATGGGTTTCATGTTGTTTGTTCGTGTAATCTCATTATTTAATGCAGCTATCACGCTTGGTAATCTTGCAATCCATTCGCGAGATCTTTTATCTTGAATATATCCAAATAACCGCTCAGCAAGTGTTCGATTAAATCGCTCAACAATTGCCTGATCACGGTGAATCGCAGTATGACCTCATCGTATTTTGGTATTATGTGGTTTCATCAACGATGATACTGGACCAAGAAATTCCTTACCAGGATCAACTTGTAGCAGCTGTGGCCATCGTAGACCACTTTGTGGTCCACCACCTCGTTGATAAATTCGTTCAAACGCATCGGCTACTTCAGATGATGTTTTCGTTGATAGCGGCTCTGCCTCTTTATATCTACTTGCAACATCAACTACAGTTAACGCGTACTTGTACGTTTTTCCACGCACAGTTTAATGTGGTAAAAACAGAATATCTGCTTGATGAACTTCATTAGGAACACTAACATCGAAGTACGCGTACTGAATTCGTTTCGGTGGTGGTAGATAAATTTGCCATATTGCCTGTTTGGATAACCACGCTTTAGCAGTAGAATGTTTAACCGCTGCTGCATCAGCAAGTTTACCAATTGCTGCTTTGCCTCTCCAATATCCTCTTGGTGAATAATAAATGAATTCCATTATATATTACCAGACCCAAACGCTAATTTACGTTTCATCGCAGATCTTACTAACCAATTAGCTAATGATTCTCTAATATTTTTATTTTTTATAGAATTTAATACATGAATTAATTTCACATCTGCAATATGCCTATCCTGTAGATTTTTACTTTTATACGCAACATCATGAATATGACAAGCTCGATCAATAGCGTTTACTGGTTCCTCGCCTGGTTTTGGTTGATCCTGATTATCGAGCCTGATATCAAGTCGAGTACCAGGACCGCAATAATTATATCCTGGTAGATGTTTTTCTCCTGGGTATTTAGCCCATGGAGTACCTGGAAACTTTGACATCAAATTAGCAACATCACCAACGTGCCTATTAGGTAAAAACGAAAATTTCTTTATACCGCATACAGAACATTTTTTGTTATAACTGTAGCTAAATCAGTAGTCGGAGTTTTAACTCTACAGCGTAAACAATATAAATTCATGTTATAATATATATGGATATAATTGATTTCTCAGCGACAAGAAAACGAGAACCTGTTAAGCATCATCCTGCGCTACCGAATTCCATCAGAATGATTATCATAGGACCATCTGGATCGGGTAAGACGCAGTTATTACTTAATCTGATAATGAGATGGTTGAAATAGGATAAGTTGTATTTGGTAGCACCATCCGCTGGTGATCAACGATGTTATGAAGTATTAAAAGATTTTAATGAAACGCGCGATTACTGGACGAAGATAATGATGTTATAGAGTTTATAACAGATATTGATGAAGCTCCGTGAATTGATGTTTTAGACGGATTTATTAATAATTTAGTTGTATATGATGATGTGATGCTAGATAAACAATCAAATCCAGCCAGAATATTTTCTCGAGGCAGACATAAAAATACAGATGTTATATATGTTACTCAACGATATACACAAATACCAAGAGTAATCAGGGACAATTGTAATATTTTAGTTGTGTTTAATGGCCTAGACACACACACGCTGCGAAATATTCATCAAATTTGGTACAGCGGTGACATGGATATAATTAAATTCAGAAATTTCTTTTCACGAGCGCAAGCTACTCCGCATGGATTTATAACAATACATTTACATGATCCTAGAACAAGATATCGTGTAAGTCTTGATAAAATATTTGGATAAATTAATAAATTTAATTAAGCAGATATCATTAATATAATGAACAATTGTGTGTGGTTAATTCAAGGAACCACTAACAAATGCAACAAAAGGTGTCGTGGAGAATATTGCAAAAACATAATTATATTTTAAAGAAAAATCCTCATGCTGGTTCGTTAAGTTGTGTTGGATGTAAAAACGGCGTTAGAGGATTATATCAGATTTGTAAAAATTGCGGTGGAGATCGATACAGAAGTTTGATGAACTATTACAGAAAAAAAGAACATAAATCCAAAACCACCATCAGAACTTGAATATTACTTGAAACATAGAACAAATAAAGATGAAACAGATGAGGAGAACGCATTGATAAATATTCATCAAACTTGATATGGTGGTAATAATTTCTTTTACAACATGAATAGCAGCAGAGAGGATTCGTCTACAATCTTGTTTGGGACAAACATTAGTTGTAGACGTGGTATGACCTATATGAACGAGCACGGATTTTTTTTTTGGATAAAAGATGGGTTTTGCTCGGATAATTTGGTCTGTTCACCCTCTCTGCTGCTACGTTAATATTGTTAATCCTTGATCGTTTCTGCCTGGATTAAATATTGGTCATTCTATATAATTCAGGGGGTTGGGTGTCAAGCGTACATAGGCAGGTGGGGGTGTGCAAAAAGGTATGCATGTGCACGGGGGTGGGGGAATCAAGCTTTGCCAGATTTTTCATACATACTAAATCGATCGCCTCTTATTTCAATTTTTTTTAAAGTAGATTAATGTAAAATTTACCTTTATATTTAATAAACCTTATATAATAAAACAAAGAGCAGCTTTATTTTCAACAGCTTATTTTATATTGTATTATTTTATTCAATTGTATGCACATTATTATATAAGTGACTTGGCAAAAGCTATTTGATGCCGCTTTAATTAAAGCACTATTGATGTCATATACTGAATTTAACACCATTCTCAAATAAAAATATATTGGTTACTTGAAATAACTTTGTGATGTTTGCTTACATGGGATGTGTTATTTTATTGTATGTGTTTAATATAATAAAATATATAGTTCAGCGTTGACACTAATAATAAGGAACATTTTTTTATCTGCTGTTATAGTAGAAGTATAAAATGTATGGCAGACGATGCTAGTTGCTGAAATACCTGTACAAATCTGCCATTTTGCAAGTCATTGTGGGTAAAATTCAGGAATACATTATGAGTTTGACTGGTATTATGTTCTTCTTTCTTAAAAATTGAATTGCCGTAAGGGATAGATAAGACAACAGTATAACATTGTACTAGGATCACACAAAATACCTTGAAGAAAATTACCCAGTGACTTGCAGAAATGTGTATTTGTACAGGAATTTCAGTGCATGTTGTCATGCCTTATAAATTCTAAATAAAATTGACTTTCTTTGAAAAGCTCAAAATATATTAAATTTTGTAGTTATAGTTTTTAAGTGAAGTTGTTAGAAACCTTGAAGGGTATACATACTAGACTGTGTTGTAGACTTTTGGAAAAGTAAAAAGATTGACTGGCGACTGCTGCCGTCCCGTCATCTTACTGTTTTGAGAATTTAACCACCAGAAGTTTCATTAGCATTTATTGTAACTTTATGAAAATGTATGGTTTACCTGCTTTTCTCATATAGGGATGAATGCACAGGAAGACGTGCCCCTTGAAAACAAGCACAGAAAGAGAAGTGCATCATCAGTCAAATCAAGAAGCAAAAGAAGAAGAATATTAAAGAAGAAGCGATTTGAGCAGCAGATTAGTACACTAAAATCCGCATCCATTTCAAACTTTACACCACGACATGATAAGTAAAAGATAAATCTAGATGTGAACCGTCAACAGTAGATTGTGGTTCACAGACTTGTGATGAGGACAATACAACCTGTTCTGTCACAGATGAAATAGAGCAGGATCCACTTGTGATTAGCTTGCGAAAATGGCAGAAAACTAGAAAGGATGTCCGAAAATACAGTGGTATTGGAGTAATTGAAACATATAGGTATGCAGTACAAATCACGAAGATCTGGCATTTTAATGCTTCATCTTTGCCTTATTGAGACCTTGCTGTTTGGTAAAAACCTGATACCTATGATTTTGTGAGACCTTTTCAACATACATCAATTTGGTAAGTATTTATTTATGGATATTCAAATGACCTAACTACATTGTCAGGACATTATAGCTTTTTCTCAGTATTGTATGCTTGGTATACCTGTTTCAGAAACCAGATCTAAAGCTTTAATTTTGACGTAAATTTTTTTGTTAAAGTTGTTTTGTTAAATTTTTAGTCACTGTAACCTTTAGATCAGATTACATATACTATATAGGTCCAAAGTTCAAACCCAGAAATGATCTCTTGTCTGTAAGAGAAATATTTATATTGAACCATGGTGAACTGTATTCATTTTTTTCCAAAAGAGATATCAGCTACACGTACATTATATTAGTTGCTGAAACTTTAAGATAATATTAACATAAAGTGGCATCCATGTTAACAAAGCTATAGCTGCCAGTGACATTTATTATGACCTAACTTTGTTGAGAACATTGATAAATGCACAGAATATAATACTACTGACTGAAATCAGAACTCCATTTAATCTTGAAAGACATTAAATCAGTCTTGTTTGAACATGGGTTCCATTGTTTTTTTCTGAAGTTTTAGCTTAGCTGTAGTGATATTGTATCACCTGCAAGACTTAGGTTCTAGTTTTTCTTTTTTTTTTTTTGGGGGGGGGACATTGACATTCTTTTGGTTGTTGAAATTAAGAGTATATAGAAAAGATGATGTGACAAAATTTGAGATGCTATTCTCTAATAGAAGATACCATGTCGGATTTGGTTACTTAAGTCCCTAGCAAAAGTAGCATCCACTTTCTGTTGAAACATTAATGCATAAAAAGGCATTTGAAGCACGAATCTTCATTTTTGTTCATGCCGGTGGTAATCTTATTGATTCAGAGAAGTAATTGAGAGACAATTTAAAATACCATTGTTGATGCATGGTTATACTAACCACAAATACTTAGCCAGTGTTACAGTTAGCCACTAGGGTGATCTCAGTCATAGCTTTCAGACCCAATATGATCTTCTGAGTAAAAAGATGCAGTCATTATCGATAGTGACACTGTATACTATTTTTGTTAAAACTGTTATGACTGGGGGAAAAGTCTTCATATGCCCATTTCCTTTCAATAATTATAAATGGGTTTTCTCTATATTTCAGTCCATTCTAGTTTAAGGAAGTGATGAAAAAAAAGAGAAAAAGGAAACACTGTCAGCACTGTGATGACGAGTTTTCAGATCGACACTTCCGACGTCATAATTGCAAAGATGTTCATTGTGAATAAGGTGAGGAAGAAGAGCAAGGATTAGTTTAAGCAAATACTACACAGTACTTTGAGAGCACAGATTTACCTTGGCAGACATCAGCGCTGCCCTTGCCAAAGAATATCATAGAGGATGATAGACTGATGTATTTTGAACCAGATCAGAGTCAAGGCATCAGTTTCTCAGACAGTGAAAGTGACAATAGCATGCATGAAGCAGCTTTTGAAGATGCTATGTCTGACTGTGAAACAGAATTTGTTACTGAAAAATCATCTGGAAATGATTATATTTGGTGGATTCTAAAAGCACTTTTTAAAGTGGCAGTCCTGTTCTTTTATACCTGATAGAGCCTTTTCTTATATTTTGATTCTAATAAAATCTGTGTTGTACTTGTGCTCAAATTCATCAGATTTCATGAAAGTTTTGTATCAGGACATTCCAGTAACCATTTATCAAATGAATAGATTTGTGTCTTTCAAAAGAGACAATTTTAAGAAATATGTTGTTCGTACAAAATTGTTTACACTGTATGTCTATGAGGACTGCATTGATATTATTGAAGGTCGTAAAGTTTCACACATTTGTGGAAATGTAGCTTATCGATGTCATCCTAGTCCACATTTACGAAGAGCTTGTGGAGATACATTGTTAAAAATTGTACGCTCTCAAAATGGGGATCAATTGATTCCTTTTAAAACATATTGTTATAGGAAATTAGAGGATAGCATATCGGATTTGGTAAAAAGACCGGGTTTTGAAGAAAAAAAATGCGAATCATGGAGGCAGAGAAAAGTACCTAATGATGCTTTGATCGATGTGTATGATGGAACAGTTTGGCATGAATTTTCAAGTGATGCATGGAATTATTTTACTAGTGAATGTAAGTATGCTTTAATGTTGAATATTGACTGGTTCCAGCCATTTAAACATACAAGCTATTCTGTTGGAGCTATATATCTATGCATATTGAATTTACCTAGAGAAGAAAGGTTTAAGCAGGAAAATATGATTTTAGTTGGTTTAATACCAGACATGAAAACTGAGCCTCCAACAAACACCTTTATAGAACCACTTGTAGAGGAGTTAAAAGTTGCTTGGAATGTTTTTTATTTGAAACGTTACCAATCTCAAGATGCGCCAGTTCTTGTCAGGTTAGCATTGTTATGTGTTGTTTGTGATATTCCAGCAAGTAGAAAATTATGTGGCTTTTTAGGCCATTCTGCCACAATGGCGTGTAACAAATGTACTAAAGCATTTTTAGGTGGGATTGGAGAGAAGAATTATGGTGGTTTTAATGTATCGGAGTGGAACTTGAGAAATAACTCATCACATCAGAAATTGGTGCAAAAGGTCATGAAAGCGAAGACCAAAGGTTCCAGAGAAGAGTTGGAAAAGAAATATGTCATACGTTACTCTGTTCTCCTTAAATTACACTATTTTGATCCAGTTAGAATGACCGTTCTTGACCCTGTGCATAACCTTTTCCTAGGAAGTGCAAAACATATGTTACAAATTTGGAATGCAACAAACATACTGCGTGATGAACATTTAGGGATGATACAAGAGAAAACAGAGCTGATTCAATGCCCCTCTGATGTTGGAAAACTTCCACAAAAAAATTCATCAAGTTTTGGTAGTTTTACAGCAGACCAGTGGAAAAACTGGACCATACTTTTCTCAGTTTTTGCTCTAAAAGATGTGCTGAAATCAGAGGATTTAGAACGCTGGAGATCATTTGTTCTTGCATGCAAGAATTTATGCACAAGAACAATGAAAAAGTCAAATGTCCAGCTTGCCCAGAGAGTGTTGTTGTCGTTTTGTGAGAAATGTGAAAGGCTATACGGGGAAGACAGAATAACACCTAACATGCATATGCATGCACACTTAGATCAGTGTATTAATGATTTTGGATCTATATATTCCTTTTGGTTGTTCAGTTTTGAGAGAGAAAACGGTGTATTGGGCTCAATGCCCACAAACAGAAGAAATATTGAAATTCAGTTAATGAGAAAATTCAGTTAATGAGAAAATTCATCAAAAACTTGCACCCAATGGATATTGTTTGCAATTTGAACACATTGAATGACTTTGGATCAGAATTTAATAAGCTGTTTGGCTTAGATGAGTCACCAGATCGTGGAACTCTAAGTAAAATGGGTCGAAAACCAGATTTTGAATATGTAAAAATGTCGTCAAGGAATGTATACTTTCAGAATGCAGATTGGAGATTAAATGATGGAATTGTCTATCCCTCTAGTAAGAGTATGGCTTTCACTGAGGAGGAAGTTAAATATCTATTAGTAATGTATGGTGTACTGTATCCAAACAGTGTGATTTCTGCAGAGTCTGTGTGCAGTTCATACAGATCTGTTAGACAGGTATCGATATATGGTAGTATATTGGGTACTAAACATGGAAGGATTTATAGATCATCAATGATACTGGCTCATTGGTCTGATGGAGACGGTCAGATTGCTGGTTGTAATACGGTTGATTTGATCCAACGGCCACGTCAGATTGAAAAACTTTTGTTACACAATCTGTCTTTGGATGGGAAATTGTGTTTGCATTTAATAGCAAAAGTTACTTGGTTTACAGAATTAGATGTGTCACTTAAAAATATGTATGGGAAGCCAGTTGAAGTTTAGAGAAGTTATACATTTGAAAGAGAGGGACCAGCAGTATTTATACCTGTTTAAAGAATTAAGTCAAATTTTGTTTATGCATACAAAACAATCAAAAGCAAGAAAGTCATAATTATCTGCCCTCGTGATAGATATATTGCGTAAGATAAAGGGATTTTTAGGCATTCAAATTAACAAGACATTATTACCATTTATATGTTTAATGGACTAGTGATCAGTTTCCAAGTGTTTACATTTTTCTTTTAATTGTGACCACATAAACTGATAAGTGCCATTACTTAAAACATTGTGATATCAATGACTAAACATGTATGACTTTAATATTTAGGTCCTGATTAAGTAACTGAAGTATTATTCAGCTGTAAATTTGCTGATGTAGATGATATGCCTATTGTTAGCTTCTTAAAGGCAAATTGTGCTTTTGATGTCCACTTTTGATGGAAATACATTTCTATATGGCTGGTTTCTAAATACCTAAAGATATTGAACAGTTAATTTAAATGTTAATTGTTACAAGCAAACTCTTTTTAAAATGCACCCACGCAAAGCTTGTGTGAAGTCATGCACATGTATAACTTGCATAAAGCTGGTACACACAGAACTTGTGTGAAACCATGCACATGTATGACTTACATGAAGCTGGTACACACTTAACTTGTGTGAAACTCCGCACGTGTATAATTTACATGCAGTTGGTACACTGAACTTGTGTGAAACCATGCACATGTATAACTTGCGTGAAGCTGGTACACAAAACTTGAAGAAAACCATGCATATGTATAACTTACATGAAGCTGGTACACACAGAACGTGTGTGAAACTCTGCACGTGTATAATTTACATGATGCTGGTACCACAGAACTTGTGTGAAATCATGCACATGTATGACTTACATGAAGCTTGTACACATAACCTGGGTGAAACCATGCACATGTATAACCTGCATGAAGCTGGTACACACAGAACTTGTGTAACACCGTGCTCATTTATTGCTTACATGGCACATAGCGAAGAACCTACCATTGATCATAATACAAATATAAGTTGATAGCAATGAAAAACTAAGTATTCAAACTAAAAAATAAATGTTCAGTTAATCGGAAACAAGGATGAAAAAAATCAGAAAATAGTTTTTAGAAGCCAGTTATTCACTTAATTCGCCATTATTTATAAGCTAACGTTTTCTGAACAGTTGTAGATTTGTATTATGTCAAGCAAAGATTTTTTTTATAATTTTCTTTCGTTTGAGATATTTTTGAAAGAATTCAGATCTATTAGACACATATGGATATCTGGTAGTATATTGGATACTAAACATGGAAGGAGTTATAGATCATCAGTCATACTGGCTCATTGGTCTGATAGAGATGGTAAGATTGCTGGTTGTAATACGGTTGATTTGACCCCATGGCCAGGTCAGATTGAAAAGCTTTTATTATACAATCTGTTTTTGGATGGGAAATTGTGTTTGCATTTAATAGCAAAAGTTACTTGGTTTACAGAATTAGATGAGTCACTTAAAAATATGTATGGGACTACCCAGTTGAAGTTTGGAGAAGTGATACATTTGAAAGAGAGGGACCAGCAATATTTATACCTGTGCAAAGAATTAAGTCAAAGTTTGTTTATGCATACAAACCAATCAAAAGCTAAAAAGTCATAATTGTCTGCCCTCGTGATTGATATATTATGTAAGATAAAGGCATTTTAGGTATTCATATTAACAGGATGTTATTACCATTTATATGTTTAATGGACTAGTGATCAGTTTCTAAGTGTTTACATTTTTCTTTTAATTGTGACCTCATAAACTGATGAGTGTCATCAATTAAAACACTGTGATGCAAATGACTAAACATGTATGACTTTTTAATATTCAGGTCCTGATTAAGTAAATGAAGTATTATTCAGCTGTAAATATGCTGATGTAGATGATATGCTTTGTGTTGTCTTCTTAAAGGCAAATTGTGCTTTTGATGTCCACTTTTGATGGAAATACATTTCTATATCTGGTTTTTAAGTAACTAAATCCATTGAACAGTTAATTTAAATGTTAATTGTTACAAGCAAATTCTTTTTAAATTGCGCCCACACAATATTTGTGTGAAACCTTGAGAATGCATTACTTTCATGGAACTGGTGCACACACAAAACTTATGTGAATCCATGCACATGTATACATTACGTGAAGCTGGTACACACAGAACATGTGTGAAATCATGCACGTGAATGACTTACAAGACGGTGGTATATAATGAATACAATTAAAATAAAGGAAGATAAGACGATATTGACTAAATTCTGTCATTTTTAAAAATGTCGTGCACATTGAGTATATTATATTATGTACAGATTGGAAACTGACCATAGTAGAACTGCATTCAGAGTGTGATTGTTGTTTTTCCATAATTTACACTTTTCCTGAAATTGCAATATCTTGAATTATTAATCCTTTTTATTTTATATTCATGAAATCATATATTTAGTTTGCAGTTGTATCTTGTGCAACAATAAATAAAAGAATGTTATTATGTGTCGCAGTAGTTCAGATTTTTTTTCAATTGTCAGTGTCATGTTTGAATCATATCAATCATCAGAAGCCTAACCTACTATTAGGCATTTTGGATTTTGTGGTTGTTGAGTTAATATATATGAACATTTTTTTGTTTTATTCCAACTGAAATGAAAAATCTTTTGTTCAAAATATTAGTAAAAACTGACTAAACAAGTAAAGAATGTTCTTATATACAGTAATACCTCGTGCATTCGCGTTTCTGGATTCGCGAATTCACGGATTCGCGAAATTTTCATTGGTGCCCTCTACATACATGTTTTCTTTATTTTATTGAATTGTACCTTCGTTATATGACTTCTGTGACATATGAAGTTTGCCTAGTTTACCTTCCTGACAATGACAAAGAAAACGTCAGTCATTAAGTTTCCAGTCCCATTCGTTACTTGGTTTTACCTTGCTGTGAGTGCAAAAGAAAACGGCAGCCAATGAATTAGTATAGGGGTAATATTAGTACATGTGTACATGTACCGTACTGTAAATGCGCTAGTGTGGCAAATACCCATTAGGCGATACTGTACTCTATTTTTACGTCAACCATTTATTTCCCTTTTTAAGGGTAATGTATTAAGCTAACTTTTAGATGAAATTAAAGTGCTTTGGGAGTATGATTTGGGTCATATTTAGGGTTTAAACCCTAGAAATAAGCATTTATTAGCATTTTTAGTGACTCGTACCAAACATTTGAGATTCCTCCTGATCCGTGACTGGTTCTGGAACCTAACCTCGCGAATGTTCGAGGTAGCACTGTACTTTCAGCGATGGACAGACTACATATGAATGAATGTGTTTAATTATGGGCTTGCAACAGTATATCAGTTTCATAAGGCCCATCAGCCATAATCATAATCTTTGTCTTCAGTTAACAAAGCTGTGGAACACAAATAACGTAAAACAATAAAAAATAACATTTTTATTTGGTTAATCGTATTTATATCGATAAAAGAGATCATTCATGTTCATTTATTAACATTTTGACCTAGAGAGCAAAAATATAGCTGTATAAGAAACAAAAATGAAAATTTCCTTTCAGCAACTGAATTTGATCGATTATTGTTTGTGTGAAACTGATAATCAGCTACGAAATTCAGACCAGTTCACATCACTAATTGCACTGGTACACACAAAGCTTGTGTGAAATCATGCACCTGTATAATTTGCATGAAGCTGGTACACAGAAAGATTGTGTGAAGACATGCACAAGTGTAACTTAAATGAAGCTGGTAACGAACAACTTGCACATGATAACACACAAAATGTAATGAAACTGCATATGTATAACTTGCATGAATGAGGAATAAGTAAAGGACCATAATTGATATTTAAACAATGGGGCTATATAGGAGATTATTCGATATACAAGTACCTTGCTTTCTGCACCATGTTGCTCTATATTTAGACATGTGTGTAGCCCAATAGTTTTAATTTTATTAATTACAATCAAATTCATATAATTTGTATTCCATAATGGTTATGATAAGGCAGTGCTTATGTTGGAAATATAATCCAAGAATCACAGAAATATTCTCTTAGTAACGTTTTCACCAAGTAAACGACTCATTCAGAACTTACAAAGAAAAATTAATTGATTTCAAGAGATGGAATTGATTAATGTGTCATTGACTAGTTGTTTGATATTTTTGGCAATAGAGTTATTAATAAAATGTATTTCCCAAATGATGATTGCTTTTCTTTAATAGCTATTTAACCCCTTTTTGTTGTTCTTTTAGAAATATTGGCCATTATCATGTATAAAAATATATCGATTAAGATACTGTTTGTGATTCTGATGTTGATACTGTTTGTGATTCTGATGTTGACTGTACATTTTGATGTAATGATTGCAATACATTTTTTAAACTATTGATCATTTGTTATTGTTATCATTTTTCACTTGTATCTGGATTTATTGTAGCTTTACTGGAACAGTCCCATTTAACAAATCTCTTTGGTAGACCTAACTATACCATCTGTCATTAAGTTAAATGAAGCAAAGTGGACAAACATTTTAAAGTCTGTAAGCATGTGACAAAAGCTTGCAGTTTAGTTTGGATTTAATATCTGTAAAGCCAATCTTTCAATTTTTTATTTTTGTAAAGACCACTTAACTGCTTTTTTAGCCTTCACAGTAACTAAAGATGACCTTTCATCATTTTGTTATGCAAAGATATTGTAAAGGTGATACTGATACATTTTACATAATTTAAATATTTGTAAAGGCAACTTTTCATACAGTAATGACTGAGATCAAAATCTAATAATATATCTTCAGCTGGTTATTGATGTCCATTTATCCTTAGAGAAACCTCAAATTGGTCAATATGCTATAGCTAAGTCCTTGACTATCTAATCGATTATAATTTTGTAAAGCAATACAAATATGCCGTAGTGCAGAAACACCTTGTTGTGATGCTATATGCCATGTAAATAAACCATCCATAGTACTTTGAACACTATCTGTGGTCACTGTTAACCATGATAACAATGATTTACCGCCTTGATCCATGAAAGAAAGTAATATTTGTTCTTCATTCTTAATTGTTCAGCAATTGGTATTACTTTTGGCCCCATTTTTTTAATAAACTCATAACAGTATCACCGAGTAATATCGCTTTGTAAGTTGGCAATCGTAAGTTTTCTATCCTCACCATTACAGATCCACGTTGATCATGATGTATAATCATTTTTTGAATTACATGATGATTTATTAGTTGTTTTTTACTCGCTGTGATAAACATAAGCAGTTTCATTAATGAGAGAATGATAAATTTTGCGATCCATAATACAACCTATGAATAATCTTCGACAAATATCAGATATTTCATTAATGATTTTTGGATAATTATTTCCAGCACGTTTTCCTTCACTGAGAATTTCTAAGCGATCAACATCGCCAAGAACACTACCAGGACAGATTCCTGGAGTAACAAACCCAATTCAAGTTGATTCATCTTTGTTACTTGTTTGTTTTGCATCATTCTCCCATTTTCTTGAGACTGATTTATATTGTGTATCTTTCTTATCTGGTGAAGAACGTAATGCCTTCCTTCGTCTAGTTGTTTCAAATTCCTGATCGTCTTCTTCGTTCTGTTTCCTTACTCGTTCAACCTCCTTAAGTGTTGACATCATTTCCCTCTCTATTTGTTTCCTCTCTGATTTTGTTCTTTTTCAAGTTGCAACTTCATTTCTTCTTATTTTTTGTCTCCTTTACAGTATTAATTGTTTAAGACACTCATTTACTGTCTGTTCAAAAATATTAAAATTGTTAACTACTTCCATAGATCTGATTTGTGGAGTATCAGTAGCGATGCGAAATATATCCCTTACCTAGTCGGCAGATCTCATAGTTCTCACATGTTCGGGTTTTATATACTTATCTTTATCATGATATCCAAATGCGGCAATATCAATTACTTGGTTTGGGTCTTTGATATAGGCAATACCTTCCGGCGTGAATTTATCTGCAATATTAATTATACCTCTTGGCAGAGGTGGTGGTCGAGGAGGATGGGGTGGTGGTGGTTGAGCTGTTTGAAGACGGCCAGCAATATCAGCAGGCAATGTTTCAAGAGCTATATGTGTTGTCTCAGTTGCTGTAACAATTTTCTTGGCTGGTTCGACAATTGGTTTAAATAGTTTGTCTGCACCCTCTGCATATTCAACTTGAAATTCTTTAGGTTCTTGAAGTTTTGTCTAATAGAATCACGAACAGGAAAAAATTTCTTAATTGCTTCTAATTATAATTGTCATGGTTACTTGTTACAGGCCTGTTTTACATATCCAGAATATCAAGTTCAATTTTACTAAAATAAATATTTTAATAAATAATAATTGTTTGCAAATGTATTGATGTCAGCTAATAACAATCTACATTTGAAAACACAAACTCAATAAAAGCATGCAAAATGCTATATGTGAAATTTGATGATAATACTGACACCATTCGAAATAAGAATAAAACAAAATGAATATTTTCATTCGTTATAAGAAGAAAACTTGTAGAATAGCTGCAAAGATAATAAATGTAATGGTATATTGCTTTTACAAGTAAGATCTAAAGATGGTAGTAGTGAAGTGGGCCACCTTAGCGACAATGGGAAATTAACATGGGAATAGATTTTGGGCCTGTTGAGCGACAAGGGAAATTTAACATGGGAGAAAAAAGCAATATTAGGGACAAGGGGAATTTAACATGGGATTTTTTTTGTTTATTTTTTTTTTTTTTAAATAAAAAAATATAAAAAAGGGGTAGGCAAAGGAAAGTCATTCTCTTTTCGAGGAATATGGGTGGCCCTGAAAAGGGCCTTTGGGTTTATATTAATGTATCCATTAACATAAAGGGCATCTGCGGCATCTTCTTGTCCTCAAGCTGCGTCTTACTCGAGGGCCATAAATCAGTGTCCTCTTGAGGCGGCCTTGTCTTTCTACGTACACTCTTCGTATCCACAGACTGGTGTCTGACTTGTCGACAACGGCCCACTTGGACCGGACATACATGAGCATGTCCGTCCTAAACATCATGGAAGACACAAGGGTGGATGATTCGACTGTGGTCCACATCTTGAAGCGACGAGAACAGGTGAATCAATGCAGTGAACTGCGCTTATTTATAGGTAGAGGAAGGATTGAAACGGATTGAATTCATTCACCAATCCGAACACGCGTTACAAAATTCAGTCAGTCCGCATCCAATCCGAAGAGAGCAGTCTGTGACGTCACGTGGTCTATATAGATTCGCTAGCGCTTGTGTACAGTTAATCTATGCGACAGTGATTCAACATGACGGAAACTCAGAAAACGATCCATTGGGTTGCACCAGCAGGGGAGACCGCCCAAGGGAACCCGGACTTACTTTCAGAAGAGGTGAATTGGGATTTTGTGGATTTTCTTACCTCGCAAGAATTTGTTCGGAACCTTCGTTACCTTCTTCATTACCGCAAGTGGAGAATTTTAGACAGAGACAGAAAGAAGAATTGGAGAAATTTATACAACGACAAAAGGAAGCGGAACAAGCTTTTCTCCTACAGCAGCAGCAGCAAGAAGAAGAGGTAAGAAAAAAGCAACAGCAACAACAGCAAGAAGAAGTAGCAGCAAAGAAACAAGAGGGTGAAAATCAAACGGTCACGGTACTGTTGGACATTTTAGCGGAGTTAAGAAGTCTGAAACAAATGTATCAGACTTCTTTATTACAACCGAAGAGAATACGACCTTCCCGAGCTAAACACGTTAACCCTGTGACTAAGTCTACCGTACCACCCTTAGTGATTTCAACCCAATCATCAACATTACGCATTCGAGAAGTAGGCCTTGGCCGTCGCAAAGGCTTAAGGCAGTTAAAGTTGATTGCTTAAACTCACCCCTACACCAAAATAAAAAGGCCCTTTTCAGGGCCACCCACATTTCTCGAAAAGAAATACAATTTCAATTGTCAATAACTCAAAAAAACAAAAAAAAAAAATTTTACCCCCTATAGTACGTGTCTTTGTATGAGTGCGTGAGTGTACGTTCTTATTTTAAAATCAAAACTCAAAGACACTTACCTTATATAATTAATTTATTCTTTTCTCCATTGTTACAATCCAATTCACAACATAACACTTTAATATAAAGTTCATTGACTTCTTCTTTCTCCTTGTTTAGTCTCTCTGTTTTTTGAATTTCTTCACCGTATTTTCCTCATTTTCTTCCCTTCTTCTTTTCTTCTCCTGTTTCTTTGCCTCTTGTAAATATAATTGTCTTCTTTCTTCCTCTTCTTCCTCTGAAGAATCCCTCTCTTCCTCTGAAGAATCCCTCTCTTCTTCTGAAGAATTCCTCTTTTCTTCTGACTCCTCTTGTTTCTTTTTTGGACAATCTGGAGGCCAATGTCCTTTTTCTTGACAATAATAATAGGTATCTTTACTTTTGTCTTTTTTAGCCCCTGTTTTTTTTTTCTTTTTTGATGGTCTGGACACTCTGAGGACCAATGCCCTTTCTTCTGACAGATATAGCAAGTATCTTGACTTTTATCTCGAAAGGAAGGAGAGTAGTCCGTCGGCTGGTCTGAAGAGAATTTTCTAATGACCCCTCGCAAAGCTCTGACGAAACGTTCAATTTGGCTAGTCTCTTCCATCGTTGTGCTCGGCTTGAGAGTGAAATGAATAGTGAAAGAACAAGACACACACCCTTTTATATACGCTTGTTTGCCATGACTATAAATTAGTCTATGGTGTTTACACTTGAGTCATTTGACGTTTTTCACTCAAGATGAAACGATCCTATTCATTCGAGAAGAAAGATGAAGAAGAAGAAAGTAAGAGGCAGAAACGTGATCTATCGCCTCGTACCAGAGCTGAAGTCTTGGCACAAATTCATGCCAGTGATTTTGAAGAGGACATGAGTGAACCAGAATCCGAACCCTCTAAACCAAGTTCACCACCCTTAGTCAACCCTGAAAAATACTATTCCATTCGAGAGACGGAAAAGGGCTCCTCTAGAAAATTTAGAACCACGGCTTACAAATACACGGTGAAGTTTAAAGATTTCAAGGCTGAAGTACCGTTAGAGAAAGCAGAAGTGTTCATCACTGGGGTGTTGGATTCTTTGCTCACCGCACTCAAGCGACAATGTCAACCCAAAGAAGACGATCGCTTGAGACTTTCCATACAACACGACGGTTTGAAATCCCCTGTTTGGATCGAGTTTAGCACCCCTGCAGAATTGACCGCTTCCAAAGTCATGGACAAGATTCAACACGTACAACAATCTAATGACCAGTTTGACATCACCGATGGAAAAGCCACACTGGACATGACCCACGTCTCTCCTCCTCAAGGGACTGGACGCAAAAAGATGTTATTGGTGGACGACCTTCGCAGCACCGAAAAGAGTCTCGTCCAAATTAACAACCCTCAAGACCAGATGTGTTTAGCCCGTGCCATCGTGCTGGGACGAACCTATGCCAACAAGAACGACACGGTAGAATGGAAAAGAGCTTGGAAAACTATTCAACGATCCGACCGAGCCAAACAACGAAACGAAGCAGAACTCCTGTTACAACAAGCTGGCCTGTCCAAAGACATACCCTGTGGCATTCCTGAGATGCAACAATTGCAAGATGCCCTAGCTCCACGATACACCTTGAAAGTGCACCCTCAAGAAATGCGCGGGCCTCTGTTGTTTCGAGGCCAAGATTTTAAGGACGGAAAATACATTCATGTTTATTATCACGATGACCATTTCGATACCATTACCACTATCACCGGATTCCTGGGATACAGATATTACTGTGAGAAATGTGATTATGGTTTTAATAATAGAGAGCAACACAAGCATTGTGGATTGAAATGCTCAGGATGTTTGGCCTCTCCACCCTGTCTGAGCGAAGAACCAGTGCCTTGTTCAACTTGTCTGCGCACGTTTGTCAGCCCTACCTGTTACCAACAACATTTGAAAACACAAGGTTCACAGAAGAAATGTGCTTGTCAACTGCTGAGATTGTGCCCTACGTGTAGACAAGGCATACTTACCAATAATGCCAAGGCACACGTATGTCGAGGAAAGAAAAAATGTCACATTTGTCACCACATCGTGGACTTGGAACACCAATGCTACGTGCAAAAATACCAACCCCCACCAGAGAAAGAGGACTGTCACAAGAAGAAAGGCAATTTCATCTTTTTCGATTTCGAATGCATGCAAGAGACTGGCATTCACATTCCTAATTTCTGTGTGGCTCATCGAGCGTGCGAGAAGTGCATTCAAGAACCTATCTTCAGTCATTGCCCTCAATGCAGCAAAATTCCCGGAGGACGTGAAAAAATCTTTCGAGGACCGAACACGTTAGCCGATTTTGCCCAATGGGTCTTAGACCCCGTCGACAAGATGTGGAGCCAAGAGGACATCGAACGTTACGGAGATTGTCATCGTCATGCCACGGTGATGGCTCACAATTTCTCCGGATACGATGGACAGTTTCTTCTCAGATACTATACGGAACAAGGCACCGAGCGTCCTAAAGTGACTTTGAACGGAGCCAAAATCATTTTCATGCAAGTGGGACAAGTACAGTTTAAAGATTCGATGAGCTATTTGGCCATGCCTTTGAGTCGATTGCCTAAAACGTTTGGAATGACAGAAATGGCTAAAGGGTACTTTCCACACTTTTTCAATACTGAAACCAATCAACACGCCGTTCTACCCCATTTACCTGAGGCTCACTATTACGACCCCGACAACATGCGTACCGAACAACGAGAAGCTTTCTACGCTTGGTACCAGGCTCACGCCTCGGACCCTTTCGACTTTCAGGAAGAAATGCTAAAGTATTGTCGTTCCGACGTGGACATTTTACGACGTTGCTGTGGAAAATTTCGAGAACTGTTCATGGAACACGGAGGGGTCGATCCTTTGAAAGAAGCTTGCACCATTGCCAAAGCGTGTTCCTTAGTGTACCGGCAACGATTCATGCCTGAAAACACCGTGGCTGTCATCAGTCCTCAAACGACCCACTTTGTCAAACGTCAATACTCGGTCAAAGCCCTACGTTGGTTACATTACTTGTGCGACAAGGAAGACAAGTGGATTCAGCATGCCCGCAACGGAGGGGGTGAAAAGACCATCGGAACGTATTCGGTCGATGGTTGGGACTTAGAAAACCCCAAGATCGTGTACGAGTTTAACGGTTGCTTATTTCACGGATGTCCCGTCTGTTACCCTGATCGTAGCACTAAAAATCAGTTTTTGCAACGAACCATGGAAGACTTGTACCAGTACACTTGTCAGCGGTGCCTAAAGTGGGAACAGGAAGGATACCAAGTGGTGGAAATGTGGGAACACGAGTACGATCACCGCATGAAAACCGATCCCGAGTTTAAACTCCTCGTGGAAAGTTACCAGTTCATGGACCCGCTGAACCCGAGGGATAGTTTGTACGGAGGAAGGACCAATGCCACCTGTTTGCTGTACTAAGCCGACGAATAGAAAGGAGAAGAAATCAAATACTTGGACGTGTGTTCGCTGTATCCCTACGTGTGCAAATATTGTCGCTTTCCTGTAGGGCACCGGCAATTGTTGACGGAACACATCGACCTGAAAAACATTCGACAATACGAAGGCTTGATCAAGTGCAAAGTTTTGCCTCCCACGAACCTATACCATCCCGTCTTACCTCACCATTGTCAAGGCAAACTGATGTTTCCCTTGTGCCGTACTTGTGCCGAAACGTGCAACCAAGACCATCCTTGTCAGCACACCAAGGAAGAACGGGCCTTGACGGGAACCTGGGTCAGCGTAGAATTGTTCAAAGCTCTGGACATGGTATACCAACTGTTAGAAGTGTACGAAATTTGCCACTTTCCCAAGACACAACAATACCACAAGGGTGATCCCAGTCAGAAAGGCATTTTCGCCGACTACGTGGATGCCTTTTTGAAACTGAAGCAAGAAGCCAGCGGCTATCCTTCCTGGTGTCACACTCCCGAAGACCAAATACAATTCAAAGAGAAATACTATCAACACGAAGGCATCACTTTAGACCACATCGAGAAAAACGAAGGCAGGCGATCGTTTGCCAAAGTGATGTTAAATTGCTTGTGGGGTAAAATGGCACAACGACCGTGTTTACCCAAGACGGAATATTTGACAGAACCTTCCCGCTACTTCCAGATGATTCACGACAAAACCAAATACATGAAACACGTGGACGTCGTTCGCGAGGATTTGATCTTGGTCAATTACGAAGAAGATCTGGACTTTGTACAAGACGACCCTTTTGGAAATGTCATCATTGCGGCTTACGTGACAGCTCATGCTCGCTTAAAATTGTACGAAGCTTTAGAACTGTTAGGGGAACGCGTCCTGTACTTTGACACGGACAGTTGCATTTACATCCATCACCCGAGTCAACAGCACCCTGACATCGAAGGAGACCGTTTAGGAGCATGGACAGACGAGCATCCCGACGACAAGATTCTAAGTTTCGTCAGTGGCGGTCCCAAAAATTACGGCTACGAATACCGGGACAAGCAAGGAGAAGTGCACACGACGTGCAAAGTGAAAGGACTGACTCTGAATTATCGTACCAGTCGAGTGGTCAATTTTTGGGTATTGAAAGAAGCCTTGCAATCCGGAGAGGATGGAAACTTTAAAGTGACCACCTATCAACCCAACAAGATTGTACGTTTACCCACTCATCACATCGTCAGTCGGCCCTTGGAAAAAGTCTATCAAATCGTGTACCAGAAGCGAGTTCGACTTCCCTATCATTTCACCTTACCGTATGGACACGTCGGTATTGGTCTGTATATAAAAAGGAACCCTAGGCAAGATCGATAGTTCATTGTGACTACCAAGACCAAGCGAACAAGATGAATACTTTGAAAGAGACATCGTTACAGTTTGGGGAATGTAAAAAAGTTGTATCTTCCTCTAGTGTGACTAATATTGGATGGATAAGACCCATGCATTGCGACGGAAAATGTCCGGAGGGAAACTGCGATTGTCCATGTGGTTACCATTGTAATTGCGTAACGGAGAGTGCGATTGTGAGCCTTGCGATGGGAACGATGCTGTACGCTGTGACCTTAGCGATGCCGTAAAGCATCATGGGAACTTTGTTCTCACTACCCCTATCATGGAAAGTGATGCTGTGCGTGTCAGACCTGAGGGATGCGAAAGTGATGCCGCTCGTCCTCTTGTACATTTTACTGGGTTTCGTTTTAAAGGGGAATGTTCACCTTCACGTCTACCCCCCTACGGATGTCATCCAGCCCTGAGCAAACTCCTGTTCATGTCACCCAACCCTCATCGAAACGAACCTGTGAAAGACGAATATTCGTTCCCTGTGCGTTTGTCGGAATACTGCGACTTTGAAAATCGTCTTCAATCGTTCAAAGGAAAATGGCCTACGTATCTGGGAGGACCGACCCCCGAAGAATTAGCCAGAGCCGGATTTTTCTACTTGGGCGAAGGAGATAAAGTCAGGTGCTTCAGTTGCGGTGTGTCACTTTACCACTGGGAACCGCAAGATTCGGCCTTTCTTCTTGTGACAGTTCTCTTTCTTAGAACATGTTCGATGGTCACCGAATTGTCATTACTTACCCTTAGTGGGACCGAGACATTGAAGTAACTTACCATAATCTGTTCATGGATACTTTACAAGAGAACATTCGTGCTTTGCCTGTGGAGTTGAGAGAACGCATTTACCGAGAGCTGGTGAAAATACAAGTGAAACGTAAAGAACAATTGCATCCGTTACGTCACCGGTGTTTGAACCACTGGTACCTGAATGCTATACAAGAACTGATTGAGTTGAAAGTGTTCCATTGGACAGACATTGATCAACGAACCCCTGGTTTTAAAAAGGAATGGTTTGCTCTGGATGATTCTATCTACTACATTGTAAACGTATTGCATCGAATTCCAGAGGAAGAGTTAACGAATTACCAACATCTTGTTCACAATGTCAACTTAGTGAAAGAGGAAACTTCTAAACGAATTGTAACGTGTAAATAAGTAACTAAACGATTTAGATTTGACAATGAATTAAAACCATGTCTGTGCAAACAGTACATGTCTTGTGTCAGACCAAAGAGGATTTAGTATGACCTATTCATGGATACTTTGCTAGAGAACATTCGTGCTTTGCCTGTGGAGTTGAGAGAACGCATTTACCGAGAACTGATCAAAATACAAGTGAAACGCAAACGCAAAGTTATTCAACCGTTTTTAAATTATGCTTTGTTCCAAAGTACAAGAAGACTGATTATGAGTGGATATTACATTAGGCGCAAAGTTAAACGAGGCTATTGGCCACCACCAAACGATTCCAAAAACAGTGTATATACTTATGGATACTTTACAAGAGAACATTTTGGGCTTGCCTGAGGAGTTGAGAGAAAGGATTTACCGAGAGCTGGTGAAAATACAAGTCAAACGTAAAGAACAATTGCATCCGTTATGTCACCAGATCTTTAACCACTGGTACCTGAATGGTATAAGAAAACTGATTCGTCAGAAATTGTTTCAATGGTCAGACATTGTTCAAAACTTTGAGGTCGCCAATGATGTACATGTTCATAATTTTGGTTACTTCGACATTCACCTGGTGCAACGCATTGAGGAAGACGAGTTAAAGGATTACCAACATTTGTTACGTGGAATCTGCTTAGCGGAAGACGAAACTTCTAAACGAACTCTGACGTTTCGGTTACAGTATGTAACATTTAAATTCCCTACTGGAGAACGAAGATCTCTGGCTAGAAAGTACGTGTATTGCATCCGAAAACAAGAGAATATAAAAACAGGTTGCCATGCCACGACTTATGTCACATGTTATTGAACAGATTCCGTGGAAGGAACTCAATGACCATATTCAAACCGTGGATCATTACCATCGATTATTACAAGAACTGTATCCATTCAATTTGGGTCGACAAGTGCTGTGTGTCTTAGTGACTTGTTTTCTGGGATTTCGTTTACCAGCCGATTCTTTGTGGACTCTTTACGATCAGTACTTACCACCTCAATGGCCTTAAATGGTCACGAAAAACTCCTTTAACTCAAAGCCTTGCGTTTTCATCTGGATACTTCTCGACCTCAACAGGAACAAAAGATTCGTCAACTTTTAGCTACCCAAGCCGTGTATGACGATGTGTGTCTAGCTTGTGACTTACATCCCCATTGGACAGATGTCCGTGCCTGGAAAGAATGGGATTTTGAGGTTTGGACCCAAGAAGTGGCCCAGTATGCACGAGAGTTGTTCAAGGAAAAAAGTTACTTTTCAACACGTGTTAGTGACGGTACCAGAAGAACCCGTCACCCAGGACGGGACTGTCGTGGACAGGCCTGAAAGACCCTTTCGGGAGGACACTTGTGTGACCTTACCCCCTACTATAGAACTGGTTAGAACATTACCCAAAACATGTTGTACAGACACTTGTGTTTATTCCACGTTAATGGTTATCATGTACCTTTTATCATTGTACTTAAGCCTTTGGCTTTTATGTATTTTTGTCTTTCGTATTCATGTTTGAAAAAAACATTCAATAAACGTGTTCTGTAAAAGTATATAAACACTTGTCTTGTTTGTTTTCGTGTCACAAGTGACATTCCTGATACTATGGCTACCTCTGCTGTCTCTGCTCCCTCTTCCTCTACTGTCAAAGTCATCGACGAACACTTAGATCGTGCCAGTTGGGAGGCTTTGTATCTTCGCCGTCCCTTTAACATGCTCATTGCTGGACCTAGCGGTTCAGGCAAAACCGAATTCGTCAAACGTTTGATAGAACATAAACATCATTTGATCGATCGGCCACCTCAGCGGATCGTGTGGTGTTACAAAGAGTGGCAATCGGCGTACAGCCTCTTGCGAGAAAGTCAAGGCGATTCCATCGTGTTTGTGGAAGGCATTCCTAAAGAAGACGACGGCATCGTCTCTGACTCCCGTCAAACCCATTTGGTCATTTTCGACGACATGTTAGGAGAAGACGAAGAAGAAATTAAACTGTGGTTCACGCGCAAAGGGCATCACCGTAATGTCAGTGTCGTTTACATCACCCAAAATTTGTTTCAACAAAGTAAAGCCCATCGCACCATCAGTCTCAATGCGCATTACGTGGTCTTGTTTAAAAGCCCTCGAGATAAAACGCAAGTGCAAGTCTTAGCCAAACAGTTAGGAACGCCTTGGCTGACACAGGCGTACGACGATTTCGTACCCACTTGTTTCACCACTGGTACCAAGACGGAGGGCGTGTCCTGCACACGTCTCCGTCCTCGACTTAATTTCACTCCACATAAAAAAATCTATAAAAACCTCAGACCCTTTTTTGTCTGTCTCACACAATGTCAACATGACGTCCCTTCAGTCGCATCTTCCCGTCAAATTGATTCGTGCCTTGTATGGCATCAGTCGAGAAAAAAATCCACAAATACCAGCTCGTGTCTTAGAAGCTAGTCTCAGAGAAGTCTTACGATGGTTCACGGTGACGGCACGTCAAATACTCCAAGGAATCATTCAGATTCCTCATCAAACCAAACGCTTTTTCGATCGAAACAAAGTCGCTTTGGTCCAACTGGCCGATCCCCGCATCGACACTCAAACCAAAAAACAGATCATTTTGAAACCTGGAGGGAGCGGTACTCTAGGAGGGGTCATCATTCGCTCTCTCTTAAGATGGGATCCTAATGCCCCTAAAATTTTCAACAAAGAAAAAAGTCCAACGAAGCCTCAAGAAGAAAAAGAAAAAGACCAGGTCCCCAAGGAGAACTTCTCCAGTGGCGGGACCGTCCTCTTACCAGACACCACCCCGGAAAAAGAAAAGAAGCCCCCAGAAAAAGAAACAGAGAAAAAGTCCCCAGAAAAAGAAAAGCCCACAGAAGAAAACTAGTCGCAAGAGAGGCACTTCGGCCAGGACGCAACTTTACACTCGCAAACCACGATCTGCCACGGCAGTGACTGCGTCTTCGGCATCCTCACGTTCATCCACTTCTCCGTTGATGACACCAAGAACTGAAGAGTACTTGGAGACGTTAATCACACCAAGAACTTCTCCGGTGATGACCCCAAAAAGAACTTCCCCAGTGGCAGGACCCTCCAATCTAGTGGCAGTGGCTGCTGCTCACAAAGTACCTTCTCCCAAAATCAAAGTCCAAGAAAGATCGGGCATGTTACAAAGTTTACTGGATTTGTCCAAGCAAGAACTGGCTCGATTTAGTCCGTTGCGTACCCCTGCACGACGTGTCATGCCTGTCCTCAAACTGATACGACGTAAAGACAATCAGTGGCGACGCGTTCCAGTATAAAAAAGGCGTGTGACCAAGTCGGAGGTATCAGTGTTTTTTGGTGCTCCTGAAGACTCAAAGATGTCACCCTCCAGAAAACCCCAAGGAAAGAAAAGGAAAGGACTACCACCACGTTTAGTCAAACATGGGGACATGTTATCTGTCCTGTCCAAAGCTTCTCCACCTCTGCGAAAAAAACTCATTCAATCGGCCTCCAAAGAGGTCATCGATACCGTGTGCGAATGTTGTTTGAACGTTTTGAAAGGCACGATCCCTTCATCCAAACACCAGAAACAATGCTTAAGCAAACATCGTCACGTTCTTCACCAAATGGTTCAAAAGAAAATTCCCATTCATCAAAAAAAGAAGATGTTGGTCCAACGTGGAAGCATTTTACCCCTCTTGTTAGGTCCCATACTGAAAGGAGTCTTGGGAACCATGTTGGGAGGACTGGTGGGAGCAATATAAAAAGACCCTCGGAAGTCCCAAGATCTTAGAATCGACCCCTGACAACCCCATGGAAGGACGAAAACTAGCTTTAGTGCCTTACAAACGATGGATGGAATACCATCGGTGGCAAGAACAACGCACCCCGCATTTACCTCCCAATCCCAATTTGAGCGAGATGTCCCAGTTACAACACGAATTGCAGTCCTTGATGGATCGCCAAGATTTGTCCGAAACAGAAAAATCGCAAAAGTACGGTCAACTCTTGCAACGACTGCAACTCTTTCACCAGAAAGCTTTAGACGAAACAGCTCTACCCACACTGAAAGATTTTAAGACCTTGATGAAAAGTTCAGCACCACCACCACCACTACCACTACTACCATCCCCAGGGGTCACCAGAGATTCTACCCCACGAAGGCCTGAGGAAGAAGAGATGCGAGAAGTGTTTCAAGCACCGTCAGCAGCTCCCATTTCGAGTAAGATTGCAGCATCCTTGTTGACCCCGTCCCCCACACCCCAACGAGAAGAAATGAAAGCTTGGGTTAAAAAGATGATGTCCACTCCTCCTTCGACAGAAGTGAAAAAGAAAGAAGGGAAACCAGAAGTGAAAAAAGAAAAGAAAACCAAAGCCATTCCATTGCCACCTCCACCACCACCACTACCTTCGACTTCTACTCCCGTAGCCCATCGGACACGTAAATCCGTTTCCAAACCACCCTTTCGTCCCACCCAAAGTAGCATCACCGAAGAGTGGGTGACTTATTAACACACTAAAAAATGGAAAAAGTCTTAGCTAGCATTTACTACGATCCCTCCCATCCTGCAGGTTACGCAGGAGTTCAAAAATTGTATCGTGCTGCCAAAACGCGACTGAAAAGTCTCCGTTTACCTCAAGTGCAACGATGGTTACAAGAACAAGCTACCTACACTTTACATAAACCCATTCGACGCAAGTTTTCCAGAAGTCGCACCCGAGTGGAAGGCATCGATCATCAATGGCAAGCCGATTTAGCCGATGTCTCTCATTTGGCCAGCTACAATCGTGGCTACAAATATTTGTTTTGTGTCATCGACGTCTTTTCCAAATTTGCCTGGGTCGTGCCCTTGACTTCCAAATCGAACAGCGAGTTAGTGCGAGCCCTGCAACGGGTGTTGAAACAAAGCGGTCGTCACCCTCTTCGATTGCAAACGGACAAAGGCACCGAATTTCTGAACCAAGCTTTCCAAAAAGAATAAAAGAAACGTGACATTCATTTCTTTACCACCGAGAATCCCGAAACCAAAGCCAGCATCGTGGAACGTTTTCAACGTACTTTGAAAGAACGCATGTGGAAATATTTTACGCATCACCACACTCTGAAGTACATCGACATCTTACCGCACCTGGTGCAAGCGTACAACCAATCTTACCATCGAAGCATCGGACGTGCCCCGCAAGAAGTGATTCCTGTTTGGTACGTCCCCGACGAGGGCTGTCCCCAAGAAAAGTGGAGTGTTGGCCGTAGGAGATTGGGTACGCATTGGCAAAACCAAACGCACTTTCGACAAAGGTTACTTACCTAACTGGACTACCGAATTGTTTCGTGTCACTGGAGGAGTGCATGGCCGTCATCCTGCCGTCTATAAATTAGAAGACATGAACGGAGAAGTGCTCAAAGGAAGGTTTTATTTGCCCGAGTTACAACGTGTCACCAAAAAAGAAGACGTGTACGACATCGAAAGCATTCTCGAACGCAGAACCCGTAAAGTGGGCAAACGACGTGTCAAAGAAGTCAAAGTACGTTGGAAAGGATATCCACCCAGTTTTGATTCTTGGATCGACGCTTCGCAAGTCATCGACTATAAAAAGAAGTGACCATCATGCCCTTTCACACAGACGCAGCTACGTCGACCACTCCTCCTTCACCCAGTTCTTCTGTGCAAGATTGACAAAAACAACCCTTGTGGGTGTGGTGTGGAGAACGTGTGCCTAAAACGCAAATCGTCTTTTTCTGCCAAATCTTCGTGGTGTATTGTGTCATCGGGGCAACCATTGCCAATTTGAGTTTGCAACAAGGAGACAAACAATTGTGGACCATTTTATTGAGCAGTTGCATCGGTTACCTGCTTCCCAATCCCTCCCTGAAATTCTCTTCGAACGGGAATAACGGGAACCTTGTGTCCAGTGCCAGTGCCAGTCACCACTCCAACAACCACAACCAGAACCCCATTTGGGGCGGAGACACGCCTCTGACGTCCAGTAACCCCTCGGAAAGCCACAGAACTCTGGAATTATGAGTCACGAAAACCAATTTTACTTAACCTTACCCAGTGACAGTTCCATGGAGGTGTTTCCCCACAACACGTTGTGCTGTTACACGACCAAATTACCTTAGGCCATCCCCTTAGATCACGAAGCCCATTGGGAAGTGGCTTTAGTGGAAATCATTCACCCGACCCAAGTCCTCAATGTCCTTGCCAATCAAAATAAATTTGATATGGAAGTTTATGACGAGCAATTGGAACAGTGGTTGGATAACCATGGCAAATATGAGAAGAAAACCCCTGGCACAAAAAATCAAAAGTCGACTATCTATCACTTGTTCATTCCCCCAGGCTATTATTTTAGTGGTCAACATTTGGTCAACACCATAGCCACCAGGTTTAATGGCGTGTTTCTAAGAGCTTTGGAGGATGTCAAAAAAGGTGTCGTCACCCTGGAATACCACAAAACAGCTCGTCGCTTCCTGATGAAATTTCCTGAGGGGCGTAAAATCATGTCTTTTTTATTTTGTCCAGAATTGTTTGACATGTTGGGCGGAGACATGAACATGAGAATGACCATGATGAAGAAAAACGAATTACCCATCGTTTACGACAACGAGTCTTTTAGCAGGTTATTTCGTACCCCAGTAGAACTGAATCAAGGACTGAATTTGATGTTCGTGTATTCCGATGTGGTGGAGTACAACGTGGTGGGACACACTTCCGTACCGTTACTGCGTGTCATTCCTTTCAAAGTGGATTCTGCCACGAGCGCTGACGAGGAAGGTGGAAACACTTACCACGTCCACCGCAAATTTGTACATCCTCACTATTTGCCTGTCAGCAAGTCGTATTTGGACACGGTCAACATTACTATAAAAGGAGATTTGGGACAAAATATCCCATTCACCAAAGGAAAAGTCACGGTGAAACTCCATTTTCGAAATCGGTTCTCTCACGACTCGTAAGTCATGTATCCAGTGTACCGAGGGGTTGCTCGACAGCGAGGGCACGGTTTAGGAGATATGTTAAAATCAGCCTTTCGTTCGGTGGCCCCGGTGTTGAAACCGATGGTGACACGCGGATTGCACGCCTTGAAAGATGCGGCACTGACGCAAGGCAAAGAATTTCTCAAAAATGTCATCATCGACAAACAAAACCCTAAAGAAGCCTTCATGAGGGCAGGCAAAAATGTCTTGCTGCAAACGGGCAAAGACATTTTAGGCCGACGAGACACACCTATAAATGCCCTGCACGCTACCGAGTCAGGCATTCAGCAAGGACAAGGCAGAAAGAGACGACGAAGAAAACACCCTTTCACCAGACTTCAAGCTAGAAAGGCCAAGAAAAGAAGAACCGTTCGAGACTTAGACGTTTTTGATTATTGAGAAAGAGAAAAAAATGATGCACCGAGAGTCTTGCGCCTGTTCCAAGACGGAACTGGATCTGTTTGCCATGCCACCCACCATGATGACGATGCAAGAATCCCAATGGGTGGAATTTCATCCCGTCTCCTCATTGACCGATTCCGCTCCCATCGAGTTTGAAATCAAAGGACAACCCGAAGATTACATCGACCTGAATAGCAGTTACTTGTACTTGAAAGTCAAAGTTCAAGATAAGGATGGACATGCTATAGACACTGAGTCAGTAGCTCCCGTCAACAATTTCATACATTCCTTGTTTAGCGGAGTGGACTTGTACTTGAATAACAAACTAGTCAGTAGCAGCATGGATACTTACCCTTATCGTGCCTACCTGGAAAATCTCTTGACGTACGGAATAGACGCCAAGAACACTCATCTCAATGCCTGTGCGGTATGGGAAGCTGACGAAGCAGGCAAATTTGAAACATTCGAAACTAATACAACCAAAGAAAACAATGATGGATTTGTAGAACGAAGAGACAGAATCAAAGATGGAAAGAGTTTAGAACTGATGGATCGTTTGCATTTGGACATGTGGTTGCAAGAAAAGTATTTGCTGAACGGGGTGGATGTTCGCCTGAGACTGAATCGGAGCAGTACCGCGTTCCATTTATTGGCTGATACTGACGACAATTACAAAACCAAAATCCAAGAAGCCAGACTCTACGTACGCCGTGTGGAAGTGTTACCTAAAGTAGGTAACGACGTCAGTCAGACGTTGAGCAGAACGACCGCCAAGTATCCCATACGACGCGTGGAAGTGAAAACCTTTACCATTCCTAGGGGACAGCGATCCATGATCGGAGATCATCTATTCCAAGGACAGCTACCCAAACGTTTAATCCTTGGTATGGTCGAGAATGAAGCCTTCAACGGAGCTATCGCTAAAAATCCGTTCTACTTTCAACCCTTTGGCGTGTCCAAGATCGAAGTCAGTCGCGATGGCAAGACCTTGTGTACTCGACCTTTCGAACCCGACTTTGAGAAGAAGAATTACTTGAGATCGTACTTGTCCCTGTACGAAGCTACCGGACAGTTAGGAACCAACACCAGTCATAGCATTACGTACGAGGATTACGCAGGAGGTTATGCTTTGTGGGCTTTCGATTTCACTCCAGACCAAGGCAGCGACGAGGGACATTTCCACCCTATAAAATCTGGCCAGATTCGTGTGGAAATTCAGTTTGCAAAACGGGACCCTGATGTAACGGTGAACGTCATCCTGTATGCAGAATTCGATAATACCATAGAAATCAACAGTTTGAGAGAAGTCATTCTAGATTATTAGAAGCCATGGAAGACTGTTATCCCTCTTTACCTAGTGGAGAAACTTTGGTCATGAAATGTGAGGAGACCGTGGAAAAAGAAGAAGTGATCATGATGAAGTCAAGATGGCCAGAACAAGAAGCCCATTTAGTCTCCTGTTTTGCCAAACACTTGGTCGAAAAAATGACGGAAGTGATCAAGAAAAATTGCTATGGATGTCAAAACGATCATCCCAGTCAAATTCAACACGATAAATGTCTGATGTTGAGTCAAGAAGAAACATTGGACGAGTATCTGGACGAAGCTTGGAGTCTCATCTCGGACGAAGACGTGTTGCATCAGTGGTATAAAGACTTGCGTGAACATTCTTGTCCACCATTAACCACTCAAGAGATCCATTGTATCGAAGCTCTCCTGAATCAAAGTGAGGAGACGAAACGAAGAAACGGTTATTTGTCAGACATTTTCAAGCAAAAAGTCAGGATCGAATTGACGACTTATTATTACCTGTGAAGAAGAAGAAAAAAAACCACACACAAATGGATGCCTGGGAACTTTATTACCTTTTGAACCACAGTTCGTATACGGCTTCTTGGAATCCTGTCGTCTGTGCTAAAGATGAACTCCCTCATCGCAAACCTCAAGACCATCAAGCTTACGTGATCAACACGGACGACAGTCATCTCCCAGGAACCCACTGGGTAGCCGTTTACTTTCCTCAAGAAGGATGTGTGGAATATTTCGATTCGTACGGATTGCCCCCTTTGGAAGACGATATCATTGACTTTATGAGGAGAAATGCTCAGACCACCCGATTCAATAATGTGAAATTACAAGGCACAGATTCCTTGGTGTGTGGACAGTACTGTGTGTATTTTCTGCATCATCGCAGCCTGGGCTATTCCTTAGAACATTTAGTGACTCATTTTGATCCTTGTTCTTCTTCTAGAAATGATGTGAAAGTAGATCGATGGTTTTGTGACCATTATGCTTATCTTTTGTCTCAAGCTAGGAAACGTAGTGTCCATCAATGGCCTAATGACTTCCAACAGTGGAAATCACCATTTCATTCACAACGTTGTCAACCCTGTTTAAAGTAGACTGTAAATTGAGAAAAAATGTTTGATGTTATAATGTTGGATTATTGTTAAAAAATGTTAGAGTTGTTGTTTAGTGTTAAGTGATTTTTGAATAAAAAATGTTGTGTTTTGAAAAAATGCCTTTGTGGTTTGTTTAGCTATAAGAATGTTGGATTCATGCTCTTTAATTTCTTACTATCCCTCTCATGACACTCACTGAACGTTGCGGCTCGAAAACCGTGTGGGGATGTTTTCCTTCACGTCCGCGCTTTGACTTTAAGAACCGGGGTTGTTTCCAGTCTAACCATCCATTGTCGACTCATCCTCCTACGAAGATGTGCTCCAAACTAGCTAAGCTAAACGAAGCCTACGTGAATTTGCATAGGGTCAGACACAGTCTGATACCGAAGCCAGAAGAGATAGAGAATGTGAGAATGTTAAAAGTCACTGAAGACCTGATAGAAGAGCTCTTCAGAGAAGAAGTGAACAGGGAGAAAGAAGAATGGACAGAGAAGTACAGACTTCAGAGACAGCAGCAACAGCAGCAACAGCAACAACAACAACAACAACAGCAGCAGCAGCAGCAACCTGAAGCTGACAGAGGCTTTGTCGATTGTCGTATCGACACCAAAGAGTTCTTCTTCTCTTTCCGAAGAAGCAGACCTATCGCCAGAAAGTCTATCCTCAGAGGACATCGCATACTTAGACACTAAAAGATTGCCATAGCAAACAAAAAAACAAAAAAAAAAAACAGCCCTTTTCAGGGCTACCCCAATACTCTAGAAAAGAAATAACCATCAATTTGCCAATGTGTGTGTGTAGGTAGAGTAGTGTGAATATAAACACTAACTCGTTTTTTAATAGTGTGAGTGTATGTGTTTGTGTGTTTGTGTTTGTAAACGCTGAAGTAGGTTGGTGTGGATAGTAGATTAATATGATATTTGTTTTTTGGCTGTTTGAGGTGTGGGGAGAGTAGATTTGGGGTTGGATTGCTTTGCTTTTGATAGTCTATTAAAGTAGTTAATGAAAAAAAATTTTAGAATAGGAATGGGTAGCATAAAAAAGTGAGTGAGTGTTTCTTTTAGGTCCGCGCGTTGTTTTTTGGTCATGATCTAGGTAAGATCAATTTTATGTTTTCAGGGGGATGTTTTCCTTCACGTCCGCGCTTTCAGAATAAATTGAAACTCGCTTGGCAGTCTAGCTACCCTTGTTGATTGATCAACACCACCAGAAGAATAAACACCAGAATTGTGAAACTGCTAGAACTCCAGATGCACCTGGAATATGCCAGGCGCATAGTAAATGAACTATCCAAGGAAGCCATAGTAGATGAGGCAAGAATAAAGAAGGAAGAGGAGGAGAGAAGAGAGAGGGAAGAGGAGGAAAAGAAAATAGGAGAGAGGATGACTTACAAGATACCAGAGACAGAGGATTGGGGTGCTGAAGCTAATCATCCCGCCTCTGCAGTCCCAAGAAGAAAGGTGAAAGGAGACTGGGGAAGAAGATGTGTGTGTGGCGCCAGGCCAGGAAGGTGCCATCATTAGATAGGTGCATCTGGAGTTCAAAAAAAAAACCAACAGCCCTTTTCAGGGCTACCCAATACCCTAGAAAAGAAATAACCATCAATTTGCCAATGTGTGTGTGTGCAGGTAGAGTAGTGTGAATATAAACACTAACTCTTTTTTCATAGTGTGAGTGTATGTGTGTTTGTGTTTGTGTTTGTGTTTGTAACTGCTCACGTAAGTTTGTGTGAATAGTGGATTATGGGTTTATTTATTGTTTCTTAGCGTATGTGGAGAGTATAGTCTGGGTTTTATTATACGAAATGAGAAAATAGGGGGATGTTTTCCTTCACGTCCACGCGTTGTTTGGTCATGACCTAGCTAAGATCAATTTTATGTTTTTAGGGGGATGTTTTCCTTCACGTCAGCGCTTTTCGTATAAGAACCCACAGTATTCGTCGTTCAAACCATTCTACGGAATAACAGATACAAGATGGAAGTATCGGCGTTGTTTAATGACTTAAGAAATGTTTACTTTTGGATGATGGATGGAGAGTATACTATTGAAAGGATAGAAAGAGAATGGAGGTTGAGAAAAAGTCTTGACTATGTCAATGAACTACAATTAGCGAGGAAGATGATAGAGGAGATGATAGAAGAAGAAGTTAAGAGATTGAGAGGATTGATTCAACCAGAGCATGTAAGAGGGGGGACTATAAAAGAGTCTATGGACAAGGTAAAAGCAGTGAGATGCTATTTAGAAGAGCTAGAGAAATGGTCAGTGTGGAAGTTCTTGAAAAGGGGCATTGAACAACTAAAGAAAGCGGAAGAAAAAATGAAAAAGATAATAGAGGAAGAAGTGCAGAAAATTAAGGACAGGTGGGTAAAAGATAGAAAAGAACAAGAGAATAGAAAGAAAAAAGAAGAATATGAGAGACTGAACAATAACTGGATAAAAATCCAACAGAAGTTCCGAGCCATGGGTCACCCGGACTGGATACCGGAAAATGAAAAGAAGAAGAAAAAAGGAATTTGGGGAAAGATTAGGGGCTGGATGAGTAAATGGAGGAAATAGAAGAAAGCCAAAGGCCCTTTTCAGGGCCACCCATATATCTCGAAAAGAGAATGACTTTCCATTGCCTACCCCTTTTTTATATTTTTTTATTTTTAAAAAAATAAAATAAACAAAAAAAAATCCCATGTTAAATTCCCTTTGTCCCTAATATTGCTTTTTTCTCCCATGTTAAATTTCCCTTGTCGCTCAACAGGCCCAAAATCTATTCCCATGTTAATTCCCCTTGTCGCTAAAGTGGCCCAGGGGTTTTCGTAATGTTAAATTTCCCATTGTCGCTAAAGTGGCCCAGGGGTCTCTGTAATGCTAATTCCCATTGTCGCTAAGGTGGCCCACTTCACTACTGATGGTACTAGCACAAACCAATGACAATATAAGTCCCTTCTTCAAACACGTATTACATCATTTGGACAAGACATATTACCAAGCAAAGACATTATTCATTAGTCCACAATAGTATTAATTCAAAATTATGATCATTGAACATATGATGGTTTGTGGCAGGTATTTTTAAGCGATAGCAAGATTTGTGAAATACCAGTTTGGTATCATTTTCATTTATCAGACCTCATTATCTGCATTTTGGTGAAAACCTCGTATCAATATGAAAATCCCTCAGAATTAGTAGACGCAGAACAATATACAAGATAACCATTTTGGTATCATATTATTTGCTAGATTGGCACTATTTTCATTTATGACATATCGATCCCATGAAAGGTATATTGGTTAAAACCATATTTCGATACTACAGTCCATTTGATATGAGTAAAAATAACAATATTTAAAAATTCTTAAAGTACGTTTCAGCTGCATTGGTTCGAGTCAAACTACCTTCATTTTGTTTAGAATAAAATTTAAAATGCTATTCCCTATATTTGGTAGTAATGGTCATATTGGACATGTCGGCATAATTTGTTACATTTGTTACATAAATAATTGAATACATAATTAAATAAATGCTGCAAATAGGTTGTTTTGTATTTCAGAAGACGTTGCTGAAAGCTTTCTTTATTCGAGTGTTAATCAGGATACAAAAGAACAGCCTTTATACTAGGATGGTATGTTAAATTCCATTGAGGAGTATTTGAGAATTAGTCATTGAGGTGTCTTTTTTAAATTTAGAAATTATACCGTATGAGTGATAGTTCAACATATTTTGTTTTCTTTCAAAGTTTGTAAGGTATAGTTGAGCAGTAATTGATAAAGTTTGCATTTATTGCTATATTTAATTGTGGAAATGTATGATACATAAAATAAAGAAATTACAGCTTTTAGACTTAGATGCTTTCTGTCGAAATTTGACAAGCGCAAATGTTTTGTAAATTATTTATAATTAAGTAAGTAATGGCATCGAGTTTGGATCTTGAACAGCATCAGAGAAGATTCGGTCTTAGTATATTTTGGTCCGATTCTGTTATGTGATTGGAAGTAAGCTGTTGTAAAAATATTCTATTTTTAGTAATAGTAGCTATGTTGTTGGTTGATCGGCATAATTTGTAAGAATAATATAAGGATGTGAAATCGTATCCTTCCTGGACAGTGCAAGATTGGGCACCATAGCGTTTTCTGTAGCTGTTACAATTAGAAGTCGAAATGCAGTTACTAAGTAGATTCATCACATGTAACTTATAAAATATAAACGTTGAATACAAAAAAAAACTTAATACTCGTATATGCAACACGTAGCCTATGTCGGCTAACTTTAGCTAGACTGTATTGACATAGTGATATAGAACTGATATAGGTCATCGCCTTTACATTTACAGTGTGATTGATGTGCACTTAAGTATAGAATTAACAACTGGTGTCAAGGAGATAAGTATGCTAATACTCAAATATTGATATTAAAAGCCAGCCCATTTATTTGTTATGTGATCTGTATTCATTTCAAAAGTTAACATTGAATACAAAATCCTTGATAATCATACGTACAATTTATTGCGATGAAATTATGTGTTGACTGGTGATAGTTGCCAGGGGCGAGAAAGCTTATGACTATTTTCTAATGACGGCTAAATACGTATTCGATGACCATACGTGACGAACAAAGGAACGTTGTTCTGCACATATATCTATCACTTTTTGCTAACATGGCCATAAGTCCAAGTACAGTTATTTTATGGTTCTACATTGGTTTTTGACAGAACATATTGTGGCATGAACGCGTATTACGTTTGTACAACTGATACTGATCTGCAAACAAATATGGCAACCATTACTAAAAATAGAAAAATGTTAACATATTTATTTTCTGAAACAACTGGTAGTACATCTGAGGAGATTTTGAGTGAAGTCGTCTTGACAACTAAAGACATTTTGTTTTGTACAAACTATTTTAAAACTTGAAAAAATAAAGAGACTTCTCAGAAGAGATTTTTAAACATTTGCCTATCTTCAAACGGAAGTTTTAAGAAATAATGCAGATACAATATGGACTGATGCAGCTGTTGCTAAGAAACGAAACACCTTCAAACGACCTAGTCTCAAAGACGCATTGGATGAAATTTGACAGGAATAATCCCGATATGATGGCTTCTCAAGTTTATATAAAATATGACAATCCGGTGTCAAGCGTGGCTGCGATTACAAAAATTATACAATCTTCCAAAAGACTTGTAATAAATAAGAACAAAACCATGTTGAACAACATTTTTCCCAAATCGAAAGAATGCATTAGTGTCGTGAATGTCAATCCAGTGTGCTGACACCTATGGAATTTGTTGCTTAAAATAGACAAAGGTTGTATGGCCAGCAAGTATTATACTGACTAATCTTTCTATGCCAACTGGTATTGCATTAACCGTTTACAAGATTTTGGACAGGTGACAGATCAACGGACTTTGGCTATTATTTTGATATTTTAAAGATAATTGTTTTCACAATATAACTTTGCATTTGTCATTGTCAAGGAGTAGTGAAAATAATAATAGTAATAATAATAATAATAATAATAATAATAATAATAATAATAATATAAATAAAGGGTAACTTTAAATGAAATAATATCATAGATTACACGTAAAACATTGTTTTTCAAAAATGGGAGAATTAGAGTAATTGCATACTTTTACATATTTACAACAATTGTGAAGATTAATTTATCGTGACTTTGATGATTGCCGTTTAAAGCTTTTCTTTAATTTCATGGATCCCCTTCCTGATCTTGGCAGTTTCTTCACCACCACTTTTACTGCCAATTGTTTGTCAAGTCAAGCTCATTATCTTTGTTATTCTTTTATAGCTATTATGTTCATAGTCTTTAAGGGCTGTTTCATTGCTATGGCCAGACTTTTTCTCCAGTATTAGTGCTACCTAATACCCCAGTTTGCATGAGAGTGTGTATAAGTACTTTCAGGTAACTTGTCAGGTACATCGACGTCAAGGGACACTCTCTTGTCATGGTAAGGCTCATCTTTGCTGTTACTATTACCACCATTCGCTGGATAAATGTGCACATCGTTTGCGTCATCATATTCGTTCATGTAGTTGTTAGTATTACCATCTACTTGTTCAGCTTTTTAATGGTGCCTACAGGTTGATGTCATTATATGCATCACTGTAGGGCTTAATTTTGTTGTTTCCAGTAGCACCACCCATTGGATAAATCTGCATATCATTGATGTCATCAAATATTTCCATGTAGTCGTTTCCACTGTTACCACCATCTATTGGGTCAGTATTTGTAGGCGGCTCCAGATAGGTGGCATCATATGCGTAATGGTACTTTGCGGAGTCATATTGGTTAAACTGAGCACAACCAATGTCTATTTTCAGCAAACCTTGCTGCATGTTTTGTTTCGAAACATGCATGATATATGTCATATTCCTTGATACACACTGAATGTAGGCCGATTCTGTGAGTCAACTAGCCAACATTTCTGCATGATATCATACCTGAATAAGAGACATGTTTCCTGTAATTGATTTTTAAAACATGAGGCGCACGCAGATCCGATAATACTCAACTGGATGATATTTGCCTAACCTTGACTACTAAACCATGGTCTGCATAAGTTTCTTCCAGTGTTTTCATTTCATATGCCGTTATCGAAATTATTTTAAACGCATCAGATTTTATCATCATCCATGTCAGACACCACATCGTTATTAATTTTCATTCCGAAGGGACTCATGTCCGAATGCTTTCTTTTAAAATTGGTCGAACTCTCTTGGTAACTTTTTGAGAAAGGGCTATGTAAATGCATTTTTCCTATCGTAATGATGCCCATATATGATGACAAATTTCAATTACTGTGCACATTTGAAAAGTAAATCCCGTTGAGCAGTTGCTGACAAGAAACTTTAAAACGTTTCTCTTGCAGCAACATTAACCAAATTTAACTGAGCATAGGCATTGTAAAAGTATTCCACTGAATGGTGTATTAAACGTTATCCATATGTTTATTCTATGTTTATAGCAATGGGGTCCATATTTGATACCAGATCAGCATCATTTAATTCTTCAGAGGGCATTATAATTTATATAATGTAGCTGGACCTTGACAGCATGTACTTGCAGGTATTCATGACTAATAACACCACATGATGACTGAATCTCTGACCCACACATTAAACTAATTGATTCCCGGAGGCCATTGTGTACATATTCTTTAATGGCTGTTCCTTTGTCGTGATCAAGTTCATTATTATCCTCATGATTAGGGCCATCCTATGGTTCAGTTTGCTCATGAGAGTCACTAAGCATCTCTATGTAACGGTTGACTGATGCATTGATGTGGAGGACCATTCTCTCATCATGGTACGACTCAAATTCGCCTTTACTATTGGGACCCTGCTTGAAATACTAATTTGTTCATATTTGGTGGCAATAAGTACCTCATTGTAGATGTTGTCCAAATTGTTATGTTATTAGAGCACCACCTTTTTGTTCAGGTGTTATAGTTGGTTCCATATGGCTTCAGAATCAAGAATAGTTTAATGCGCAAACTTGCCAACCTTCCTGCATTAAATCATACCTTTGAAAACAAAAAGCACAATAAGGTCTAAGATTGTTCATCTGACTGATATGTGCCTCGCAGCTAATTGAAGTAGCACTTGTTAAAAAATTAGTTCTATATACCTTTCTACCAGTGGTCGCAATTGCATATTTCATAGGCAAATTTGCTTGAGGGCTTTTCATCTGTTTTATTCTGCATTAGTCTTTGATAGCACATCATCCGTTATCGTAGTGAAATGGTCTATGACAGAATGTTTCTGCTAAAGTTCTTTCTATTCCGTCTGACACTTTATGTATAGTTATTATAATACTTTTCTCTCTAGAAACGATTGCAATATGTGACGTCAAATTGGAATACCTGTGTACAGTTGAAAAGCCTTCAAGCTATGATAAGTATTGCTAAGATGGTTAAAATGATGTTAAGTGGCTGTTGAGAAGATAAAGATTCGTTAAAAAAGTGCCTCGATGCTTTCTTTCCAGTGCGGCCATATTCTGTTGTGTGGTGTATGAGATGTAGTAATTTAAATAGATTCGCATATTATTTTTAAAATGTAGTCTATTTGATAGTATATTTATATCATTTGTAATTGTCTGAAAGGCACTCAAATATCTTTCAAATGTGACTTGTAATCTTTCTGCTATCCAACGCAGAGAGAATGTCATTACCTACTTTTAGAAGAGTAGTTTCAGTAGTGTGGCAAGGGCGATATGCAGATTGTACCTTCCTAAAAGGACTGTTTGAATTCGGATGAGATACAAACAGGGACAGAACAATCTTTTGTAAGATTTTTTATATGAATGGGAAATTAGAAACTGGGCAGAGGCTTTACAATGGCAGTTTTGAAAAATGATGGAAATTCCCCCGGATGAGAGAAAGGTATTAATAACATCAGTTAGTGAAGGCAATACCGGACCTAAGCACTCAAGCAGCCTTGATGTTGGAATTGGATCAAATTTACATGACTTTGGTGCACTCTTCATCAGGATTATACGTACAAAATCCATAGAGACAGGTTCAAATGCTGCTAATGGTTGCCGCTCAATTATGTATCCCAACTGTATGGTGACGACGAGTCAATTGAAATTGTGGTGTCAAGCTTATCTCTAATGGTTTGTACTTTGTCACGTAAGAAATTTGCAAACATGTCCGGAAGATCGACTGGAGAGAAGGTAGTTGGAAGTGGTGTAGATTTATTCCTTGACATTAGTTTATTAGTAATCTTGAAGAGCTCTTTGCAGATGGAACTTTCCATGATCTTAGTTGTGTAGTGGGCTGATTTCGTTGCTTGGACGATATTATGACATTCTTCTTAGCGGCTTCATAGATTTGCTTATGAATAGTGAGTCTGGTGGAAAGCCACAGCTTCTCAGCTTTACGGCGGTCTCTTTTAGCAGTGCGAAGCTGGTCCCTAACACTGCCATACTATGGAGAACACTTTTGAATTGATACTCTGAACATGGTAGCTGGTGCATGTTTGTCAAGTAATGAACGCATGCAGTTATCGAGTTGTTCTGCGGTAGGAGGTAAGCAAGTTGTTAAGTTAGCTTAGATGTCGTGCATTAGTTTGGTTCTATTTATCATACGGAGGTTTCGCTCAGTAGCAGATAAAGGTGGAGGTTTAGGGACTGATACGTCAAGATGGTGTATAATGCAGAGGTGATCTGATGCAAGGTCATGGGATATCAGTGAGGACCGTATAAATTTATCATCAGGTCTATGAATAATCCAGTTTGAAATGCGAACCGTGTTTATAGGTGGGTTGGTTAACTGACTGTTTAAGGTTGAAAACATTAATGGAATCTATGAGTTTTTATGTATTTGGGTTTCCAGGACAGTCAAAGTGAAAGTTGAAATATCCAAGAATAACCAGGTTGCCGCCTATCGAATTTCCTTAGTCCAGGAGATTCGGAAACTGCTCCAAAAAGAGAGAGTCAGCCAGCTTGTTTTTTTTTCTACTAGGAGGAGGGCGGTATACGCAGAACAAATGGACTGACCTTTGCTCCAGTGTGAGTATGGTTTGGACTAGTTCAAACGATGTGTGGTCGAAATTAAATGTTGTGGTGTGGTTAAGACATTTTATCATTGTGTTCTTTGTGATAACAGCAATTCCACCTCCGCGAGAATTACGGGGAATGACTTAATGGAGTAACTAGTGGGTGTTAGACCCGCACACTTGGTCTCATTGCCTGATATTTTAGCTATGTTTCTGTCAGGAAAAAGAGGTCAATATTCTGGTCGTTGATAAAAGTAACTATTTCTGTGTTCTTTTCCGGTGGTCCTACTGACTGGTCATTGAATAATACAATATGCAGAGGTATCTCATGGATATCTGACATAACGGTTGACGAATTAATAGGGATTTGAATTAGATTTATTTAAATTGGTGAGCCGATATAAGGGAGATAATTAGAATTATCTTTCCTGTTCTACGCCAGCTTTGAAGCAACGTTTCTTTTTTCGCTTCTGTTTACATTTAGGTAATGATGAATGTAGTCCCAGTTCGTTTAGTCTAGAGCGCAATTTAGCGTGGAGAGCCAAAGAGTGATCATTTAAAGCAATTAATGAGGGTCCATGGTAGCATAAACGGGTTGACTGGCGAGTATCACGTGATGGCGGTTTGTTACAAAACAGTGGAGTAAGACATCTGAGAAAAAGTCTAATTGTTCTCATTTCCAAAACAAGGAGATGAAGAAACACATACGAATTTAACAACCAATACATAATGAACACAATAACGTAGATGAAAAACAGGCAACAAGCACAAATATCATGAAAACGGCAATAAAAAACGGAACAGCTTCTTTAATCCTGTTAAGCGATAGCAACCATCTTGTTCTATGTGTTCTGCACATCAACAAATCATGTTTAGTTCCCAGGGCCGTAGGGCCAATTTAGGTTACCTTATGAGCCTGAGACTGGGGATTGTGTGTCACATGACAATTCTGTGGCATAATATCCTGGTTTGAAAGCCTTATAAGGTTGAATAACTGATACCGATCCCACGTCAAATATTGTGACCATTACTAAAAAAGGAATCATTAGAAAACCACTACGATCTAAATAATTGCTTGAAAACACCTTTAAATGACTAATTAAAATATGCTGAAATAAATTTGACCGCCTCTGAAAGTTAATGTCCCGACCTAAACCATATCAGGTTTGAATAAAATATGGTATCAAATATTGTAGCATTTAGGATATCCATACACAAAACACCACCGAAAAACTTAGGTATTTTCATAATAACTGCACGATATACTTTAAAAGGGTCTAGCAGAAAGTATCATGAAATGATGATTTCACATGCTGGTTATAAATAATTGTAATGAGTCATCAAATGTGGGTACCATTACAAACAATTGTAGAAGCTTTTAAGATAACATAATAACAAGCCAATCTGAATTGTCTCATACCTAAATGGAGAGAATGCATCCTGATATGAAGGTTTTTCAATTTTATACAAATGATGATGATATAAGATATCATATTGTTAACAAGCATCAAACTAAATAAATTATGCCGATCTTTTGCTTTTACACGGATGTCAACCTGTTGAGTAATCCAAGGCTGAATAAGGCATCTTATTGTTTATGTTTTTGTTTGCAAACTTATTCTTGAATAATATAGCTGCATATTTTTTTTCTAAGCTGTACATGTAACTAATACCGCTACTACTTCTACTACTACTACTACTAATGATATTACTTTGTACGTACGCAATTTTTATGAGTGTATTCAAATGACTGGTATATGTTATATTGATTTACAAACATGGGACTATTAGGTAACAGCTTTGAGGACTTATTTCTCTTGACTTTGATGAATGCCATTTAAATCTTACCTCCATTGTAGTGGCAGTCCTTTATATTAGCTGTAAGCTTCACGATCACAATCTGCATTGCCAACATGTTCCATGCAGGTGCTTTCATGTGATCAATTGTTAAGTGAAGTATCATTGCTGTTACTGTATATGACACTAATATATACTTTAAAGCACCAACCGGTAGATTAGTTAATCTACTCCCAGTTATGTCACCATGATTTGCAATGCATCTTACGTCATGTATGCATTTGCGAAGGTCTTTGACAGTATGTGTTAGCCGATATTCTTGCCTAATAACACCACATGATGACTGACTCTCTGTCGCATATGTTGAACTAATTGGTTCCCGGAGTCCATTATGTACATAGTTCTTAAGGCTGGTTCTTCGCCATGGCAAGTTTCTATATTATCCTCATGATTAGGGCAACCCTGTGGTTCAGTTTGCGCACGAGTGTCACTATGCACTTCTAGGTAACGGTTGACCGATGCATTTATGTGAAGGACAATTCTCTCATCATGGTACGAATCATTTTCGCCTTTACTATTGGGACCCCACTTGAAGAACTAATTTGTTCATATTTGGTGGCAATAAGTACATCCATGTAGCTGTTGTCCAAATTATTTTGTTATTACAGCACCACCTGCTGGTACAGGTGTTGTAGTTGATTCCATGTGTCTTGAGAATATAAAATGTTGGTAAGGTGTACTCTTGCCAACCTTCCTGCATTAAATCATTCCTTTTAAAACAAATAACACAATAAGGTCTGAGACTGCTCAACTGGCTGATATCTGCCACGCAGCTAATTGAAATAGCAGTGGTTAATTAAATTAGGTCTATTTACTTTACTGCCCGTGGTCGCAATTGCTTATTTAATAAGCAAATTTGCTTGAGGGATTTTCATTTGTTTTTGTCTGCATCAGTGTTTGATAGCACATTATCCGTTACTGTACTGAACTGCCCTATTACAAGATGATTCTGTTAAAGTTGTTTTAATTCTGTCTGACACTTTTTGTAGAGTTATTATAATACTTTTCTCTCTAGAGAGGATTGCAACACGTGGTTTAAAATTGACGTAACAATATAATAACTGTGTCCAGTCTTCAAGCTATGATAAGATGGTCAAATGCTGTGTGGTTGTTGTTAATAAGATAAAGATTCGTTAAAAAGGAGCCTCAATGTTTTATTTCCAGTGTGGCCATATTGTGTTGTGTGGTGTATGAGATGTAGTAATATAAACAGTTTTACATATTTTTAAAAAAGTTAGTCTCTTTGATTGCATGTTGATATCATTTGTAACTGTCTGAAAGGCACTCAAATGTCTTTTAAATTGTGTAGTCTTCTTCTCATCTGTCTTTTTAAATGTCATTAACATTACTATATGATAGAGGCATTTGTTCAAGAACCCCATGTCAATATGACAGAACGTTCAGGAGAAGCAACATTAATATTTTAAAGATGGGCACTGTGACAGTTATTTGAATGTCAGAACAGCACCATTGTTTGATAAACAAATTAGATGTGACGTACTTTGATAAAAAAACCACATATATCATATCACTATCCATTTGGAGTATTAGTGGTAATAATATTTGGAAAATATCAAATATGCATCATTTTCATTTGCAATTATCATGATGTAACAAGACAGCTCTTATTAGAAACCATTGTTGATATCACCATCCATTACGGCGGATTATCAATAACAAGGTCTTATGTATAATATATCAGTACCATATTCATTTACAAGGAAATTAGACGTCAGGCACTATTTCAATTTAGAACCAAGTAAGCATTTAAAAAATATACATGACCATCATGTAACAAGGATAAGGGGTATAAATTAGACATATGACCTTCAATGTGTCCATATTGGGTGTTAGGTCAGTAACAATTTCAAGTACGACCAACTAGGCATCATGACCAGTCTGTTGGTGAAGTTCCAACAACAATACGTTTGAAAGCGATCACAAGATCGTCAGGATGACCACCATTAAACTCATATTGTAAGTCCGAGAAGCACCAACTCTGCTTAGGACATATGAGACCTAGGAATAAGGGCATACAATTTCATGGGAATCATCTGGATGATGAATGATGGAATAGGATGCTGCATAAGACGTTATGGTCCTTGACTAGCTGAGTATTGTTTCCAGTATAATATGCAATAGACGTGAAGTCTTAATAAAAAAAAAATAGAAACACAATAACAAATTAAATTGATTAGTTTTATTAAGCGTAGTTTATAAAATTGCATTTTGATCACCAAACTATAAATTACCATTGAGTAAGGCTGCAACATTTATCAAAAGTTCTAAACATGGAATGTTTTGCAATAACCAATCCCTCTCCCAATCTACAATTAGGTTTACACCTGGAAGATATTTATATGTAAGTTATCCATATACACAAGTCAAGTCGCCACCTTACGTCGAGTATAAAATTCCAATTTTGATGTCACGTCTTCGTTCGATATCCTTCTTTATGGACACTTTGATAAGAAATCAAATATTGGCACTGTCTTAAGAACTCGCCCTTGTAACTAATTATCACATTATAAAACAAAATATTTTGTGTAGATGAAATTTGGGCCCGTGCTGACCACTGAAGGGTTGATGACACATTTAGATATATTCTTCCTTGCCAATGAATTACGCATTGCAGTATTGTCCGTAGTATTTATCCTAATTTTAATTAATGCATTTGAAACATTTATCTGGATTATGTCAGCTGACACATTTATATTAAATGTATGCACTTACCCACAGGAAGCGTGTAATACAAGAGACATTTATTTATTTAATCAATATTGTCGTTTGGTTTCTAGGTAGGACGTATTAACTCCCACTCGATTGTCCTTTGCGGATTGTTAACTAATTAATAACATATACTTTCTTTTATAAGCCATCGACGGGGCGCCATACCTCTATCAACTTGCAATGGTTTCATGTGTTGTGTGTCTTTCGCTTCTTATGATGACATGACTCATTTCGTTTGACATGTCTTGTTGACAAGGTACTTCAAACAACCTTAAGATCATCATCATATTGCATCATACTGCTACAGACAAGTAAATGGCGATAAAAATGGATAAATGCAACCAAACAATCTGCCAGGACATGTGCATAGGCCACATCTGTAGCAACCATAAAGACTAAGAAACTATGCAGTATCACGCAAACCTGTTTGATTAATTGAGGATGATTCTTATCAAAGTATATGTTGATAAAAAAATGTTTATCGAAGGTCCACATAAGCAAAGATGTTTTATATCATTTCATTGGAATGGCTACTAGTTCCTGCATCACTGAATCAATGTGCATGTTTTATATCATTTCATTTGAATGGCTGGTAGTTACTGCATCACTGACATCAATGGGCATGTTCTATATCATTTCATTGTAATGGCTACTAGTTCCTGTATCACTGACATCAATGTGCATGTTTTATATCATTTCATTTGAATGGCTGGTAGTTCCTGTATCACTGACATCAATGTGCATGTTTTATATCATTTCATTTGAATGGCTGGTAGTTACTCCATCACTGACATCAATGGGCATGTTTTATATCATTTCATTGGAATGGCTACTAGTTCCTGCATCACTAATATCAATGTGCATGTTTTATATCATTTCATTGTAATGAGTGGTTGTTCCTGCATCACTGATATCAATGTGCATGTTTTATATCATTTCATTGGATTGGCTGGTAGTTACTGTATCATTGACCTCAATGGGCATGTTTTATATCATTTCATTGTAATGGCTACTAGTTCCTGCATCACTGATATCAATGGGCTTGTTTTATATGACTTCATTGGAATGAGTGGTAGTTACTGCATCACTGATATCAACGGGCATGTTTTATATCATTTCCTTGGAATGAGTGGTGGTTACTGCATCACTGGTATCAATGTGCATGTTTTATATCATTTCATTGTAATGGCTATTAGTTCCTGCATCACTGATATCAATGGGCATGTTTTATATCATTTCATTGTAATGGCTATTAGTTCCTGCATCACTGATATCAATGGGCATGTTTTATATCGTTTCATTGGAATGAGTGATAGTTACTGCATCACTGATATCAATGGGCATGTTTTATATCATTTCATTTTAATGGCTGGTGGTTCCGGCATCACTGATATCAATGGGCATGTTCGTTTCTACATATTTAGACCTTTGTAAATATTTACAGTAAACTAATCCCTTTACACGTGTAAGTGATGCAGCCTTACACAAGATAATATTTATAAACTATAAAGTATGTCATAATCAATGTATCAGTATGCTTCTCTACAAATATCATAACAAAAATCATTATAAAAATAAAGTTTAAAAAGAATGCTTGCATACAAATTGGTACAAAGTAAAATTGTCTTGACTAGGATTAGCAAGCTTGTTTTATATATCAAGGCTATAAAGTTAAATTTCATAAAAAAATATATTGACAGCAAATTCAATGATGCAAACTAATAATAATCTACAGTGAAAGCGAAATATTCAACAAAAGCATGCGAACAGGCTAAATGTAAAATTTAATGACAATACCAATTACATTCGATTTAAAAATAAAACTAAATGAAGGCCTATATTCAATATAAGTAGAAAAGTTATGGAATAGCTACAAATATGATGACTGTGATACTATATTACTTACACTACTAAGTTCTAACTATGGCACTAGTACGACCAATGAAAATATAAGTCACTTCTTCAAACCTGTATTACATCATTTGAACAAAGTATAGTATCAAGTACAGACATTAATTTTTTGTCCACGATAGCACAAGTATTATGGTAAAATTATGCTTATCAAACAGATGATTGTCTGTGGCAGGTATTCTTAAGCTATAAAAATATTTGTCAAACTGATGGAAATATTGCTCCCATATTCTATGTCGGAGCAGCACTAATTCTGTTTAAGGCGAATGAGCCCTTGGGATGCTTTATACAGTTTCATCAGAATCCTCTGGACAATGGATAATTGAATAGGGTTTTGCATAGGTTTCTTTGATCCATGACCAGTATATAAATGTAAACATCAAAAAAGAATATGAAAAGAATAACAAATTAATTAAAACATTGTACCAAAGACAAATTACTAAATCCAATTTTAGTCACTGAACTGGACTAAATGAAACTGACTACGAACTCAAACCTTGCATAGATTATTTGGTCCATGACTAGTGTAGTTAATAATACGCATTGTTTGGAATATAATATGCAATAAATAAAAAAACGTAATAGCAAAATAAAATATAAAAACAGTACCAAATTACAATGGAAAAGTATTTACAAAATTAAACTTTGATGATTGAACTGGACATTAAATGAGCTTATTTTGTTAGTCTGCACTATTTATCCAAATGTTTTAGCGTGTTACAGTTTCCACTCACAGTATCCATGTGGGTGTCTCTAATAATAATAATAATAATAATAATAATAATGATAATAATAATAATAATAATAATAATAATAATAATAATAATAATAATAATAAATTGTACATAAAACAATATCAAACATTATATGATATATTACATGCAAAACATTATATTGATTTTCAAATATGGGATCATTAGAAAAAAATATACTTTTCAAAACATACAACAATTGTGAATATTCATTGCTCTTGACTTTGATGAATGGCCTCTAAAATTTGTCTTCCATGTTCATGGATCCAGTTTCTTCGCAAATACTTTTATCGGCAAGAATTTGTCAAGTTAAAAGCATTATCTTTGCCATTCCTGTATAGTTATCATGTTCATTGTCCTTAAAGACTAGTTCTTCGTTATGGTAAAGGTTTTCCTCCAATATTAGTGCTACCTAGTTGCTCAGTATCCATGTGAGTGTCTCTAAGAATTTTCAGGTAACGTGCCAGGTGCATCGACGTCAAAGGACACTCTTTCCTCATGACAAGTCTCATATTTGTTGTTACTGTTAGTACCACCGGGTGGATAAATTTGCTCATCATTTGTGTGTTCATATTCTTCCATGTAGGTGTTTGTAGCACCATCTACTGGTTCAGATTTTGTTGCATAATTGTAAGGCTCATTTTTGTTGTTGCCATTTGTACCACCCGTTGGATCAATGTGCACATCATTGGCGTCATCATACACTTCCATGTAGTCATTTCCACGGTTAGCACCACCTATAGGTTCATTGTTTGTAGGCGGTTCCAGGTAGGTGTCATCATAAGCGTAATGGTAAAGCTCAGTTTTGTTGTTAACATTAGCAGCATCAGTTGGATCAATTTGCACATCATTGGTGTCATCAAGTACTTCGATGTAGTCGTTTACACTATTAGCACCAGCTAAAGGTTCAGGTTTTGTAGATGGCTCCAGGTAGGTGGCATCATATGCGTAATGGTACTTTGCGGAGTCAGCTTGATTAAACCGAGCACAATGAATGTTTATTTTCAGTAAACCTTGCTGCATGTCATGTTCCGCAACAGACACCATATCGGTTATCTCCCTTGCTAACACACGGAAGGTAGGACGATCATGTGGGTCATCTAGCCAACATTTCTGCATGATAACATACCTGAAATAGAGAGATGTTACTTTGAATTGATACTAAAGCAAGAGGCACAAGCAGACCCGATATTACTCAAGTGAATGATATTTGCCTAACAATGAAATGAAAGAGTGTTTGGCTACTAAACCATGGTCGGTATACATTTCTTCCAGTGTTTTTCATTGCATATGTCATGAACAAAATTGTTTAAAATTTATCCAATACTTTTATCATCGTTGATGTGAGATGCCACACCACTATTCTTTGGCATTCTTAAGGGTCTTATGCCATAATGTTTTCTGTCAAAGTTGGTCGAATTCTATTGGAAACTTTATGCGAAAGGTTTATGTAAATGAATTTGTTCCTTTCGCAATGATGCCATATATGATGACATATTTCAACTAATTCTTTCCTTTGAAAAGTAAATCCATTTGAGCAGGTGTTGATGAGAAACATTGAAAAGATTTTGTTTAAAAACATTAGTTAAATCTAATTCGGCATTGGCATTTTTAGAAGGATTCTATTGAATGGTGTATTAAATGTTATCTGAATGTTTTTCTATGTTATAGCAATGAGAACCAACCTGGATACCATATTAGCACTATTTGTTTCTCCAAAAGGCACTTATTACAGTATAATTTCTTTAATAATTGGTCGGATGTTGCTCAACAATTTTGTTGTTTAGTAGAATTATATTAAATGTTCTCTAGTTTTAGTAACATCGGTCATACTTGATCGCGGTAAGTATCTATTTTAAAGATTTTAAAAGGCTTTACAACTGAATATTTACTGTTGAATTTTGTCAAGATTCATTTAGCTGTTTCAACATTAATTGATGGCACCCATGCTATGTGGTGGACTAGCAAGTGACATATAGAGTTAATGATTAAAACAAACATCTTGATGATTGTACGTAATGATTGGAATAGGTTGGTATAAGAACATTAGCTAAACATTGCTGGCATATGGCGTGATACAGGCAGTGTGAAAGACATACACAGATAATTGTCCAGCTATATATTTTACTATTCATATATTGATATTGCAATACGTTTTTTTTAAGTCTGGCACACTGTTCATCACCTAGTTTGTATTCCCTGTGATAACATACACTGGGTTTTGCACTGGAGAAAGAAAAGGCAATAAAGGCATGATCTCTTCATATGTTTTCATAATGGAAACAATGTCATGTGTGTCTTCTGGTAACAAAGGTCAGGGTGAAAGATGGTGGTGGTGGCAACTTCAAAAGTTCACCAAGCTTCATTTTGTCAAACTACAAAGGGTATAACGAAATGAAAAAACTGACTGTCAGACTGTGCTCCATATATGTTTGTCGGAACAAGTTTCCAATGACAATATGTGCTAAACAACGGAAATTTCTTCTGCACAGCCAAAACTCATTTTAGCTCACATGGCCACAGGGCTAAGTGAACTAAGTTAGACCCTATTTACTGTCGATTTATCACATGGACTAACAAAACGGAACTGTTCTCTGCACATCAAAAATCATTTTTAGCTCTAACGGCCATAGCGCCAATTTAGGTTATGGTATCACCCTGAGATCTGTGCTTGCGTGTCACAAGACAGCTCTGAGGCATAATATCCTGGCATGAAAGACTTATTAATTTGTATAAATGATACCGATCCAACAATAAACGTGGTGACCATTATTAAAATAGAATGCCTTTAATCCCACTACGATCTAAACAATTAATCGAAAACACTATTAAATGACTATGTAAAAAGTGGTGAAATGAATTTGACCAACTCTGAAAGTGAATGTCCTGACCTAAACCATATCAAGTTTGAATAAAATATGGTGATCTTGTATCCAATACTGCAGCTTTGGTGCCCCCACATCCCAAACAGTCTTCAAATGGCATTTTATTAAAACCTGCAAGATAGAATTTACACACTTTGAGAGTATCCTGAAATGATGACATCACATGTTTGTATTAAATAATCCTAACCAGCCATTGAATTCGGGTAACATTACAAAAAATATGAAAACACTTTTGCCAAATTGGGAAGAATGCGCCCTGGCATGAGGGTTGTGCAATTTTATACAAATGATGGAGCTATCTCATCAGATATAGCTGCTTTTAAAAAGGATATATACCTTTTTACCAGTGCTCGCAGTTGCATATCTTATATGCGAAATTGCTTGAGAGCTTTTCAAGTGTTTTGTCTTCATCAATGTTTGATAGCACATCATCAGTTCCTGTACTGTAATGCTCTATGGCAGAATGCCCTCTGTTACAGGTGGTCCATTTTTGTCATACAGTTTATATACAGTTATTTTAATACTTTTCTCTCTAGAAATGGTGGTCATACATGACTTAACATTTGAATAACTGTGTACATTTGAAAAAAAGACATTCAAGCTATGACAATTTCTGCAAAGATGGTCAAATGCTGTTAAGTTAAGTTGTTGTTGAACAGAAAACGTTAAAGCTTGTGCTACATTTAACAACATTTGCTGCATTTTATGGTCGATAAACATTCGTCAAAAAGTGTCTAAATTCCTTCTGTCCTGTGTGGTCACATTCTTTTGTGAGGTGTTTAAGACGAGTCATTTAAATAGTTTTGCATAGTTTTAAAAATGGCGGCCTATTTGTAACTGTCCGACAGGAACTTAAACATCTGTTAAATTCAGTCGTCTTCTGCTCAGCAGTTTTTTAATCTCGTTTGTTTAAATGTTTTCAAATTTTGGGAATAACAGTCATATTTGAAAGCTGATTGGAATCAATGATTCACATGTTGGCGTGTGTCTGAACATTAACGAGACTATAACCATTATGTGGAAGCATGCATTTCGAGAGGGGATTCAATGTTTATAAGTTGGCTGTGTCTGAACATCACCGAGACTACAACCATTATTTTGGAAGTATTCATTTCAAGAGGGGATTCAATGCTTATACTGCATTAAGCCATATATTGAGCAGCGAGAGATCAAACCAGATTTCTAGAGATATAGCAACGTAATATTGTGTGATGGGGTGAAACGATTCATCGGTATATTGATGCATTTATATTTTATTATAACAATACACATATTGATACAAGAGATGGAGAATCGATACAGAATGATACATAGCGTATGTAAGTTATTTTAGTCCCCAGCAGCAATGAATAATTATTAGTACTTAGCCTTATTCGTCATTAAATGTACAATTAATCTGAAACAGCCTTTGCAGTTCTATGCACACATGTTCATTAGTAAAACGAAAAGAAGTTTGAAAATATTCGTTCGCCGTCTGCAAATTAACTCAGTTACATGTTTTGCAATCTCATATGCCCCACCCCATTCCATTTTAATTATTTTAACCCAGCAGCATGATCAGCATATATAATACAATCCAAGCGTGTTCCAACAAATTTCGCGCAAAAGTTATTGATATGTAGTACTTAAACAAAGATGCTGCCAGGGTGTTTAATAGCACAATTCATGCAAAATTTGTACGAATTTGCATACTTGAAGAACAGTGATACGCGAGAAATCCCTCAAATTAGTTGAACGTCCCACATATGAAAATGTTATCGGTAAAGTATACCATTTTTATTTAACCGTTCTTGTCACAACATCCGTTTCTCGGGTAGGCTGCTGTTTACACAATGACAATCGTGACATGACTTGATGTTAAAGTAAATTTGATTGGCACATTGTGCCCTGGAATGAGAATTATGGTGTAGTTTGAACCTTCCGTGTAGATGTTTTTCAAATGCGTGTTTAAAATGCGTGATACAGAAAACATACATTGTCTGATTCCCGGCATGGTTCATTATGTTTTCGTTAGGAAAATACTTGCTGGTGATAGTGATGATACCAACAATTTTTAAAGTAATGAAGTATATTGGATTATTGCAGCTGGGAAAGTGTTAATGGAGATACCAGTGATTGATTTTGAGCCGACAAATGGTGTTAAATATGAGTCAGCTGTACTTTTTCGATAGACAAAAACAGAATGCATGATGGTCAATTTCCATTTCAGTGGTATTTCGAAATTAAATATACAAATTGCAGAATGCTCGCCATTATTAAAATACAGACAATTTAAAAGTATAATACAGTTTTCATTTTTTATCAATCATATTAGTTCTGCGGCTCATATACTACAAAGACATTTATCCATATCAGAGTTAAGATAAACTGAATAAATAAGGAAGCAAACATTAAACTAAGAAGTAAAGATATTTTTTTGAATACCTCTGTATGCACAGACTACAAAAATGACTAACTAAATATCATAATACAGCGTTATGGAACAGATCGGAAATCTGGCATGGTACACAGTAAACAACTGATTCAAGAAAGTAAAATTTTGTTAGTGCAAAATTCTGTGTTGGAGTAGATGTATCCAAAAGATAATATCCATGATCTCTGGAAAATTTAAAATAACAGCCACAAAGATCAGTTCACCAAATATTTAAGCTGACAAAGCTCGCTATGCATATGCCCTTCAGAAGGAAGCACAGACAAATATTCATACACTGATAAGGAAGAGAGTATACTCAGCAGTAATTTAACAGATTAATACTTATATAACTAGAAGTGACATCTTTTGATTTCAGTAGAGCTGGTAGATAGAGAGACAGATATTAAAGTGTTAGGTAAATATTGAACTATGATCATTTCCTCCTCCTCCTTCTGTTCTACTCTCCCCTACTATCGTTGAAAGAGTTCTAAGTCTTCCTCAAGAAAAACCCTGGCAGCAACTATCTTTAAATTGTATAAATTATTGCTTATGGGGAAAAAATTGGAATTTCTCATTTTATGCAGAGATATTTAACCAGTGAAAGAAGGTGCTGAAAGAATAAATACAATTAACTCAATTTAGAAACGGGGCAGATTTTAAAGCGCTCAAGTTTATCACTTGTGTAAACAATTTAAAAAGATATAGAACATAACTGGGTGTTGTCGATAGTGTTTCCTTCTTCAAAATAATAAATACAAGTACGTTTAGCCGCAGCAGTCTTTTACATCTGGAGGAAGTACAATGTCATAGATTTTGTTATTATTCATCCTCATTCCAATGCCCAGGTTTGTACTAGATGAGATTTTCTTTGCACGAGGAAATTTCTTTATTTTCTTCTGTTTTGAAGATGAGATAGTAATGTCTTCCAATGTAATAAAATGTTTTCAAAGCATTCATGCCGTGCAAAATAGAGGATCTGGTGGCTAAAGTGAGTTACGTGGAGCCACCATTGAATTGCCTAAAACGCTGAATAAAACTCACTGACATCCAACAGGTAGTCTGTTTGAAAGTTTGTCTGTTTTCTTGTTATCGATGAGAATTGCATATAAATATATGATAACTATATATCTATCTATAATGTGCATACTGAAAGCACAACCAGTATGTCAACATACATAAAGGGGAACCATCTACCTTCCAAAGATGGAAAGACTATCAAGTTCTTAGGTTTATCGATATGTATCGTATCGCAAGTTGTGTATCGTGAATCGTATCGATACGTGGAACAGGTGTATTGTGTCACCCCTAATTGTTTGTGTTGGTAAAATTAATTGGCCTCCATCCATGTCCGATATTGCTAATGCTAATGCAGAGAGACTCCGATGTCCCCATTGATGATTTCAAATACCAGGAACAACTATTATGATTATTTTGATGACAGTTAAGGCTGTGAAAAACTGTGTTTATACCCATTCGTGCATGTGATAGCCCAGTCCTTCACTAGTGTATGCACACGTCTTTTTCCTAGATTTGTATTTTCTTTACTGTTAACAGATTCGAGATATTATTTTTTATTTTCTTTAAGCTTATCATATTGAAATATTTTTGTTCCTGTCATGAACATATGCAAATCTGCATATATTGGGCTGACACTCATCAGCTCAATTCGCAAATATTTTTCAGTTGCTGCCACTAAACTACTTGTGTGTTCATTAGAACTTTCAAGACTGGACTATTGTAACTCAATTATGTCTGGTTCATCTCAACATCTACTCCAGAAACTTCAAAAAGTTCAAAACACAGCTGCTCGGAGTACCACGATCAGAGCACACCTACCCGCTGCTCTGTACTCTACACTGGCTATCCATTCGATCCAGAATCAAGCACAACATTTGTTCTCTGTACTACGTTTCGATGGCGGACTCTAGTCCAACATACCTATCCGACCTCACCCTTGTCTATACACCAGCAATATACTTAGGCTCCTCTTCTGACAATCGTGTACTCATTATTCCCACTACGAAAACGAAGTCATAAGGACAACGTTCTTTCGCATACCAGGGCCCAGCAACGTGGAATGAATTGTCCACTAAACTTAGACTCAAAGACACAGTGATGCCATTCAAGAAAGTGCTTAAAACTCACTTATTTCGACTGCAAGAACAAATATAAAGACCTAATAATGTTTCCTACCTTGAATATTTCAGCATATGTTTTATGTTTTCTAATTTCATAGTTTTTTGGGGGGGCCATCATATAATTATATACGTTTGTTATGTTGCCTAATGTTTTAAAGAGCTTAGAGCTTCTACAAATTAGGCGCTATACAAAGTCCTCATTATTATTAGTTTCATTATGATTGTCATAGTAATATGTACCTTACTTTGTAGGAAGACTTTCATATGAAGATAATCTGTCCTGTTCACTAGGATTGTCATATTGATGTTCCATTATATTTTGTTACTCATTTGCTTCATAATACATTGTGGAACTTTGTTGATATTTTGTTGCTGCTTAGTGTGAAGTTATGTTACATGTGTATGTTGCAAAGAGGCTCTTTGGTTTGATTGCAAGTGAGTGAGATATATAAACCATTTGGAAGGAATAGTTTTCACATCTGGATACATTTCATTAATTTTCCTTACTATTGTTTATTTAGCGTCACTGCAAATATAGTTTCTTGTCAATCGTCACATTCATCATTGTATTTTTCTATCAGAATGATTTTGTCCAACTTGCCCGTGAATTCAGTGTCAAACATTAATATTGCAATCATTGCTTAGGGATAGCTTTTCAAAGTTATACCTCTCACCCAGGTTTAGATTACACTGTACAATTTCGTATGTGACAGTCTTAAAAGATTCCTTAGTATTTTTAGTTTAGACATTGTGGCCATATTTTATCATAATTCAACCGGTTTTGTGAGAAAACTTTGACGGCCCTTTGGAATGGTGAATTAAAGTTTATCTATTTTAGTAACATTAACACAAGTAATGGAGGACTGGCATCGTTTTGTATAAATTTGAAAACTCTCTCAGTAAGAATGTAACAAAATTCGGTTGAAATTTGTTTAACAGTTTTTGAAAGACGTCAGGTCAGCTAGTATTGTTAAAGCAATGCCAGTGTTTCTCCACTATACTTCATTAATCTAATAATAAATAAATAAATATATATATATATATATATATATATATATATATATATATATATATATATATATATATATATATATATATATATATATATATACATGAGATGGTTCGCGGTAATAGAACAGTCTTTGATAGTTTAAACAAGATTTACATTTGCAATCGGCTGCCTAATAGTGCTGATAACAGATTGTTTCCTTTATTATAAATCATTTCAACATAAAATTCAAAGCTTTGTTCCAACCTCACAATGGAGCAGTCTAAGACGAATCACCCTGCCAAGATGGTTACCACGTGACACTGTAAAACGTCGTTAAGACTAATGTGTGTTACTTTGGCCTACATTTTACTAACCATAAGTTGACCTACATGTCACTAGTCACTAACCCACACATCAAACGGAAATCGAGCGACTGTATTGTCGTGAAGCTGCTACACGACCAGGTTATACAGCTACTACATGTTTCCCACCAGATCAAACTGAACAATTTGGAGCAGAAGTGAATCTGATCTAGAACAAAATCGCAGAATATCGTCAAGGTAGTTGGAAGTCTCAGACATAAAACGGGCTCTGAATTTCAACATAAATATGTCCATAACTATAATGATAGTACTTTGACTAATGTTACAATCAAATGAAGATGGCCTTAATTGGTACACTGTATCATTAAATGCGAACCTAAAAGATCTTTTAGGGGGCTTCTGTTTTGGAACATGGATGTTTCACACCATAAAGATTTAAACTAATCGAGAATTATATTCTCTTATGATGTTAAGAACCAATCACCACGACATCTCTAAATAGAGCTCATCGTTTGCCTGAAGCAATGACATCTCTGAATGGGTCACCTGGGATGCTGGTAACAATGACAACTCTAAATTGGTTCACTTGGCATGAATGCAACAATGATATATCTAAATAGGTCCCCTGGAGGCCCTGGAAAACAATTTGTAAGACATCGAAACGTCAGTGCAAAGTCTTTCCCATTCCTCTGTAGTAAAGGATTTAAGCATTATTCCCCACCACTGACACGTGAAAAGGGCCTCGTGCAAATAGCATCATGTTCATGGGCGTTGCAAGGATGGCATCATTTTCTGTGTGGGTTCACACTAATGGGTAGAGTAACTGCAACTGAACCGATCCTTCTTTATCCACCTTATGTCATCGTTTCATTTAGAAAGCAATTGCTTCTTTGGAAAAAGCCCACGTAGGACCATTTTCCTGTTTGGAAGTTACTTACGGTATGTCAGGTTTCCATTCTACAACTTTGGCAGAGCTCTAAGATTATGGGCATGTACAATGTTTGCCTCTTTGGTGGCTTGTTTCCAAACGTCCTCTAATTGACCGTGGAACAGCAGGTTAAACGACAGTGACTGTGATCAAAGTGAAGTGTGGCTTAATATGTTCCTAATAGAAGGTAAATATAGATATAGAGTCATCCCTTTCTACAAGCCACAAGTTCACTGACAATATTCTGCCTTTTTATTAAAACACATGTTCACACGGAAATAATGACACTGGGCTACAACACAAAATATAAAAATTGGTATATTTTCTTACAATTTGTCTGGACAGTACTGAGGCTGAGGAAGTCGTCTCCCTTTCTGCAAGTACCGAGCGATGTCCCAGTTGTCAACATCAGGATATGGAGTTACCCCCCTTGTAATCAATTCCCAAAGAACGATTCCATAAGACCACTGCAAAGAACAGAAAATACAATTTACACCATTATCATTCATTTACTTTAGAAATATGTGAGTAATACTTATAAACATGTCAGTCAGAATCAAGTACACAAATAGCAATGAAGCTGATTTCCATGAAGGCTAATCTGTTCATGCATACATATTATGGCACAAATGCAAGTGACTATATACTAGTGTATTACAAAATTCTGAATATTAGTACACTGTATAACACAGTTGTTTATTAGTGAACAGGAAATTTGCAATTCCCTTCAAAGTACTCAACATGCACCACAACACATGTCCATGTTGCAAATAGACTGGAAAAATGCACTTCCATCCGAATGAAGGATTTCATAATTCATCTGCCCCTCAGTAATTCTATGATAACATAAATCAGCACAAAATCATTTGTAGCTAAATCAGAGCTGTGTAAAAGATATGGTAATGTTCTAATGCTGTACTCATTCAGGAAGTCTGTCATGATGTCAGATTTATGTGCCAGTATGTTGTCCTGGAATAAATGGATAACTTGGGTAGCAGTGCATAACAGATGACTTTGCAGTATTACGCAGCAATTAGCCACACTTTCGGGGCATTACAATGACCAGTGATGCTAACAAATGTCTGAGCTAGTTTGTGGACGTCTAGGCATTTTGCATCGTAACAACAATGCAGATAAAACATATTTACATTGAAATATTTGGGGTCTCTGAACGTATTCTCCAATCAAAACTATTTTCTCCTTAATTCTGTGTTCAAAATGGGAAATTCGTGTTTCATCAGCTGGAATAAGTTAGTTTAAACATCTCAAGTCACATCGTTTGATATTTGGAGATAGGAATAAAAAAATGTTATAGTATAAGAACACATTTAGAGCTTGTTAAATACTCTTTTTAAATCTATCATGTACAATTTGAACCTTACGTGAGAAAATAACGGCCTCTATCGATGACACAAGACAACCGAAGAATTTTACTTCAAACTTCTCCCGGTGTATTTCTTAAAGTTTCAGCTGCTACTAAGGTCGAACGATACCATGGCAAGAGTAATTTGAACAATTCTGCTATAACTGTTTAATGGGTGAGTATCCAACTATCGTACTACCACACATTTATCCATTTGTCTGGTTGTCCATTATCATTCACACTCTCGTTTCTGGACCCAAACTCGACAATTCTTAACGATACATCAATTAAAAGCTCTAAACAAATTACACTAGTGGTAAAGATGTGTTTGATCAGTTTCAAGATTTTGATGAGTTTTTTTCACACTTAGCTATTCAGATCATAACTCTAAAACTACCGATGATATCACTGTTTTTCCCCACGGTGATTACACGGAGTGCATACTCTTCTCTATTAAATTGATCATCTGTAACATATTTAAGCACAATATCACAAACACTAGTATAATTAGAGACATGAGCTTTACATAGTTTATCAATTGTTACAGACATTAATCTTTGAGCAGTTCATTATGTTATACGCAGATGACATGTCCAGATTTGTAGACATTACATTAATATTTCAAGGAACCACACTTTTTATAACTTTCCAGACACAGCAAATGGTTTGACAATGTTTTTAAAACTATTAAGGAACAAATGGTGGTCCAAGCTTGACATTGCCACGGGGAGGGGAGTGGCACACAAGCTAACAATTCCTCTACAATTGCCCCATATGGCTTGAGTCTCTGATCGCCTCTGTCAACTAAAATCCACCTCCTGGCCTTCGCGAATGGCTCAGCTTCGATGTCTGGCGGACCATGTTTCCACTAACAGGAGAACGAGTGAAAGCAGGCCACTGGTACCTTAAAACCAGTCTTTTCGGAATGGGACTCGTAAACCTTGGATGTAGCTCATCTAGGAGAAGGAAAACTCCGAAACCAAACCCTCTGCTGCCTTGCAGCTATACCCACTCACGGGAATTATCGGCATTCGCCGTTCCCTGGGGTTGACCAGTTGCATGGAGAGAGTTATATGCTGCATGATTCTCCATACCACCCTTCCCAGGCTGGTAGTTTCACTGTAGAGGACACTAAAGCGTCATTTTAAGGCGTCGGCACAACAAGGGAAGTAGCAGTTTACTGGTTCTAAGTCAAAGCTCGATTGGCGTAGAGGTTGGCACCTGGGCTGCTACACACAGTAGGAGAGATCATGATGTTTCACTGGACAGCTACCGCCCACCACAAGCTGGGCAGCCCCTAGTCAGTAAGGTGCTGCCTACCATGGTCTGCCTGCTTCACTGGGTTCATGGAGCTTAGAGAACAATCTCAACAAGTGGGATGAAAACTCCGCGTCAGACAAGACTCAGAGAAGAAATAAGAAGACACCAGCTCTTCGTTTCGTCAGCTGGACCATCAGGACCATGTGTCCTGGATTCACCGCTGACCTTCAGCAGATCGACGGCACACCGTCATTGACAGAGAATTTTCCCGACTGAACGTCGAAATTGCCTGCCTCCAGGAGACCCGACTGGCCGACAGAGGCACCATCAGGGAAGCCAATTACAACTTATTTTGGCTCTGGGACCGCTCGGATGAACCTAGGCAGCACGGTGTTGGCTTTGGTGTAAAGAACACGCTAGTAGCCTTCATTGACCTCCGTCATCAGGTGCTGAATTGATTCTTGCCCTCCGGCTGTCAACATATTCAGCATGTACTCCTCAACCCTCTATTTCACCCATGAGGAGAAAGACAAGATCTATGAGGCTCTGGATCAGGCAATATCCTGTATTCCCAATACTGAAGGGTTATATCTACTAGGTGAATTATATGCTAGAGTGGGAGCTGACCCCCTGTATCGGCTCTTACGGAAGGGGCATGATCAACGAGAATTGTCAGCGACTGCGGGAGATATGCTTCTCCTACAGCCTATATGTGACCATCACCTTCTTAAAATGCAAGGAGATCCACGAGGTGTCATGGAGACACCCACGTTTTCACCACTGGCACCAGCTAGACCTCATCATCACCAGGCATGCGGAACTGGACAGTGTCCTCATCATTTGTATCTATCACAGTGCCGACTGCGACACGGACCATTCTCTCATGGCCAGCAATGTGCGAATAATACCCACGAATCTGTACCAGCAAAGAAGAAGGGTTGCCCACGCATCAATACATGCTGTGCAAGCAGCCCAGAAGAAATAGCAGTTCATCAGAAAACTGCAGGAATCTCTCAACAAAGCGACACCTGATGACCTCTTCGACTCCAAGTGGTCCCACCTATGTGACGCTATGTACAATTCAGCCATCACTGCCTATGGGAAGAAGGAGCACAGAAGGAGCACAGAAATCACGAGTGGTATGAGGCCAAATGGGAGGAGATGGAGCCCGTGACGAAGAGGAAAGCCCTCCTGTCATACAAGGCTGCACCTAGCCCTAGTACACTACAAGTCCTTAGCACTGCCAGGAATAATGCCCAGCAGACAACCTACCCCTGCGCCAACACCCTGCCGAAACCGGGGATGCAAGAGGCATGTACAAGGGTATCAAGAAGGCGACAGCCCCCCCCCACACTCAAAGACCGCCCTCTCAAGTCCAAGATGTGCGAAGTCATCACAGACTAGGGGAAATAGCTGCAGCGATGGGTTGACCACAATCATGAGCTGTATGCAACACAAAACATTGTCACCCACACCGTTAAGCAAGATCATCTTAGACAGACAAATGAAAATCGGTAAACTTATTTTGTTTTTATTTTATATGTGGAGAACCTGAAATAATTATTGTTACAGCATTGTTTCATTTGTTTTTACACAATTTTGGTTAATTTTGACTTAGAATGTTTTTAGTGACAAAGACCTTGTTTTTACGTTTTAGCACAACAGCTGAGGTACAACAATATCATCATAATACGGTAACACTGTAATCGTTACCAAGGTAACGTCTTCATATGTTCATATTGTTAGAACACGTTTGATGAGTCATCGTCTTTACATTTCATTGTAAAACAATATAATTGCAATGAACTAGCATAACTATGTCTCTGTTGAAAAGAACGCAAGTCAAGATGGTAAATTTGTGAGGGTTATTTGAGAAAGAAATGCTTGTCAGGATATTATATTTCTGAGGGTTAAATGTAAACTATTTTGAAACAAAGACGAAAAGAAATTTAACGAATTGTTGAAAAATGTTAACAAACTTAATATTTTCTTATTAAAGATGTAAAAAAAGACAATAATGTTTTTTTTTTAAATATTATATATCTAAACTGATAAATGAATGAATACAATGAAGTTGACATTTTAATCCTAACAGTGATTTCTGCTAGTAACCCAAATTATTCTTCTTTTTGATATTTCTTAAACCTGCCAGAAATGGAAATTACTGACTATGCCTTTATTTCTTAAACTCTGATCTTGGGATTTAAATAACACCCCTAACCTCTGACTGGTACCTTGCCATTATGTAGCCTTATAATATCTTTTGAGTTTTCTTTTGTCAAAATTATGTAATATTTCTATCTTAAATCTAGCAAGTACATATGGTATGATTATCTGCCTGAGGCTCATTCCTAACAGACCTTTATATATGCTTATAGGCTTGTTGTTCAATTACTTGTATGCCAGTGTGATAGAGTTACTCATAGGTAAATTCAATTTATACCACATCTGATTTTGAGCTGTAAGTTCCTTTCCCCAAACTCTCCGGTGCCATCCACCTAGTGGGGAGTTTGGATTTCTTGTTGTCACTGGTGTAGTACCCCGTCTCGTAAATTTCCCTGGATAGACCAAAATCTGCCACCTTCACATTTAGTTCTTCATCCAACCTTTTAAAAAGTAACAGTGACAGAGAAAGATCTAAAAGCATATTTAATATGTACTAAAATGTTTTTTATATTAAGTCTACATGCTGGTGAGAAAGGAGATAAACAAGTTATGGTGCTCACTATATTATCTGATCAATGAAAAAGACAAAACAATGTAACTTTGTTTTAAAAATATAGAAACATTACAATAATTCTGACAATTAAGCATGATAGTAAAAAGCATGATAGTAATATCTTGCATTAAGCCAGTTAATTAACATTGTTTTCAACTTTTAAATTTTTCACCCTTATTAACATTTTTGCCAATTGTGTTCAAAGACTAACTACAAGTCTGTGTGTACTTCTCAAAACTTTTAGCATATTTTTTTCTTATTTTTAGAGCTGAGCTTGCACTATCGTGGCATGTTTGGACAATCATATTTTTTGAAATCATCTCTGTTAACAAAGGTTTTAATCTCTTACATTTTTTAAAAGCTTAAACTTGCAATAGAAACTAAACTTCATAGTGAATATAGTGAAGACACATGTTGTATATAGTTTGAGAGACTTACATGCAGTTTCTGGCCGCTAAATCTCTGTGGACAAACTTGTGATCTGACAGATATGACATTCCCTCCGCAATGCCAATCCCAAATTGAATCAGATCTGTAACAGTTGGGGTCTCGAAGACAGAAAGACAGAAAAATAAAAAGTTTGAACTATGTTAAAGGGGTTGGACTCCTCTGAACACCGTAAAGAAGACGAAATGGAATCATTGCTGATAGCAGTTTTGCTTTCTAACTGTAATTGTTCTATTGGGTAAATCTTATATCACTAAAGCAAGTCAATATTCAAAAGTAAATGGACGATATTAAGCTTGATGGATATCAATTACACAGTAAGCAATAGCTCTTATATGTGGAATATCAATTACACAGTAAGCAATAAATCTTATATGTGGAATATCAATTACACAGCAAGCAATAGCTCTTATATGTGTAATATCAATTACACAGTAAGCAATAAATCTTATATATGTGGAATATTAATTGCACAGTAAGCAATAGATCTCATATGGGGTTATTTTTGAATGTTTACTTGGCAATATCTACAAAACTATCATATATCTTACTATATCTTAAAACTTTATCTGGTTGATATCAAAGTTGTTGTATACTACATATAATTATCATAACGCATGTCGTTGATTGTACAAAATTTCAATTCTGCAAAAATTAAAAACAAGAATTAAACAAAAAACTTCCGCCAAGCAAGATAATTTTAGGGTTAAGGCAAAAGGCTTACATGTGTATCATCCCTGATGTAGGACAGTAAATCACCGTGCTCCATGAACGGAAGAACTATCATCGGTATCTCATTCAGTTCTAGGCATATCCCTAAAAGTCGTATCACATTGGGATGGTGGAATTCCTTCATTATCATAATTTCTCTTAGAAATGCATCGACGTCGATGTCACGCAGATTCTTTTCTGTGAACAGTGAAAATAAAACTGAATATATGTACATATATCAACATTTCAGGAATTGCGGTTTTGCTTTGAATGACATGACATATACGTTAATGGATCAACAAAGACATGTACGGCTGGATGGATCTGAAGAAGTACTTAGACCGAATGTACTATTTAGTACTGAATCATGCACAGATCATCATATAAATAGTATATTTAATTTTATTACCTTTGCTTAAGTGACTAGTCCTACATAAAAATAACACGAACACAAAATCAAACTTTCAACTCCATTATCGGGCATCTTTAATTTGTGTCCAAAGATGAAAGATAGGAGCAGGCACAATTTGATATGAATAAATTTGATACAATTTTGGTGCAAGAAACTTGTGAAAATTTTACTTATCGTATTAAATGCTAACTGAATTTGTTAAAATTAGCTCTTGTGACTTGACCAATATAATTTGATGAAAATTGAAACCTGACTTATCAAGTAAGACGGAATAAAGGATAAATATATTAATCTCAACAATTCTCATAATATAATGCATTAAGTAGGATCACATGTGAGATATTGACAATAATGTTCCCTTCAATGATCATAAGGAAATACATAGATTCCCATAAATACATATACTGTGAAACATATTTTGTACGTTTGCTATTCTACGATATTTCTCAACGTATATGATCATTCAGAAAACATTGAAGCAATTACCATTCATAAGCATTCTCTTTTTCTCTGTCTCTGTCTCTTCCACTCTTGGTGTATACATACATACATACATATATATATATATATATATATATATATATATATATATATATATATATATATATATATATATATATATATATATATATATATATATATATATATATATATATATAAACTTGTTATTAGTATAGTCTCAACAATACTGTCTCCAATCTACACCTCAAGTGTTTATTAATTGGACCAATTTAATTGTGTGTGTCTGTATGTATTTTGTAGGGTTTAACAGTTTAACATCCTTGTTTAGCACATTATAGTATGCATATGGTGGAGGAGGAACTCAGTATGAACCCGTGAAGAACCACATACCCATGTGAAGTTGCTGACAAGCTTTCTCACCTGCATATGTTTAACTTTCGGTAAATGTCCATTGACGAATTAAAAACAGAGACAAGAAGCTTTCACAACATTATATCATACGCAATGCACGTACTCCAAGTCAGGAATGGCAATAACTTTAAAAGTAGATTTATGTTTGTAAACTACATATGTCCTCACAACTGCTACACACATGACATATACTCCTATTGTCGGAGAGGAGACTATTGTTCTTGTGTTGTTGTTGTTGTTATAGGGTTTAACGCCATTTTTCAGCACAAGATATATTTATAGGGCTGCCAGTATCAATGGTATAGAAGGAAGCTAGGAAAACCCCGGAGAAAACCACAGACCCACGAGAAGAGACAATTGTAAAATTTCAATCTAAATTAACAGTCAGACTAGCTCATGCTGGAAATGATTGTGTTCTATAGTTGCATTCACTCAAAACTAACCATCAGACTAGCTACTGAATGAGACGAGTCTATTGTACTTTTCAATTATAAAAAGCGGTGAGACTAGCCAGGTATGGAGATGAGTCTAATATACAGTTTCAAAAGAAAGTGCGGTCAAACAAGCTGATGCAAGCAGTAAGCCATTAAAAAGCAATGTACATACAAGTGCAGGTCACAAACGCATGAAGACTAGTCACTGTTTATATCTCTGTATGATGATCATTTTCATGTATGACATACTAGACATCAGTTGGAGATAGTGGTTAACACCCCCGTGCCAATATGGCCATCCATTAAGAATGAGTAGCAATAGCAGGGTTTAAAAGAACACTATGTTCATTACAGCGATATTTGGTATAAAATTGGTACTAATTGCATTTAGGTCCAACTAGGTATTACAAGAAGAAAGTCAGTACTATTTTCATTCCGATCCAGCAAGACTTCACACAAAAATGGTGTAGTGAATACCCAATGTTGATATGACCTTCCATTCAGGAAAGGTAGCGATATCATATGTTCAACATAGACACTGTTGTGGTCATATCTGCTGCTCAAGCAGCACCATCTTCATTTGAGACTGACTAGAATTTGCGGTAGATGCGCTTGCAAAGTCTTATGATAAACCTCTAAGTAATTTAGCAGTAGTATCAATAAGAAAACCAGTGCTTATTAATATGCGATGTACATCAGGCTATCAATAACGTTTTGGGTCTCGACAGTACAGCTACAACGCATCAAAATCCATTACATGTAGTACTCAATTCTGCCATATATTGCATCCAGCTGTAACTAAGTTCAAACATGTAGCTTCTAACATTTTGTGGTCAAGATGCAAATCTGATGAGGATGACCATATATGCAATACGTTTCAGAGCAATCCACTGACAACTGCAAGTCTAGTTTTCACAAGAGCTTGTCATACATTGCGTCCTATTAGTTATAAAAACGAACAATGTATACAAGTCATGGAGACAAGTTAGTTGTCAACATGGGCTTTTCCACATTATAGCCAAAATAAGTACTATGTTTCTCGGTGATCTTTTAAAACAAAAAACAAGCCACGTTCACAAAATGTTTTCATCTATCGCTTAAATTACACAAAGCTAATAAGTTTAAACCAACATCGCTTAGGTAACAGTGTTTTATCAACATTGCATAGGTAACAATGTTTTATCAACATTACATAGGTAACAGTGTTTTATCAACATTGCATAGGTAACTATGTTCATCATCTTACTATTAGCATTGTAATATGAACAAATATAACTGCATTGAAAACTTGGAAACTAATTAATGTCAATCAATACAATAAGCCCTAAGCCAAATGTGACAACAACTGTCATAAAACGGTATGAAAATCAATACATTATAAGTCACGTGTGGCAGCTACTCAAATAAAACCTAGAACAGAGATGAAATGTATCGACATAAACGTCCTTAGATTATGTCCATAATATATATCACGTTTCAAGGTAATCCAACAAAAACTGATCCTAGTTATATTCACAATATTCGGTCTCTTATACTCTACAAACCAGCGGAACGAAGCAAAGAGCAACTCTAAAATGTGAGAATATATTGATTTATTATGATACTGATTTTACTAAATATGATCCATAGGAAACTGATGCTAATTGGAATAAAACACTCTGTCAAATAGTCATTTCCACTGCGGGGCAGAAGGGTATTAATCCTTGTAAATATTACGGGAATGTAGTGATTAAAAGAAAATTTTCAGCATTTTTAGGTGATGGGCATACTATCTAACATTTATGTGGGTGGGGGAATAATGAGCTTATGTCAAATAATAATACAGTGCTTACTGTGAAGAGTTTTAATGGCCACAAGGATGTCCCCTTCATCGCCTGGCAGAGTTAGATAGCCTTTAAAGACAGAGCCATGCTGACCTGCAACAATGAATATCAGAGGATATATATATATATATATATATATATATATATATATATATATATATATATATATATATATATAAATATATATATATATATATAGATAGATAGATAGATAGATAGATAGATAGATAGATATAGATACATACATACATACATATATATATATATATATATATATATATATATATATATATATATATATATATATATATATATATATATATGAGTATAATTTGTAATATTTTGTATGATTGCTCATCTTGATTAGAGATATATTAATAGAAGAAAAAAATATTTGAATAACACAAAACTGAAAAATAGTGATTTGAAGAACCATAACTATCTCATGCTCCATATGTGCAAAAATGCAACAATTATGAGATCTAAATTTTGGAGAAATTTCATTTTATCTGAAAAAGTTAATAACATGCTTACAACTGACGAAACATAGCATCGCATTTTTGGTCTGCAAGACAGCAAAGACTAACAAAAGAAGAAATATCTAAACTAAATAAAAGTGCCGTATCTTATGCGGAATGTATCTAGACTAAACCAAAGTACTGTATCTTATGCAGTATGTATCTAGGCTAAATCGATGTACCATATCGTATGCGGTATGTATCTATACTAAATAAATGTACCATATTTATTGCTGCATGCATGTAGAATAAATCAATGTACCGTATCTTATGCGGTATGTATCTATACTATATCAAAGTACCATATCTTAAACGGTATGTGTCTAGACTAAATCAAATTACCGTATCGCATGCGGCAAGTATATAGACTAAATCAAAGTCCCGTATCATTTACATTATGTATTTTAGGTCCTCAAGCATAAAGGATAATGTGTTTCCACTGTACATAAGTTGTTTGAAAACTGAATCTGTGCAGACAAGAACTCTTCCCTAGATGATAATATTATGATAAAATTTCATATTTCCATGTTAAAAGGTAGATTGAACAATGTAGTTGAGAGTGATGGGATATTTGTATTACCTAGTGGTATGGTAATAGAATATTTGTATTACCTAATGATTTAGTAGCGGAATGTTTGCATTACCTAGTGATATTATAATGGAATATTTGTATTACCTAGTGATTTGGTAATACTTAGTGATATGTTAATGGGTCATTTTGTATTACGTAGTAAATTGGTAAAGAAATATTTGTATTATCTAGTCATATTTTAACGATAACTAACATTTTTGGGCATATCAATTTAAAAATGTCATCAGATGCGGCGAATCTCTAAATAGATACTGCAATAAGTACCAAAGATGTAAGAAATGGAATTACATCAATTGATCAACAGTCAATAAATTATCGTCCAAATTTAGAAAATGATACAATTCGTGAACAGTGGGTACGAATAATATACGATAAGAATACAAATGGTGTGTCTTGTATTCACCATGACCTATAGTCCGAGTTTCCTCTGACCCTTACCACCACAGTTTTGATATTTGGAGATTTATGTTGGGTGTAGGGTCAGAGTCCATTGCTTTTCTGAAAGTTGGAATTTGCCAACACCATTTGGTGTTTGCATAGGGTAATCGTTTAATAGCTGGCCTAGCAAACTTGAACAACTTTTCATTAAGATGAAAGCGATGGGAATATGATTTATTTTCCCAGAAATTGCAAGCATTCCTTTCGTTATATCTTTAATCTGCTCACAGACGAAACAAAATAACAACGTTGCTTAAATTTATCGCGACTGTCGCCTTTTGCATTCCTAGTCACATGACTACACAAATCTCGCGACCTACATGTCAATGACATCAGAGGCCATATAATCATGTGATCTCAATAAAAATCATTTCTAGTTATCCTGGGGGAAAACAAATCAAACATATAAAAGAAAGTCACGTAATCTTTATAGAAAAATGAAAGAACACAAACTTCTTAAATATTTATCCTAAAAACAGCAACCGGTGATCTGTATACGTTGCAGAAACGTGAGGTAAAGCATATTTACTAAGCAGCGAGCATATGTCAATGCGGTAGTCACGTGACACCAATAAAAACATCACTGACACGGTCTCAGTACTTGTTGAGAATGTTATTTTTTTCTTCACCCTGCTGCAATACCAACAGGTTTCTGGTCATTGTTCTCAGATTAAATATGTCGAGAATTAAGTTCAAGTTTATTTTCTTCATTTACAAACATTACGTGACTTCTATATAATATTTTCCGATTATATCGGTACACGCACACGGGTATTTACTTGTCCCAGCGGTTGTCAAACCCTGGCGCGATTCTCTCTAGAAGGCATACGTTTACCCCAACTTTCCAAAGACTTCCATACAACTTCAATTGTAAATTAGAAAGCCCGACGTGTCCATTCTATACTTAAATTTTTCTCTAATTAATTCAAGACCACAGATAAAACAACCTGGCAAATATCTATCAACCTAACATCTGCATGTTTTATCATCATCATCTTTCCGTATCGCCAAACTTTCATGCCTTAGAAAATATATGAGTATTCCCTAACACTTGGAACTATTTTAAATCCGCCACCTGAGGCCAGTCAATGTATGCTTTCCAGGCATATTTCGCCAATATAACTGCACCACATCTGCCCACATGGTGACATAAACGGTATCTGCCAAGTCCTTTCTCATTTATTCCCTTGTGTAATTTATAGGTTTTCTACCGTAAATACTATCCTTGCAGTCACACCACCAAAGTACACTACTAGATTTTAATCTGGACTATCTTAAGACACATACATTCATTCGGTTTTGGCCGGAATTCACTACTAGTGAACCATGGCATCATGGAAACTCACTAACACTTCACTCAGTGACGTTTGCTCCTTATAATTGGCTGATTATTTTGGGCTAGGAATATTTCCATGGCGCCGAATTCCAATAATCACACAAATCTAAGAAATCCTTAAAACCGGGCGCTATAACCAAATCTGCATACTCTAAATTTTTTACAATATGAACAACAACTTTGGAAAATTATTTGTTTTCGATATCACGTGGCTATTTGACTTCTGATGTCATTGACATGTAGGTTGCAAGATTTGTATAGTCGTGTGACTCCGAATGCAGATGGCGAGATCCCGGTCAGATTTAAGCAGCAATGTACTTTCTTCTCATCTGTCAGTGTATTAAAGAGATAACAAATCCTATACTCGCAATTTCTGAGAACATAAATCATATTCTTATCGATTTTAAGCAGGTATATCTTGAAGAAAAGTCGTTCAAGTTAGTAATAGGCTACCATAAGTCAACACAAAATGGTGTCGGTGAATTCCAACTGTTCAATAGGCAATGGACTCTGACACTACACCCAAACATGATGACCAAATATCAAAAATAGGGTGGCAAGGAAACTCGGACTACATGACCTACAACAAAAACTTGACTACATGTAATGATAAAGCTTATGGGATAAAGAACAAGCGTTTATAATTAGGACCCATATCAACTGGTGTAATTTGCTATTTCAGATAGTTTAACTGAATGAAGATTGTTTGTTTTTTTATCATTAATTTTGTTACCAAATAGAAACATTTTAGTACAATTGCAAAAAACAGTATATTTAATGCAAACATTAGCAAAATAGCATTATCAGCTAATAAAGAAATACCATTTCCAGCTAATAGAACAAAACGGCTTGTGAACTGTAGCAGTTATTAAGAGATAAAATTCATTCAAATAAGATTATAAGGTTAATGTTCTTGACCTGATCTCAAATTTAAGTTGTCAAAGGCTTGTGAAGTACAAGAACTAGTCTTCACTCTACTCCTTCAAAAACGAAATTAAGGTATGACAGAAATATACAAGCATTTTTGTCAAATATAGCTTTCCTCTCAGTCATTATACCTTCAGATGCGAGACTTACAGGAAATGCAGTCAATTGTAGAAATCACACAATGAATAAACAAATAAATGACACCACACTGAAGAGGGAAATGTAGATGCTACTGGAAAAAATGTGAGAAACAGACAAATAAACTCATATCGTTATTTTTAATCTCTAAATTCAGTCAAAACATTATCCTGTGAACTTTGTACTTGTTAATTTCAAGAGAACGTGTATTACAGACAAGCGAATACATGAGAACACTAGGACCCCTTTGTGTACAATATGACTTAATTGTAAGATATTAGTAATACAAGATTGATTTGTGTGGAGGCACTGTTGTAATATTAATAGTTGATACATGTTCTTTACATTTAGCATAACAGACTGATTATAATGTTCTTAAAATGAACCTAAATACAATTAGTTAAGTATTTTAAATTATATTACGTCACTATTTATTATACAGCTATCAGGAAACTCTGCCCAGTTATTAATGCTTGCTAATTTTGTATTTTGTACTGGCATATTGATTCCTATAACTTAAATCTAGAGACTTTCTTCTGCAAGAGTGATTCATCTAAAGACACTTTCAGCGAAAATGCTGAAGGGGACAACCAAAAAGGCATAGTCACCATCTTGCATATCAATTTTAGAGGCTGCACACGCAACTATAATTGAAAAAATATCACAAAGTTGAGATAAAATTTTAACTTGTGCAAACCATTTCGACAAAACCTTAATGCATATGTTGCATTTGAGCAAAATTTCAAACCAGAAGTTTAGTATGAGTTTGAGACTGTTTATGAAAGTGGGTTCAGGCATACAACTCACACAATTCTTGCGTTGAAGACTTTGATTTGACAAATCGCTAAAGGTGCACATATGAAATCTCATTTCTGATTGAACGATAGCGAACATTTATGCTCAAAGTTTTATTATATCCATGCTCGAATATTAATGTGTAGTTTCAATATGTTATGACAACTGAGATAGGACCTGTCTAGAAAAAAAAACAATTTCTTCTGGTAGAAAATCTGTCTCTCTAGAAGGGTTGAACTATACTTATACAAATATAATAATATTCATCACAAACCTTTTCCAATATTATCTCCAAGACGCAAGTGATTTTGGTTAATTATCAATCTGGCATCTATTAGAACAGCAAGTGTGCTCTTGTCAATAACTGGCGCACTTGCCCCACTAGTATCAGTATTGTCTGTAAAAGAAAAGAAAAATCGCCCACTCTTTAAAAGATGGTAAATTCATAATTTATGCACCAGGACTGATGAGCTGTTATGAATATTACCTGCAAAACATTTCATTCTGAGTATGGTTGTGAAAATGTCCAGAAAGGGCATTATATTGATCCACAACTTGCATTGTTCCCTATACATACTGCTAACCTCGCTATGTCGCTGTCCTCCTAACAACATTGGTAGGTCAATATACAGTGTTCCCTCACCGATACATACTGGACTCATACTGGGACTACACTGCTGCTTGACGCTGAGACAATTTTGCATTTCCTGAATATATTCAGGTATGTCATCACCACCTAACTGAGCTGGTGCTATTTGTTTGATTGGGTCAGTGGACAGTTCATCAAAGGTGTTAATGTCGTCCTTGCCACCATTGATGTAATGAATGCAACCAAAGGTCTGTCCATGCTCTTAACAGACTGAGGTCGTATTTCGCACAAAACCTATTTCTCTTTAAATTTAGTACATCTAGTTTAAGTGAAGCCACTTTGGTTCTAATTTTATCAAGGAGCATTACCTAGTGCTGCCACATTTTTTGGTTAGTATGAAATTTATGATCAGTATCCAAATTACTGCATGGCGTAGATGATGTTAAAATTACGGGTGTAAGTCTTCCACATCTCTTGACGAAAGTCATTCTATCTTCATTAGTATTAACAGTTTATGCAGATGTCACTTAGGGTCACATATTTTGGCAAGCAAATGTGCACTTTTTGCAGTTGTATAACATGACAATTTTCAAGACGATTTAGCCCTGAAAATGTTGAGGACTATTTGTTCCTGGCCTCGAATCAGATTACACGCAAACTCCCTTTGCTATGGTTTTCTTTGAAATGTCTTGCACCCAAACTGGATTCGGGTCTTCCATACTCTTGACTGTCACCATTACCAAATTTCTGGCTGTCTGCATCAAATAAGGCACAACACACCACACCAATGGAACAAAATAGAATGCAGACAGATTGCTTACCGAACAGAATGAATTCAAATGAACATGTATTACAAAACAATTTGTTGCACTGCCGCTAAATTTTCATAGCTTAAAGCACTTGTATATGATAATCTGTGATCATGTTCTTTAAGCTTGACATAGTCAAACAATATTTCACTACTTAAAGATGTGAAATTGTATTAACATCCAGGCCATGATGTCATCATTAGTAGCTGTGTCTATACACATTTCTTTTTGAATGAAATTACATAAGAAATACAATCTGCTGACCCATTTTCCACAACTATACATTTACATTTGTTGTTGTTAAAGTTGTATGTTTATTTAATATAAATTTAATGTCATTCTTTTACATTGTATGTTATTGCTATTTTACTTCAGAACACCTTTCTGTTATTATGCAAAGATGGGAATGAATCCCATTTCACTAAGTGCTAGTACAATGAAATGTGTCATATAACACATCATAAGACAATCTCACTGTAAGGTGGTATACTTGATGGCTACTACATCCAGTGTTGTAATGAGGGAGTACTATATCATGTAATTTATAACAAGGTAGTCTCCCTATAACACAGTATACTCCATGGCTCCCATGACATGTGTTATAATGAAGGACTACGGTATATGGTACTTCGTTATAAAGCTGTCCCACTAGAAGGCAATATACTATATGACTCCCATGGACAGTGCTATATGGACGTAGTACTTTATCATGTACTTCATTATAAGGTGGTTTCTCTACAGTATACTCCATTGCTCCCTTGGACAGTGTCATAATGAGGGACGACTGTATAATGTTCTTCAATAAAGCCAATAAAACATTAAAACCAGATACTTATCTTTCCAACCTTTTCATATAGATCTAAGAAATTTGAATACCTAATCACTTAAAAGACTTATTTTGCAAATATTCCCTCCGATGCAGAGGCTTTCTAATGAAAAAAAGACCTGGATCAACAAGACCTCACTAGAGATACAAGTATGAAAAGCTTGGATTAACAAGGCTTCACTATCGATAAGAATATGAAAAGCGAAACAAGCAAATTGGCTTTTAAGGGGACACTAACACACACACACAATTTTATACATTGCTGAGCCAATTAGAGCAGCGTTTCTTGCTCATAGATACATCACAGTGACCTGACACGGCTTGGTCTGGGTAAGCTTGGAGCCCATGATCTTCTGATCACATGCCCATCATACAAACCACTGAGCCACCGTGCCTCCAATGAGTGGCACAAATACCATTTTTATATTCCAGGGTGACCTTGAATAGCATAAATACCTTCATTACGATCCCCGTCGAAATTTGATTCCAGATTATCCATCGGCATCTGCCACGTCTTCACCGTATTCTTGTCACGCTTCTTGAGTACCAAGACAACGACAAAGAAAATAATGACAAAGACCACAACACCCACTGTCAAACCAATTATTATTGGCATTACACCAGTACTTGTTGTGGGAGGGACCGCTTGTTGATCGTAACGCAAATATCCAACCAGCTTTGAGAAATTGCGACCTATATTAACCTAGATAAAAACATAAAAATCATCTTAAATGAAAGTGTATGAAACATGATGTTCTATATGTGCAGGGACTCAATATGTAACAATTAATAGGAACAGAAACTTCTAGGCTTTATACATACATACATATATATATATATATATATATATATATATATATATATATATATATATATATATATATATATATATATATATATATATATATATATATATATATATATATATATATAATCTAACCATATATTGAATAAATGTTAATATTCTACAGTTTACCATGGCTAGAATGTCATGAAACTACATTTTTGTAGAACATCACTATTAGTACTTTTTACAGAACAATGTTTTTTGGACTATTCACGCAATGTATACAGAAAAAATTAATACAGCTTAAAGTAATTAGACTTGCTAACATTGGTGGTATAATAACTTACGTTTATTCCAGAACATGACAACGATATTAAATCCCAACAGCGATCCATACTTAGATGTTACGTTGTAACCAAACTTTGAACTTGGATCTATAGAAGTGGTTAACTTGAATAATGTCCCTTAGATAGATTGGAATCCATACAGGCTGTATTTGATTAGATACTTACAATTACTTCTGGACTGGCACTCTCCTGTTGGGATTTGGGCTCAACTTTTGGCGGTTTACAAGTGACTTGGGATTCTGACACATTTACTTCGCTACAGGAACCGTTTCCAATCGAAACTGTCACATCTCGTGCTGACACTCCACTCAGACACGTGGCCTGAAAGTACAAATTAGCAAAAGAAATTAGCTCATTTCCACAAAACAGAGTCCTGTTTGATTAAGATAACATAGATGAAGCACATGCACCATTATGTATGTAGCTATGTTGAGACTGGTTCTGTTTTCACTCAAAAGGCACAAACAAATCAAAATACCTCTCAGGCAAACATTCATATTAGAATGGAAATTCGTAAGATTTGTCTTTACGTCTTGTTATTTCACCTTTATAATTTTGGTTTTAAATTATCATAATTATTTCCCGGGTTTCATGTGTCACAGTAGTCAAGTAATCAATCAAAATTCCATGGAATCTTTAATATTTCCGAATCTGCTAAAGTCAAGTGCTTATGTGATTAAAAAGTGTTACGTTTTATATTTGTTTTGTAATGTAGAAAATGACTATCGCTTTTATGTGTGAAGTACATATTTATGTTGGAATGTTTATTCAAAACATGGATATTCTAGTTTCTCTCTATTTCATGTAACATCACTCATTACTTACCAAACATATACGTTAATACTTTGTGAATTTTTAGATGTGTCTAAATAACTACGTGATTCTTAGACATATAATTTGGACACAAAATAACTGAACATAAGAACTCATTTTGATAGTAAAGTTTCGAATGTATTTGCTGGTAATTAGACATTGACCAAGTTTGCTTTAATCAGTTGTAAATAAGCATGTAACTATCTTGGGGGATATATTAATTTCCGTCAAGCCTTCAGTTTCACCTATATACCATGTTATTACTTCATTGGATGAAGCAGGACTCTTCAAAGAGAAGGTAAATATGTTACCAGTCAAATGATGAATCATATATCAATTGGACACTTCAACCATGCATTTCATATTTATTCTGGCAATATAAAGGAATGGCAAGATATTAAATTCTTCGGTAATTGTTTTGGAAATGTGTTTTTTATGAAAATCCCAACGAATGCCTCTTAATTATGGAGCTCAAAGCCAACTAAAAATTCTTTATTTTTGTCGCAGAACAAAACGTTGCTCTTTTATGGCGCTTAGGCAACTTCTTCCAAAGTGAAAAAAATTAAGAAGCCGAAAAATATAAGAAATCAAGTTGAAGTCTTTTCAATTAGGGTTCGAAACTCAGCAACATGCATGGTTGTTACTACAGCCAAAAAGGACAAAAATGTCCTACAGTCGAACAAGTCTAACGTCAGACCTGTCTGAATATAGAGACTTTGAAGCATAAACTGGCCTCACATAAAATATGGCTAAACGCAAGAAGTCGATAGCGTGTTTGGTGAAAGTCTATCAGAATTACATGTAGAGGACAAAAATGAATTGTACCAACATTGATCAAAGTAGGACAAAAATGCAAATTTCTTTAAGTAGCAAAATAGATGTGGCATTGTATGGCTTAGGACCAGATGATAACGGTCCTTGTATAAACAATCATAATAACATGTGACAGATCTCCTAAAAGAAAGATCCCCAAAATGGCAGACAATTTCTATATCCTTGGCTGAGTTTAACAATGCAGCATGCACTTCTCTGTGTGCAATTGTAGAGAAGACAATTTTAATTAGTTGGGCCATGCCACTTATCAATCATGAAATCTGGAATGATATAAGCAAACAACTTTATTCTTATGACAAAGACTTCAGTGATTAACGGCACCGTGTTGCTACATTCCTATTACCATATTTTCACAGTTACTAAAGAGCTAAATTACCACAAATGTTGAAGAAAACAGCTTCATTTCAGATGTCACTCTCAAGGGTCAGGTGCAAAACCATGTATCGCTTAGAAGGAGGTACATTGTACATCAACACTTTAAAAGAAAATATTCTAATCTTTGCAATATAAATATATCCTTATGATATATTCTATTTAGAGGTGATGTTGATAGAGAGTTACAAGATATTTCAATAGCAGAAGAAAAGTAAAACCGTGGAAGTAAATGTGGAACAGCTAAAGCACTGTAGTACAATATGAAACAGTTTCACAAAGCGATCCATGAACTTTAGACCGTCTTGGGGTAGAAAATAGAGTAAATTCCGAAAAATTGTCGACCTAAAATAGTTGACTATATTTGCTCATTATGAACATTTCAAGGGATAAACATTTAAGTTTGTTTTAGATCTCATCCAGAAATATATTGCATTTACTTCAATCAAGTCGAATGATACTAACGCTAGTTTCCAATACAACGATGATATCCGAAGTTTCTGGAGTTTAAACTCTTCTGCTCCAATGGTGTTCACTAGTTATCTTATCCATATGTTTGTAGTATACGTTCGTCTCCATAAAAGCACCATATTATCAATTTGCACTACAACAGTACAATATTACCGTATGAAGTCGATCAAGTTCATGTGATAGAATTTGATGCATTTTACTGAAACTTCAAAAAGAGTTATCACCCTTCCCCAATACAGAACTATGAAATATAATAAATGTATTCTGATATTTTGATTAATCCTGCATATAGCAGTTTGTTTTAGTGTACGATCAGCAGCATCGCACAGTTTTTAAAAACTTTTCGTAAATCTGCAGTTAGCGAAGAACAGTAGTGCAATTGCGCCCTCATTCCGAGTAGCTAAAAGGTGTAAAAATGTCAATTCAAATTTTCAAAAATGTATTTTTTGTTCCTCAGTGAATGTTTCTGTCTTGAAATAGTGTTGACAATTCACTAAGCAGTTTTCTACATAAATCCGTACAGCCACATACGTTCGACTCCCATTCTTGAATTTGCTTCCAAATACAGAGTATTTCATATATCCACCTTTGTTGTAGCAGTAGTTAAATACTGATTAGCATGTACACATTTGGTAATATTGCTTTTGTTACAACTGTATGGTCATAAACTAAGTAATAGTAAAAAGCAAGACCAACTGGGTTTGGAAAACTTAACAAACCATTTAATAATTATAGTTATAAAGTTCAGACGAAAGTGCATTAAGTGTTCTTACTACATTGATGACACACTTGATTTTGATGGTAACAATCACTGTTCATAAAATACTTGGATTATGACAGAACCACTGACTTCTTGAAGTTTAATAATAAATATGAAAAGTTTAGTGGCTATTCCATTTAAAGAGTTGTCTTGATTTTATTTCTCGTGGACTCTGTGAAGTTGAAGATTATTCTTACTAAACAGAAAGTGGAAATATATTGATTATCTCACCAAGAAACATTTTAATAAAAAAGTAAAAGATTTGCATTATTCCTTGGTATGCTTACATTTGCTTGTATACATTCCTGGAAGCCCCAATGCACTAAAGATGTATGGAACGTGATAGTATAAAGTGACATAGTAAGAATATCGATTTTGATAATAAAATAAAACTATCTAAACATAATATTAAGGAGCTGGAATGGTGATGCCAAAATATTTCGGATAAGAATGGAAATTTATGCGAGAAGAGAGGATTGCTTTTACTATTTAGACTGAGGCAGTCTCTCTAGTCGGGGAGCTTATGTGGTTTGTCAACAAATGTGAATCTGTGCTAGATGGACAAAGTGTGGAACTAACTTTCAATTAAAGTGCCTAGCGTTTGGAACATGATACAATACAGAGTTATTGTCAGAGCAATAATTTTGATAATAAAAGATAAACATTGTATCAATGAACCAGAATGACTATACCAGAATGTTACGGATGAGAATGGTTAAATGTATCAGACTAGAGCAGTTTGGGTTTTGCTATTCAAACATACTGGGATTCAATCTAGCAACTATCTCATATATTAATGATATGGGCAGAATGCCGTGCATTCAGCTGGGTCAGTTGGGCAGATATATTTAAGAACGATGTTAGGAAAAGCAGATATTCATATGAGCAGTCCATATTGCTTACAACCATAATATACTGGCTGATTTACTACCCATATTGTTTTCAGACACTACAAAATGAATGCAGAAGAGTTATTGTGCAAAGAGTGTGCATAAAGAATGTGTATTTTTCATGATACAGATCCATTTGGGTCCTAATTAAACGAATAATTAAAAAAATTCCTATCATGGTTTCCAGAACCAAGTTATTTTATAAATGATGCTTTTTCTTTTTAATGACATTAGTCAATCTCATCCATTGTTTCCCATTTAATTTTATTGCAAAACATAATCAATAAAATAGTTGATGACAATGTAAGTAAAATAGTTTCAATAGTTCCACACCGGACATTACAGTTCAGGTTCCTTCTAGTCTCGTCGTGTTTGATTTCTCTTACGATTAGACTTCCAGGACACTAAAACATATTCCTACTTCTACATAATCGTCAACTTCATCCTCCAGGGAAGAACCTTCCTCCTTAGTAACACTGATTCTATCAGGTGAGAGCACCATAACCAAGGAATTACAAGAACAGCTGTTGCTGACATTACCATGAGCTGTACAATTTTGCATGGAAACGCTGGAGTGTTTGGTGTAAGATGAGGGAAGTTAATCCTGTTTGTTTTTCTGAGGTAACATTAGTTCACACTTAGATTCTTTGGTAATTGACAGTACAATGTATGGTGTCATGCATCGATACTGACAAGGCAATGCTATTTCAAACACTGAGAATAGTTGATAAGGAATAGTCCATGCACCTCTCACTTATTAGTAGATATTTTAAGTGGTTGTATAACAGTAATCAAGATGAACCACACAATATTGCCGCTTGAGACGTAAACCCAGTCTTTTAAATGTGTGTTTTCTTTTTCTTTATAAAGTATATATTTCAGGTTATTAAGAATGAAATCGGATGTTGCCCGTGAATATTATTTCTTCAGATTCAGTGGAGAGAAAATTAAAGTGATATTCTATGACGATGGCGGTTGATGGGTACACTGGCAAGTCTATAAAGGCAACATAGATGCATATTTAAATGTATCATCAGCATGAGTGAACTGACCTACATTCGCATGTAAGGAATGTAAGGTACGAAATATACGTTGAGTTATGTCCTGGAATATATTATATGTGTGACACCAGCAAGTACAATAAATACATATTTGTTAACTCCAATTTACGTAATAGGCACACATTAACGTATTATTACCAAATTTGTAACAGCTGATTTGTCTGCCTTATCACGTGTCAAGAAATAATGAATAACAATACTGAAATTGGCAGCTAGTAATCAATACGTGACAGAATATATTCATGATCTAGTCATGACACAAGCATATTGAATGAATCACATAGATAAAGAGAAGTATAAAAGAGCGTAAGAGGCTGATAATTACATCCCTTGTAGAAAACATCTGCCAAGTCATGAGGTTATACAGACTCCAAAATTAGTCTACTTGTCACAAGTGCTAACATCATAACTCTAAAAGATAAATATAGAAACACAGGATGATTTAGAGAAAAGGATGTCAATACTCAAGGATGAAATAAACAGAGTTTGTGGGAATGAATCGGCTCTACGAAAATTGAGAATAAATCGGCTAAAATAGAGAATAAGAACTTGTGTAGTAGAATTAAATTTATGGAGAAAGAGAAAAACTCACATAACATTACCGACCTTAGACAGCTAACAAGAAGCTTAAGGACCATTAGAATGTCTTTATAAGAATTCTATCAAAATATATAACATAGATTAATTGTAAACTTAAGACCTTTGTATTAGAAACGTCCTATATCTACTGAATAGTAAACTGGGGATGATCGTATGAGAGTGAAATAAACACAGCCTATGGACATGGCAGATATGATAACAATACCATAAGACCGATGCTTTGCAAATTCATTTAAATGACAAAGCAACGTGATCTCCTGAGGAAAGGGGAAATGTTGAAAAGATGACATATGTTCATAAGGGAAGACCTCACAAAGCAAACTAGAAACTCTTTTCATAAATTGAGTGAAATATTGTATCGAAACAGCATGAATATTTGATTGCAACATGTTCGCTGAACTCACCAATTGTTAAAAAATGCAGAATTAGAGAAATTGATGATTCGTCGAAACTCTTAATCTCAATAGAAAAATCCTACCAACGTTTGCCTGTCAATGTTTAAGACTATTTGATTGAAATTTTGCTGACTTATATGGTACTTTTTTCTCCGCTAATCAAACAGGGATATTTATTGAGATTGCTTTATTTTGTAATTCCTTTGATTGGTTAGAATTAAGTATGGTAAAATAGGAAAAACATCTACTTGCTATTGCGATTATAAACATTAAGAAATATTGCTAAAGTATAATCACTATCAGCCTAGATCTTAAATTATTGGTATAAATATCTATAGATATCTATTGTTCAAAACTAATATATATGTATATCTGTATGTGTGAGGATTTTATACTTTTTACACTACGAGTGAATGGCTCAAACATAAAACTAATCTGCCAACTGTTGGGGAGATTTTGATAAATGTAAGGATAGTTTTAATGATCTTAGAAGAAAACAAGGTCGTATACGTTGCTTAAAAGATATATATTTTACAGAGGATGAAATCTCATATAGAAGGGGTTAAGCATGTATGTCCAATTTTTAAGGGTCAAACTCTTAAGGACTTTGTTGTTGTTGTTATTTCTGTTGTAGCTTTTAACGCCATTTTTCAGCACAGGATAGGCTACACATGATGGCCAGTATAAGTGGTGGAGGAAGAACCCTGGAAATGCCAGGAAAGAACCACCGACCCACGAGAAGCTACTGGCAAGCTTCCTCACGTACCCACATTGTCCGAGCCCGAGACTGGAACACATGCATACGGAGGTGAGTCGGCAATAATTGGTAATGGTGAGCACTTTAGAGCACTCGGCCTCTCAGGGCCCCTCGAGGAGTTTGTATAATGTTCATCAGCAACTTTGATATAAACGAATGTATCCTGTTGATAATTTGACTGCATTAGATATTGAAATTGGTGAAATTATCTTTCTTTAATTATATATACATTAACATAAATAATGATTGCACACAAGTTTACAATAACATAAGTGATAGCATACATGACTATAAAAATGAATCTATTACTATATGTTGAGACATTAACTTGGTTCTAGAACCATAATTATATTCATAGAATTATATAAATATTGATCACCTTGATGGTAGTAATGCTCTATAGAACACACAAAAAGGATTCAAGGGATATACAAGGAAATATAAAGTCATCTAAAACAAGGTACATTGGATCCCGTACCTGATTGATAAAAATGTATTGATGAAATCGAAAATTGCATGAAGAGAGTCTAATTACAATACGCTACAACTGGCTGTGGGATAAATATTGACAATATATCGAATTCAGATTTACTATCCCAAATTGATTATTTATATATTCATTATTGGTGGTAACTCGTGGAAGTAACATTTCGTAGGCTTCATATAACAAAGACATATACATTAAAACAAGACAATGCACTTTGGCAACAATTACAGTCTTTAGTGAATGAGTCCACAGGACCTTATAATTTAGAAATATTGGAGTCTAAAAAGAGAGCTTGAAAGTATTAGACACGAAAAGCTTCGGTGAAGTACTATTAAATCCAGTAAATCAAGTATAAGGGGTTGAAGAAAACAAGAAACGAACTAATACTTTTGTCAGCTAGAAAATATAAACCATGTAAATGCAAAAATTGCAAATTTAATTAAAGATGAAAATGAAATGATTACTAATCAAGTTGATAATCTAGGAAGCTTCTATAATAAAGAGAAGGACCAGTGAGAAGATATACTCTGAAAGGCCCTTCTCAGAAACTATACAATTCTTAGGCTTAAAAACTTTTAGATTAGAGGGCATAGCTACCCAAACACAAGTACTTGAAAATTTGAAAGAAATGAAACATAGCAAAAATGCTATCTCAGATGATTTTTTAAAGTCGTTTTTATTGAATTGGAGATTTTGAAGTTAAAATATCTGATTGGCAGTTTTCAAAATGGCTTCCTTTGACAGTTTTTTTTAAAAACTTTCCAGAGGCTGCATACGGGTGATTCAATATCCCTATATCTTCTTTTTAAATGCATAAATATTGCCTATACTAGTAAGCAACAATAAACATGAAAGGTATCATGCTAAAGAAACAAAGTGTGTAATGTCACAGATTGTAGATATACTACTTTAATTATTGATATGTCTTATGAATCCTTGGAATCCTCTCCTTAGAAGTATCAACATTTATGCAAGGATTTCAGGACTGACTTTAAATATTGCCATAACAAGAGCGGCTTGGATAGGAAGCAAAACGTACAGTGCATACACTTTTTATCTTAGGTTACAATTACAGTGGGTGACTGAATTTACATCATTGGTCATAGAGTTGTCTGTGGATTTGGGTAAAATGGTAAAGTTGAATTTTGAAACTAAAATAGAAATGATCATAAATTGGTTACAACATTGGGAAAAAGTGACCCTTAAAACCAATTGATAAAATAACACTTATGAAAAACACCATTTCGTTAACACATCCTCTACAAACGTTTATCCGGGAATCAAACGAATTATTCTCGACATTTATATGACAGCCACAAGTGCACAAAGTTATAAAGAGAGGTTATGCACTAAACTTTTTCCAAAGATGGCTTGACAATGACATACATTGATAAAGTTATATTGGTTTTGTATGCAAAATGGATTCAGAAATTTCTTGTATCTAATATATTTTTTAATTTGGTCTAGTGTGAAATATGAGAGGTTAAATACATGTTCCTATTATTTGTCACGTGGAGTCTCTTGTCAAATACAGTAACAACATATGGTATTTATAAGGAGAGAAAGGGGCAATTAGATTCAATCCGATTTGGGAGTCATTTTCACGTCTGGTGTTCCCGTTTTAAGTCTGCAGACGTGTTTTTTGTCGATATTATCTGAGAGGAAAAAACACTTGATTGGACTGTCCAGTGGACATAGAAAGTGCTCATTATTTAGACTACAATATTATTCTGTAATTGTTATAAATTATTCAAAAGAATTCTAGACAACGCCATCTTGACAACATAACGGTTCTCGGAGAACCGGAATATTTTTGGTTTTGAAATTTATAAGGAACATTTCATTCATTTAGAACTTTCATCAACCTTTATAATGAGTATTTTGCATTCACTTCATAAAACTGCAAGTTCCTAAAACATTTTCATTTATAACATTGATAATTAAATTGCTTGTTACACGTTTTAGAAAACTTGTTGGTTTTGCTTTTATCTGTAATTTAGTTTCTGATCATGGAGCTGAAAGAATTACGAACACACATACACACACATATATATACGACTTGATTTGAGGGGTGAAAAGGTTTGCTAAAAACAACTATAATGACAAAAATATATTGTAATGTAAACGGAAAACAAAGAAACATTTCTGATGATCTGAGAAGAGTGGGAGCAAACATTCCATCAGTTACTTAGAAACGTGTTATAATTTAAAAGCATGTTTTATATCATGACTAACATGAAACTGTGTAATGTTCCTGTGAAGCTATCTGTTATTTCTTACAGTGATGATTTATTATTGTCTAGAATTATTAATTAAATACGTATTGCGAATATATATATATATATATATATATATATATATATATATATATATATATATATATATATATATATATATATATATATATATATATATATGTATGTATGTATATGCTCTTATTTAATAGATTTTATTTAATAGAAAAACACCAAATAAACTTCAAGTTATATATATATATATATATATATATATATATATATATATATATATATATATATATATATATATATATGCTCTTATTCAATAGAAAATCTCCAAATAAACTTAAAGATACAGTAAGTTTCCAATTAGAATTATTGATTCATTATAATCTTTGAGAAGCTGTGCGCAATGCATCAGTTGTTGCATTATACTGACTGGGCAAAGACATATCTAGGAATCTACTAAACGTTTTATGTCTTATTATTGAACTAGTTTGTCTTCAGTATTTAAACATGTATATGGCAGGGAATGAAAGAACCATACAAACGATCGTATTTGTTTTGATGCAAGTTTAAAGGTTAACGAATGCTTAGCAATTCAAAATACATTTTCTCTTTTGATGATTAACATATATTGTGTTGTCTAGCTTTAAAAATATTATGTTTACATGTGAGTCCGAAACTTATTTGGAAAATAACAGACCCTTAATCCAAGCATTTGTAAAAGATGACAGGCATTATTGGAGTAATGCTGGAGGCTGATACTTTATACACCGACATTGTCTTTGTTTTAAGTCAAGATTTCTTTACGAAGGAGTTTTCTCTTCTCATTGTTATGCAAACAACAAAAACATTTCGCTATGGAGATGTCTGGGGACAAGGTGTCCAGTTTATGCACGATACCTTATATGAATGGTAAAAATATAATTTACCTTCTCTTTGGAGAGCACCTGTTTCCTACAATAACATAATACCATTCTACGTATAGCGGCTTAGCTGCCGGCTTTACTCCAAAAATGTCCTTCATCTTTCACAAATGATAGGATGAGTGGATCATTTATCTCGTAAGAAATATTTTATATCATCATGATCTTGCTAATAATCAAAACAATTTAACAAATTTGCACCTCTCCTTATTTTAATATAGCAACACTTTTGTGGCGACCGCAACGTGACAGTAAATGTTAAAAATGAGTCCTTCATGAGTTTCAAATGTGTACATAATAATAATAAGAAAGACTTTATTTAAAGCCGAAGCTCATCTGACTACGTTTCCATGAAGCCTTTTACGATTTCAATAAATACACAAAATGAACAATGTTGACAAGATGAGATGTCTTTACAAACTAGATAACTGATCTACTGCTACAATAAAATATACACAAGTCTTTAATGATGGATGCATACAAGATACATGCAAAGATCAGTAGGGACATAACTAAAATAGTATAGGTGAATACATTATATGACAATGTTTTAAAGACTAGCAGTACTAAATTAAAGAAGACCATACCACATTATTGTTCCTGTATATGTTGACTAATAAGTTTGGTATGTGTCAGCTGACTTTATATAGGGATCCATTAAATGCTAATCTCTTATAAACCTCTGAATTGGCTTTAATTAAATATAAATATTTTTTTTCAAATGGATTATATTAAATACATACGCACATTGTCAACAAATTTAAAGTTACATTTAATATAATCAGGATAAAGTCCATGTAAGGATATATAGACAAGTAAACTCTTTTGAACCTGATTTGTCTGCTGAAATGGAAGCCACTTTATGGCTTTAAAAGATATATTGATCGCGTACCTCACTCAGCATCAAGAATAACTGTAGTTTCTCTTTCCTGATGTTTCAGTTATATTTCTTGGTTTTAGATAGTACTGTTACCTCGAACAGAACAACAGTATTCTATGTCTCTCATTGTATATGTATTGTAAAATATCTTTGGCTGTTCTTGATGGAGATAAGATTTGATTATTGCAAGATGGTGTCGTTGAGTTAATTTTGTATCGTCTATCTTATCGGATATTTTTCCTTCACAAAATATTGTCCATCACTATACCAGGTAGCTCTTAATTTTTAGACCGTTGTATATCTATTATTTTTGCTTGGAGTATTTTTTCTCAGTTTTTACTCTTGCTCGATGATCTGTGATCATTGTGTTTGGCTTGGCTGCTTTTATCTTCATGTCATTGTACCGCTCCGGTGGCCTAGTGGTTAGAGCGTCCGCATCGGATGCGGGAGGTCGTGGGTTCAATCCCCGGCCGAGTCATACCAGAGACTTAAAAAAATGGTACTAACAGCTGCCTCGCTTGGCGTTCAGCATTAAGAGGTTAGTGTTAGGACTGGTCGGCCTGGTGTCAGGATAATGTGACTGGGTGGGACATCATGCTACATGTCTGCGGCATGATGCCCCAGTGCTAGAAATCACTATAAACTGCCACATTGCAGACATCGTACGATATGACTGAAAAATTGTTAAAGCTACGTTAAAAATCAATATCACAATATATCACATCACATGTCATTGTGTTTACACAAGTTTTTTAGTTTTACCAACTATTGATTTAAGTTAGTGCTAATCTCATGGCCAGTTCATCCAGCATTATATAATAGCATGTTTTTATGTGACCGTACTGGTGGTTGGTAGCTCAAAGTGACATGGTAAATCAATGCCAAGCATCAATAAGAGTGATTTTCATTGAGGAGCATGTGATTTTTGCTGCGTTTCTTATCTGGAAGTTTATTTAGACAATAAACTTGTTGTTGACATTCAAGATAGGTTTGATTGAATAAATTGTTTTAATTTCAAATATAAAATTGATTTGGATGATCATTTATAATTATTCCCTTTGTAATGGCTTGATTCAGTAAAGAACAATAGGATTGATTGTCAGTGTAAACATTGTTACACAATAGTTGATGTTAATGTTAATGCCTGACACGCTCCACTAAACTATGACCCAAGTTTCTGAATTATCCGTGGTCTTTAAGTTACTATGTCATTGGACATGATACTGTTGTGAACTAATGCACTTTGATAGTTTCACAAAGGAAGTGTAATATTTATGGGAATGAATTCTTGGCTTTGAGCCAAGACACCTGACAGTGACATTCATAGTATACTATGAATCACAATAGTGTGAACCAAGACATCAGACAATGTCATTCAATGGATACTATGAATACAATAATGTAAACCAAGACACCAGACAATGACATTCATAGGATACAATAGTGTGAACTATACCTTCATTTCTTTTATATGTTGTGATGAATCTGAGCACTTCTTTACTATTGAGTTTTATGAACACTAATTATATTACGAAGGCTGATGGGGGATTAATAACTTGGTGAATCAAGCACATTAAATCATATCTTTATGGTGTTATATTTCTAGCTGATTGACATGTAAAAAACAAACAAACACAAAAGCCATGCTTTTCATTTCTTAATGTGCATTCAAAGATAGGTAACTTGCATTGTTTACCTCAATGGTAGCTTATTATTGTGGGTGCCAAGTTTGTTGCTGTACTAAATATTGTTCTCCATTATTTTGTTTTCGGATACCAAATAAAGCAAATTAATATCGTTTTGGAATGCAAAGAAACTAATTATTTTTGCCATATGAAGACATAGCACAAACCAATGACCAATCTTAGAAATAAGAAAGTCTGCAGTTATTGCACATTTATCCTGGTTGACATTTTGCATAACCTCCTTGCAATATATTTTATCACATAGCTATTACCAACTAATGTCAAATATGACCAATCAACATTAAATAAACAAACACATAAATATTGCTAATCAACATCCAACCCTCCCAAACAAATACATATTACCAACCAACGTCAAAATAAACACATACATATTGCAAGCTAACATCAAATATACACATAGATATTACAAGGTAATATTTTTAAAAAATTTTACACATATTACCAACCAGTACCAACTATTACCAACCCGCACCAACTATTACCAACCCGCACCAACTATTACCAACCAGCATCAACTATTACCAACTAACGTTATACAGATAATCACATGAATATTACCAACACCAAATAAACAACCTGATATTACCAAAGAAAATCAGATAAGCAAAGGTTTGAACGTTTGTACATAATGAGCAGATGACTGAAGAATATTTCCTTTGTAAACGTCTTTGAGGTTAATAAGAGAAAAAATATAACTATGGGACACAAATGACCCTGCCTGAGAATGTCAAGCTTTAAAATTATTACATACACATGGATGGACAGACAAGGGTAAAACTATATATACCTACAATATTTGAGATTAGGCATAAACCAAAATATACTTACATTGATTATCAAGTCACTATTTGGCTCATATTGGTAGGTTTTGTCTAAATTTCTTGTGAGTGGCTGGATAATTGGGTCAGATACGATACTGAAGATTTCAAATTTATCCTTGTCTTTCTTTGTTAGATTTAAAACGTCTTGGACATTGTCCAGAATAAATCCATAGCTGTACAGTTCCTTCTTAGTTGAGTTGGCGCTGCAATCGCTGTTAAGGAACTTCACTTGCGGAGAATAGCAGTACATCAGTGTTGCATTTGCAACCTTACATTCCTGTGAAACCAAGGAAAAAGGTTCATGTGACACTTTTATTTTCCTTATGAAGCTATATATGCTATTACATATATGGAGCTATTTTGTGCTCAGATTTTGTTTATAAAAAAAAAACTCAAAGGACTTACAAAAATCATAGATCTGAAATTCATTATAAGCAAGGTCAGATACACTATACAAAATAGAAAATGTCACTGACATGTACTTCATTATATAAAGTGTCTGGTTTTATCCAATGTCAACAAAACCAAGTTTACCATATTATGAATAAAACCAGCTCATGTGACAGTACTTGTAAAATTTGTACAAGTTAAACATGTGTATTGTCACAAATTCATAATTTGAAGCAATTTAAAAATGCAGAAGCCGACCCCCCTATAATTTATTATGTGAGTTGATATTAAGAATGACACCATGACTGCTAGAAAATTATACCATTGCATTGATGTTTACTAAAGCAGGCAATACAAAATGTATTGAAATTAACTATGAAAAAGCTGTTTGATTTGAAAAATGAAAAATAAAAATTAATGAAATGAATATGTTGTAGAGAAGTAACACGAAGTTCCGAAATTTGTCTTTAAATGTGAGCTGTTTGTTTCATGCATCACATATTTTTATGGTCAATGACTATGTTGGAAAATTGTATAAACCTAAATGACCAAAAATAATTGTAATATTTTGTATTGCATTATTCCCTCGAAGGAAGTGTTCTTTTACTGTCTGAAAAGACGTTCAAGGAATTGGAGATTGGAACATGCGACCATTTGCCCTTTTTAACTGCTGAGTGCTGAAAACATATATGATATTCTCTTTATTATGATTCTCAAAATTAGTAAGTATGTTCTGACCATATTAGATATCATATTGGCACAATTTTCATTTACGACCAAAGACAATGCGTAAGAAGTCTGTTGGTGAAACTCTATGAAGAATATTATTCCGGTGGCACGTACCACGGTATATTTTTCATTGTAGCGGTATGTCTGTAGTTTCTGTCAATACAGAATGGATTTATATTCCCAAGGAATTATGACACGATTTTAATTATATTAATAATGTGTTCTGAGTATTCATGACGTAAATAATTATCTATTTTATCCAACAAGGTTGTATCTGTCACAGTTTAATGGTTAATATTACAAATATAATTACATATATGACCCTTTAACAACCATAATTTAAATGGTTGTATGTTCATCAAACAATGCGATTTTAATTTTTCATGTAAATGAACATCTTCATGGCTAGAATGCAGAGCAAAAGCAGAATCCAGGGACAGACAATATAACATTCTTCCTGTCTCTCGGTTAACATCTGCTTTTTTCATTTGTTTTCTTTTTATTCTTTTGTAGTTTCTTTCTTCACTTTTGTCTGTATCATTTGTTTTAACTGAGCATTGATTTATTGTTTTAAATAGCATTTACTAAATTGGGAGTTTGCTTATATCAATGATAGTGCCCATTTGTTCTATTTGAGTATTGATTGTATTGTCCCAGCTTTAGTATTGTTTATACGCATGGTTGCTTCATATCAGTTCTTATTGGGTTATTTTAAAGTTCGTTGTTTTGTTTTAATTTTATATTTTATGGCAGCGATGGACTTCCCTACCGTGACCTAATGGAATGTTATGAAAACAATTTTGAGTCAAATCAAACTTTCAGAAATATTATGGAAACCGGAAGAAAGAAAGCATTAAACATATGGTATCACTCAAATACAGTAAATATTTGCTTTCTTGTTGAGTAATTGTGTTTTTTTTTTCTGCCTCTCCCTGAAAAATATATTCCCATGGTTTTGACATCCCACTCAAAGTTTCCCCACCTTTTATATAAATAAAATTATAGACAAAATGTATTATTTTATCAGTAGGCTGTATTATGTAGGCATGATGTCTTTCACAGTATCAGCTATAGTGTAAGATTAATCACCAAACTTTAGTTAAAATTGCAACATTGTAACAATTAGCATACATATACCAAATCGATCGAATACAAGGTACTCATCATGTAATTATCAGGGTGGATTTGGCATGTAATTTTCTTTTGAACCGAAAAATTTTCTTTTTCTTTATCTCAAGATCATTACTATTTGTATCCAAAATAATATAATGAATATAACATGGTGTTAGTTTGCTATAAATCAGAGCAAGATATTTTTCAAGATATTGACTAACGGAAATTAAACAAAAACGTGTCATGCCCCTGCCCTAGAACATTGAGTTATTGGGTCCTAATATAATTGTGGCATGCTGTGGTACGTATCGCAGTATGCTCCGACATTTTGCGGAATACCGCGGTACAAAAATATTTTTCGTAGCATCCATCTCTAGCATCAATTGTGATAAAATATTTTAAAGATGGCTACCATGTAGACCATGCTATATCACATTGGCACTATGTTATTCATGACAAACTAGATAGCACAATAAATCTTCTAGTGAAAAGCTCACGATGATACGACTTCCATTTAGGAGGAGTAGCAATAGATGTAGCGATGACAAACATGTGACAGATGTTAGCATGGGACATGACGGAAAATAGACAACATATCATCCCATAATCTCTTCTGGTCTACAACCGGTAAAGCTAAAACCTGTTCATTTTTAATGGATCGGTGTCACCATTTATACTCTTGACTTGTTCATTAATATAGCTTACCCCTTCAAGTTTTGTGTCACCATACCAGAGAACCATTTTGGGCTCCTGAATTGTGTTCAGCCGTATACCGGTCACATCAATCATAATTCCACCACTGTAATATACACACAAGCTTTAATTAGCACACTTTTCGTCAAAATTTAGCACTAGAGATATCGATGAATATGTTTGAAGAATATCAGTCAGTAACATTCCACCACAGCTTCTTGCATCAGTCAGAAACCTTCCACCACAGCTGTTTGCACATTTATAGGCTATATTTTCAATGTATATATATATATACAACTGTAATAATTACACATATCTTCAATGTATATATACACCTGTAATAATTACATATATATTTATTAAGACAAACAAGTCAACAATTCCATTTACTGAGACAAGGAGTAATATACAGTATTCTTCTTTTTCACAATTTATAAAACTTAAAGTTATGGCTTAATTTATGTCAAATATTTCAGTGGAGTTGGGATGTCGGGAGTCATTGAAAAATAATATTTATGGCAATAGGATTACATTTCGGATTGAATTGGTGACAATGGGAAATCTTATGTTATCATTGTCCACAACTTTACATGGGTGGATGTCTCGGGATGAGGTGAAATTAAAACACGATTGATATTGTTCCAGAAGTTTTGGGTCTGATGGATCACTCATTGGACAAGGCAACTTAATTTAATATTTATGTTGTCCCCGGAAATTCTGGGTCAGATGGGACATTCTGAGGGCATGGAATCTGATCTGATATTGAATTGATCTTGTCCTTAGACAGCCTTAGAACTTCAGGTCAGATGGGTCATTCTAAAACCAAGGATACATGCAATGTTACTATTGTCATCTACTATCCAGCACGCATCTTTACAATCCAGTCCAAGGCCTCAATGTCCAGTAGCATTGCAGCACACCACATATTGTATGCAGCAACTCTTTTTATTACGATCCAAAAACACACACTACAATGCAAAATCCGCTTTTATTATTAAGACTTCAAATGCACTCCACACTATAAATCTGCAATCACAGACCTTACTATAAATAACCCACATTTTGATTACAATACAAAACAAACAAACTTCGATCCAACGAAAACAGTAGAATTGTTTATACTCACACGCTATTTCTGTCGATCTATAGTTGAAATTGTCCAGCATTAGTTATTTGTAAATCTAGAAGGCTGACTACAATTCTTGGCACCTAGTTATTAGAGGCGGTATATATATATATATATATATATATATATATATATATATATATATATATATATATATATATATATATATATATATATAATCCTGATTGGTTACGCTAAATAAGTGGACATGTTTCCCACACGAAATTTCTTGGTTTTAATATGCTCCATCGCAAAATTTAGTCAGTCAAGCTTTTCCTGCTAGAGGAAAAAATATAGGAGAGTCCTAGATTGAATTTGAAAGAAATTATCTTGGTAAACATTTATCAGAGGGACCGGATGTATGGAAAGTCAAAGGACACAATTCTAGCAGCAGAAGCGACCAGAGCTTGAAGGCTAAAGGTATTTGTACCAATCGCATGTAAGTAATTGATACCAATATAATGATGTGCTTGCATTTATTTGCTTATATTTGCATGAACTAATTTGTTTTAATCCGTATATCAATTTTCTTGATATGAGTGTAACTGTGTTTGAGTTCATCTATCTGAATTCGTTCAATGATCTGTATACAAGTTTGATGAATTGTTTGAATTTGTCATCTTGATTGTTATAGGAATCAGATATTCTAAGAATTTCATACATTACTTCAGTTGATGTAAGTTATGAGAAACGTGTCAATTCTCCGATCTTAGATAATTTCACGTATGGTAAAGGCTAGAGTGCGTATTGACTGAAATTAACATTGTTTAACCATGAAGTGAGATTTCTTGTATGCTAAAGACTTGAATGTGTGTATTCGCTGTAAAAGTGTAGTTAAGCCATATAATGAATTTATTCATTCATTTGTGTAATTGAGACAAGAACGGAACTCTTATGGTTATGTCACGTGTGATATTAATGTGAGCCAGTGATGAAATAGCCATTAGCAAGTTCGTTAATCTTATGAAACTAACGTTGTGTATGGTCTGCCATGTTTAACTGGACTAGATATCCTCTGGTAACTGTTTGAATTCCGATGGGGCGATATCTGACATAACGAGAGGGGTTTAATGATCTATTCCCAGTAGGATATCTTGCAGAAGATTTAGGTTGCCTTTGTTTATTTTGAAAGGGGAAATAGTTCCACAATGTATCCACATACCTACTTATCCAAGTGTCTACGTATCTACAAACGTATGTATCGACCTACCTACACAAAGTTTGAGGAATGAAAGAGGCAAGACAATAGAGTGTTTGGAGAAGAAAAAGCAAAATGACTAAGACGAACAGCCACAGTGAAGTTGGAGTGAACCGGAAATAAGCAGGTTATGAAGTTGTACAAGGCAATGACTTCGAGTGTTCCCTCGATCCTATGATGAACCAATTCTATCATTTAAAACAGATCAGCTATTTATATAAGTATATTTGTGTTTGAAATTCGGTGAATGATTTATTTGAAAAGAGAAGTGTATCTTCCTAATGGAACTAATTATCACAGTTGTTTATTTAATTGATTGAATTGTAGTATTTTATGTATGGGGGCTCGTGTCATTATGTTCTATATATCTGCTCAGATCTATATTTATTCTATCTATAAGTTTCAAACTTTATATATAAATTACTCGATCTGGGCAGCAACACCGAGGTCGATCATCTCTAGATAACGATAGCCTAATAAAGCAGACACCTTGTAAGAAGGTACAATCCGTCAATCAACCCTACCAACTCCTCCAGCCCCACAGTACATTGTAAAATAAGTGAAATGAAATAGACACACACTAGACACGCACTCTCAAATAAACACACTACAATGGATCACATACATATGACATGTTTATAGACACACTACTAAACCCTTACGCACATACAAATACAAGAGAAAAAGTAAGGTGTTTAAAGTTTAAGGTTTTCGGAAGGTAAATACGTACACAGCATATGCATAATAAAACGTACACAAGACATACAGCACAATGTTTTGGCAACAATTATTAATATTTCTTTTTTCTAGTGATCTGGGTGGATCTGAAAAGGGCCAGTGGGGTTTGTTGACAATAGAAGAGGGTCACCACATATCACATATCTTCACTGTCCAACTCTCCAAACTTCTTTACATTGCCAGTCGATACAACATTTCCAGATTTTCCACATTTATTCCTTTTTAAAGACAGCCATGTCCATAATACTGATGATTATCCATGATTCCTTCTCAAAGGCTACCTATAGTATGGGGTAAAACAGCATGTTGGAAATGATGCTTGATGGCTGTAGTTTCACACACATACTGTTTCAGTTGTCTTCATAACAGATGATAGCATAAGACAATGCACTTATTCATATATATATATATCTGAATAAATTTTAACACACATTTTGATTGTTGGGGCATTTCAATGTTGATCCGGCCTTAGGATATATATATATATCCTAAGGCCGGATCAACATTGAAATGCCCCAACAATCAAAATGTGTGTTAAAATTTATTCAGATTATGGCGTCTCCCATTCAGCAGAGAGAAGACGTTTCTTTTATTGTAGTGAATTTCTTCAATGGCATCAAACCTTCCCTTTCATTTTCTTGTATTGCTCTTGGCTTCCAAATTTCCTTGATGTGTATGTGTCGTACAGTAGAGATTATTTTCGCAATAAATGATGCACAAAAGTGGCTTCCAAACAATTTGGAAATATGGCTTACATGTACAAACAAACATTTTTAAAGCGACTGTCACAACTGCAAAGCTTAATTTTAAATATTCCGTGTTTCCTTAGCCAAGCTTTTGAGTAGAATGTCTAAAACATTTGGAATGACGGAAATGACCAAATATTTTTTCCATACTTTTTCAATACCGAAGCTAACAAACAGTTTTGCTGCCAGATTTTGTCTGACATTTGCTTTTAAAACTTCAAAGGTATACACACACACATATATATATATATATATATATATATATATATATATATATATATATATATATATATATATATATATATAAAGACTTGCATTCTATGTTTGGTAATAAACGCAGTCTACAAACCCATTAGACAGTAAAGAGGCAATGTTGAAATGTTACCAGTCTGATGAGAATATATTATGCCGTTGCTGTTGAAAAATTCGACAATTATATCTGAAGCATGGAGGTATCAATTATTTGAGGAAATGTATTACCATCACGAAAGTTTGAAGAGTAGTCTATAGAAAGACATTAATGTCCAAGAACAAACTAGCTATAACATCCCCTTAATCATATCTCTTCGTCAGCCATTGATACTCCACCCACACTTTATGCAGGCTGCAACATTTGTATAAAAGTGAAAATAAATGGATACAACATGTTAGCAACAGCGTAAAGAAGAAAAGTGACGTCTTTGTGTTAATGGCAAGGACTTAGAAAAGCCCCGGATCGTTTATAATCTCCAGGAATATTTATTTCACAGATCTATTCCATGTTTTCCTCAAAAAAGTTGAAAAGCCCTTTCTCAGCATTCACCATACAAGAGTTGTACAAACAATCATGTCAATGAAGAAGCCAAGGATACTAAGTGATATAAATGTGATAGCACAATTACGATCGACTTTCAAAATGAATCCAGATTTGTTATTTTACTTTGTCACCGATATTTGTATGTACTGTTATCAGCCTGATAGGGATCACCTATACATCAAAGGGGACTGTTTCGTCGCATGGCCTGACAAACACCCAGGAGATACTGTTGTTAGTTTTCTTCTCATTGGCTCCAAAAAGAGAAATATAAAAAAATGACAAGCACAAGTGCATACCATGTACAGAGTCAAAGTACTAACAATAAACTTTTGATCGAGTCATGCGGTCAATATAGAAACACCCTATTGGACAGGCGTAGTGACAGCGTGTTGCGTAAAGCGACCGTTGTATGATTTAATTGTAGGTAACATAGAAGAGGTATTGAATCCCATAGCACCAGGGATAACAATGGCCGATGTTCCAACTTCCATGGCTATTGAAACTAGGTCGCAAGCTGCTGACAGTAAGAAACCTTTGCCAAAACTAAAAGTACCCGATGCTATACCAATGATAAATAAAGGTGCATTAATTAAGGAGCAAATTAGAGACGAGTCGTTGTCGATAATCAGAAATAAAGCCGCGTCGGGGGAAGTCATGAAATGTAAAGGTGGCGGTTACCATAGGTTTAAGTATAACAACAATATTCTACATAGGGAGCATACTACTCGTGAAGGCAGACGATTTACACAGGTAGTGGTGCCACAGAACTATAGACCGCATTTGTTGAAGTTAGCACACGAGTCGACGATGGGGGGTCATCTGGGGTCTACAAAAACCAAAGACCGTGTGTTTATGGAATTTTACTGGCCAGGGGCTCACGGTGATGTAACTAGGTATTGCAGATCATGTGACATTTGTCAAAAAACGCAATATAAAGGGAGAGTTAAGCGCGTACCTATCGGTAAAATGCCTTTGATTGAAACTCCATTCCAGCGCGTGGCGATAGATATTGTTGGTCCGTTATCATCTCTTACAGATAGTAAGAATAGGTACATTTTGACCATGGTAGATTATGCAACCGGGTACCCGGAAGCCGTCGCTCTACCATCCATCGAAACTGAGCGAGTGGCCGAAGCCTTAGTGGAAATGTTTAGTAGGCTGCGGATACCGGAAGAGATTCGGACAGATTGTGGGTCACAGTTCACATTAGAACTCATGGCAGAAATTAGCAGACTTCTATCGATCAAGCAATTATGGACCACTCCGTACCACCCAATGTGCAACGGGTTAGTTGAGAAGTTCAATGGAACACTCAAACAAATGTTGCGACGGATGTGTGCAGAACGTCCGAACGACTGGGACAGATATCTCCATGCAGTATTGTTTGCATACCGAGAGGTTCCTCAAGAGAGTCTAGGGTTTTCGCCTTTTGAACTCTTATATGGCAGAATGGTGCGAGGGCCGATGAAAATTCTAAGACAATTATGGTCGGATGACGAGACAGATGACGAGATTCGAAACACATACCAGTATGTGTGTAATTTGAAGGACAAGTTGAGAGAAACTTGTGCAATAGCCCATGAAACGTTAAGGCAAGTTAGCAGTCGCGCGGCTAGCTATTATAATTCAAAAGCGCGCGATAGAAAATTCAAACATGGGGACAGAGTTTTAGTTTTACTTCCGACTGAGAGAAACAAGTTAATGTTACAGTGGAAAGGTCCATATACCGTCGTAGATGAAAAGGGAGGTATGGATTATAGTATTGATGTAGGTGGAAAGTTCCGCATGTTCCGTGCTAACTTATTAAAACGCTATTACGATCGAGCGAATGCAAATACAGAACAGGGAATTTTAAACGTAGTCGGTGTAGCCATCATCGAGGTTGATGAGGAACAAGAGTCCGTTCCAGGACTTAATTTGAATGGATTACTGATTTACGAGATGGGTAAGACTGGAATCAATATGAGTCCCGATTTGACGGAATATCAAAGAAAGGAGGCTCAGGATCTTGTTGACAAATACCCAGACGTATTTTCGGACAAACCCGGTCAGACAGATGTTCTAGAGCATAGAGTTAAACTTACGTCACATGAACCATTTCGGGTCAAGGGTTACCCTATGCCTCATGCATCCAGAGATATCATCGAAAAGGAAGTTGAAGAAATGCTTAAGTTAGGGGTCATAGAGAAGTCAGGCTCACCTTATGCATCGCCTGTCGTCCTAGTCAAAAAGAAAGATGGCACGAACAGGTTCTGCATTGATTTTCGCCAATTCAGTACGCGAACGGTATTTGACGCCTAATCCATACCGGACGTAGAGAGCATCTTCGTACGTATGGCAGGGCACAAATATATTACGAAGCTGGATCTGACAATGGGATGTTGGCAGATACCGCTGTCGGTGGAAACGAAAGAAAAGACTGCGTTCGCCACCGAGAGTGAATTATACCAGTTTAGAGTTTTACCATTCGGGTTGGTAAACGCTGGGGCTAGCTGTGTAAGGCTAATGCGGAAAGTGATGCAAGGGCTGAAGCATGTGGAAACCTATGTTGACGATATTTTTATATACAGCGATACATGGAAAGAGCATCTGCGCGATGTTGCCAGGGTTCTAGATCGATTACGTAAAGATAAGTTAACTGTAAAATCTACCAAATGTAACGTGGGGTATGGAAGTTTAGAATGCTTGGGACACGTAGCTGGGAGGGTAAACGAGTTGAAACCCGACCCCAAGAAACTTGCAGCAATCAGGGATTCAGTGCCACCTGTGTCAAAGAAGCAAGTTAGGTCATTTATTGGCCTGGCTGGATATTATCGTAAATTCATCCCTAATTTCGCGGCCATTGCCAATCCTTTAACAGACCTGACCAAAAAGGGTCAGCCAAATAAAGTTCAGTGGGGGGAGAATCAGGACAGAGCTTTTAATACTTTAAAGAAGCTGTTCACAGAAGCCCCCATACTAAAGTTGCCAGAACTGAACAAAGTGTTCATTCTGAGAACTGATGCTTCAGAGTTAGGACTAGGGGCGGTATTATTACAGGAACAGGATGGAATCAAACTCCCAGTCGCCTACGGCAGCAGGAAATTGCTTCCGAGAGAAAGGAATTTCTCGGTAATAGAAAAAGAGTGATTGGCAGTAGTCTGGGGAATAGATAAATTCCAACCTACCTCCATGGCCGGGAATTCAATTTGGAAACAGACCATCAGCCTCTACTTTACCTCAATAAGGCCAAAATTAATAATTCACGGTTGATGCGATGGGCCTTGTCTTTACAACCTTACATGTTCCGGATTGAAGCCATCAAAGGCACGGATAATGTATGTGCAGATTACCTCAGTAGAAACTGAACCATTCTGTTGATCATATCGTGTGATTTCGTCGTCTTAGAAAGTATGTATATTTTTCTGAAGGGGGGAGGTGTGTTACGAAAAGCCCGATATGGCTCATTTAGTCTTCCATACTTTTCATTTAATCAGGTTGTCTTGTTTCACGCGCCGTAATATTTCTGTAAATGTAATTTTTCGTCGTATCGCGTGACGCTTTTATTGCTCGCGCGGCACGTGCGAAATAATTATTATTGCGCACTACTATATACATCGGATAGAGATATTGAAGGACACAGTCAATATAGATGGAAGCTCTAAACATATTCAGCTGTCGGGCAGGTGCCATTGTAATTTAGTTAGAGTCATAGAGCCAAACAGTTGGGTGAGTCGAATGTTTTTTAGTCAACTCTTTTCATTATTTACAATAATTATTCAGTTTCGTAAAAGCACGTTCATTGTTGTATTATGTGGTCACATCGTTTATCGTATTTGCAATTCAGTTTATTAAGATATAACCTAGGCAATACGGTAGCGAGTTAATTTCATCTAGTCACTATCACGAATAGTTTCGAAAACATGTTATGTATGTATTAATGTCATAGCATTACGTATGTTTATTTTTATTGCATAGCATTCCTATGTCTTACTTCGTACCTATCGCATATTCTTACAGTAGTTGCAACAAGACCCATTCCAATTAAATTAGACTATTGGAAAGGTGTGTTTATTTTCCATATTCAGCTCGCCGGTTATGAGCAGCCGGATGGGCTTGTGGATACCATGACGTCTGGTGTACCATTACTAGTATAACCCACCGATTCAGTGCCAACGTACGGGTACAAGTGCGGAGGGGAAAGTGACCGTGCAAGGCCATGTGAACATGTATTTTTCAATCAAGTAGTGTTTTGACTACAAGTAAAGCACAATAACAAGTAGTGTATTGACTACAAGTAAAGCACAATAACAAGTAGTGTATTGACTACAAGTAAAGCACAATAAAAAAAGTGTATTGACTACAAGTAAAGCACAATAACAAGTAGTGGTTTGACTATATGTGAATTATGACAGTAGTGTCTGACTACATAAATGTTTGCAACCAATAGTTGATTATATAGGTTTGCAACAAGCATTTGTTTATATGAACGTTTGCTGGAGATATTTGTATACATGAAGTTTATATGGAGTTGCTAGAACTTTTTGACTACATGAATGTGAAATAGTAGTCAAAGTATATTTCATATGTGTTTTATATTCATTTTATATGCTTTTCGGTGTTATTTTCATATCATTAGTACCAGTGTTTAATATATTGTCATTTGTCATCCACGAACGTGTTTATTGTTTCTTTAAAACCCTGCCCGGTCTCAAAGGGTCAGCTCGACTACGTTACAAAGGCGCACACTGCATTGTACTGACAAAAAACATTTTGTACACGCAAAGCCCGACTTTTAAATATCTTTCTTAGCCTTGGACTCGTTGCATTTAATACTTTGTTGACATGTCTCATTGTAACGACACGATTAAACAAAATGCAACAAAAATGTATAACAAAGTAGAGTGGTAACAAGTCGCTATGTTTGACTTATGGATTCACGGAAGGTGTCTCGATCAATGTTGTTTTATAAAACTGAAGCTTTAAAACAGTTGAACCAATTGATGGCAAGTGGTGATACTAAACAAGAGCCATTGACATTTGTATTGACATAAAAAGATGAATCTTTTTTATTGTGGCTTGATTCAGTAGGTAGCAGGTTTATATCCCTGATGTTAATCTGATCATTTATTAAAAGGAGAAACAACGAAACGTTCTTTGAGAAGCGGTGAAAAAATTATCGTCAGTGAAAAGAAAGAAATATGCATTTCATCTAGAAGTTAAACCCCTGCTGATAGGACCCATGTTAAGAGGCAGCTACGTTGTTAGGCTCAATTGATGGACAATGTTTAGGAGGAGTCATGGAATAATGAGGAGCAAGGAAGATAAAAAAGGACACCATTTTCTCGATATTTGTACAATTAGATCATATAGTTCCGTGCAAATGCATGCATATGAATGATGGTACCAACAATGGACAACTCATTAACCTCCAAATTTAAATCGTTCTGCTATTTAACGGTTACAACACGAATCGATTTGTCAGAAACACTACGGACAAGTTTTACAACATTTGCAGTTTTTTCACCTGAAAGTTTTAGATAAAATAGATAAATCTAACCTGAGAGACTTCAACATTACCATGAAAAGCTAAAAAAAATTTACCAGGCTATACAAAGGGATGGATGAAGGCGACACATTTATCTCGCTCCAATAACGTAGGAATGATGCAGCATCTTTCTTTTCACCATCCACTACATCTGCTAAGGAGAAATACAAGCTTGGGTCAAAAACATTTCAAAAACCTTCTTCTTCTGTTGAAGAGCAAGAGAACACAAAAAGTAAAATAAAGGGATACAAAGTTAGCACCCCACAATCCACAATCATCTCCTACTCCTATTGCTCACTGTATCGATCCAGATTCATCCAAAACAATTCCACACGAATATCAACCAACCACAATATTGAACAGTGGGACGAGCTGTAGGAATAACAACAGTCAACCCCACAAAGGAGACTATAGTCTTAATATTACATTGTTTTGTACGGACTTCAAAGGTTGTATCGTGCTGCTCAAAGCAAACTTAGAAGTGTATGTTTTGCAGGCGTGGAACAAAGATTACAAAAATAATTAGGTACACGTTACACAACCCTTTTGATTCATTTTTCCCAGAAGTGAAACCAGAGTCACTGCCATCGATCATCAATGTCAAGAAGATTTGTAATAATAAATATTTGTTTTGTGTCATAGACGTGTTTTAAACATTAGTTTGACTGCTAAAAATCATTCAAAATGCCAGCTTTACAGCCGACTTTCAATCGTGTGCAGTTCCTTTGACTTCTAAAAGATATTAAGAGTATTTGCGAGATTTAAAACTAGCTTTGAAATGATATATAACCATCCTTATGATGCTAAACAAAACAAACGGCCTAATTTTGGAACCAAGCTTTTCAAAATTAACTTTAAGAAAATACATTAATTTATTCACTGCTAAACGATTGAGACAAAAGGAAGTGTCGTGGAAGGTTTTACGAGTACTTTGAAAGAATATATGTGTAAATATGTTATACATCAACGCACATTCAAATACATCGACCTGTTACCATCTCTTGTCAAAGCATAAAATGAATCGTACCACCATAGTAATAGATGTACACCTAATGAAATGACCCATGAGCATGGAGATGGTGCTTTATCGATTGTTTGGAACACCACCTATCACATAAGAAAAAAAGATGTGTTAAAAACCGCATATTTTCCATCAAAGAACACATAAAGTGGCAAATGTTTAACTGAAGGAGTGAAAGTGCATTGTAATGAATATAAAACAAGTTTTCAGGTTTGCATTGCCCCATCCCACGTCATCGACTTTATAAAGCAAATTAGTGACTACCATGCCGTTAAACACATCAGTGGCCTATCCTTCTCAAAATTCCTCTTTTCAAAAACTACAACCCCTTTGGGTGTTGTATGAATAATGTGTATCTAAGAGTCGGATCTTTCTTGCCAAATCTGTGTGGTGGATTGTGCCAGCAACAGCACCAATGACAGCACCAACAACAACAATGTTAGTCTTGCTGCCAACGCTGGTCACCACAACAGTTATGCCAGACATAGCAACAACAACCATACTTTCGAACATTTAGAAAATCATTTTCCTTTGACATCAATTGGCTCCTCGGAAACTGAAATCATCAAACTAGGAATGACCAATTGTATTGAACCTTGCGGACGGAAAATCCTATGGATGAGTTTCCCATTAATACGATATGCTGTTTCACGGCCAGATTATAACAGGTCATACAATTGAATTATGAAGTTCATTGGATAGTTGTTTTGGTATAAACTATATATCCTACTCAAGCCCGAAATATCAAATACAGTCAAAACGACTTCATTGTGGATATCCTGAACAAACAAGCTCAAGAACAATTGGATAAAATGATTCTGATCGTTATCCCAGCAATCACCAACCAATCTTCCATCGGAGTCCTATGAATTGAAAATTCCTATATGGTCCTATTCGAATGCTCAGCATTACCAAACCAATCAAAGATAATATAACAGAACAGTTTGGTCATGGAAAAAATGGCGAAATTGTAACGATTAAGTGCAAATAATGCTCATCATCGTAAAATGTATTTTTCTGAGAGCAGAATAACGGCCATTCCTTTTTATCCTGGTTTATTTCCTATTATGTTTGGATATATTGCTTTGACGCCTATCATCGACATTCACAACAATGATCGATTCTAACCTTTTGAAGTGAATGAAGGGCGGAATTGATTGTTTGTGTACTCTGATTTGGTAAAGTACAACATGGTGGGAAACACAACCACTCCGTTACTCCCAGCAAATCATGCCAAGGTGGATTCTGTCCTCGCTGCTTGCCAGGGAGGGTGAACTATGTATAATGTTCACCATGCATTTGTACATTCTCATTATCTTCCAGTCAGTACACTCATATTTTGACAGTGTCAACATTAGCATTAAACGAGATCTTGAACTGAACATTCTCTAAAGGAAATGCCACGATAAAACTACATTCTGGAAACAATTCTCCGATTTGGAAACACAGTTGTATGCACTATGTGTACAAAGAAGTCACTTGACAACGAGGACACAGTTAGAAATATGCAAAAGAAGGTTTTCGTACTGTAACACCAATCTTAAAACCGATGGTGATTCGAGGATAGCATGCTTTAAATTAGCAGCTTTAACGCAAGGACAATACTTTTTTAAACATTCTCATTGACAGGCAATGTACAAAACAAGCTTCATGAGAACATGCAAAAAAATGCGTTTGCTTCAAAATGGATAAGACTTTTTGCCTCAGTCAGATATCCCTTTAAATTTACTTCACCATTCTGGCCGAGGCATCAATTCCTCTTCTGTGCCCCAGCAAGGACAGGACAGAATGATACGTCGAAGTTCTTTCTGATTTCTTAAACATGTTCACGAAAAGGACGGTGAAAGATGTAAACAAAATGTGATTCCATAGTGCACGGATAATAATATTTGATTATTTTCATCAATGCAATCTTGGATATCACTTGGAATATTTAGCAACTTGTATCGATTGTCAGTACTCTAGAATCAATGATAAAGTAGAAACATGACTTTTTAAAATACTGTCTTTTCTTTAAGCTCGGGACAATGATGGGATCAATGGCAAAATGACAGTTTCATAGGTTATTGGAAATCAAGTTTGACTCCCCAACATTGTTAATTTATAAATATGTTCATGTTTAAAACGTTGTTAGTATTTGGCTGGGGAGAGGGTTAAGGTATGATTAAGTTCAACTAACACGTCTAACCCTACCTAGTCTCTTAGGTTTTGAGTTAGAGAAGCCTCTTCTGATTATTAAAACGTACTAATTTTTAAAAAAAAAATGGTGACACTTTGTTTCCTATTGGTAAAAACATTGTATTGAAACAATTTATCACATGTCTATCCTTCTTAATCAAACAATGCCCCATCCCGGGCCACCCTCATCTCTAGAAACGAGATATACTAATATTTTTCACAACATTTGAGTTTTGTATGTTTATGCATGTTCTGTTTTCGTCATTGTCTTTATTTAACAAAATATTTCAAATCCACTTCCTTTACCAAATACGTGTTTGTTGGGTAAAGTCTCTGTTTGTATTGGTATATGTGTCCATAACCACTCCCTTTACCCTTTGTGTAGGTATGTATACAAATAAACAAATGACAAATTTAACATTTTCCCTTGTTTTCAGATTGACCCATCTGATCTAAATTTCTAAGTCAGTCTAAAGAGAAGTTAATTCCTGTTAATAAGGGGTTAATGTTAATGTTCATTTTCCACATACAACTACTACGATCCTGATACCTTGGGGGTAGTTATGTTTTTGGTTCTCCCATTAAAGTGTTTATATGTTGAAGAGATTGCATTGGACATTCAATATAGGAAGTTTTAAAGGATGCTCATGACAGCAAGAGAGCAATGGAAAGTGGAAAAATGACTAAAGGTTGATGCTAATTACCTGGCAATAGCTACTTTTGGTTTAATGTTGATAATGGTGGGGTCATGGGTATAATTGTAAGTGATGTTGCTTGTCACCATCTGCTTGTCAAACTGCACACCGAGTTTCTCCACCATCGTGTCCAATGCCATGCTGGTGACACATGTGAGCTTTGTGTTATTAAAACTGAAATCAACACATGCACACATAGTTAACACACCTTCAAAGCTGACTCAAATCACGTCTGATAAACACTAGCCAGAAAGAGAGGCATAAAGTATTGATAAGACAGACGTTTGGAAAGTCATTTTTTAATAGAAAGTCTGTTTTCTAAATTACAAAAGGCTGCGGCTCAAGGCAAGTTAGACCATATGTTTGACAGCATTACTCGAGACTCCACTGTATGAGAAGTAAACCAATTATAAAAAACAAGGTTCTCTTGAAAGAATTGTTGCTCGACCGGGGGAAAATAATTTCAATGAATTCAAGGCAAGACCATTTATGCCTTTCAACTGCTCATTGTTGAAATCATCTCTGATATTCGTCAGAAATAGCGAGGGTATCAAATAAGCTGATGTGGAGAACATATTGGATGCCATATTGGCATAATTTTCATATATGAACCAGCAGATACTTTAGAGACCTTTTGGTGAGAACGGGATATAAATACCACAAAGTATTTCGGGGAAAAGTGAAAGCAACATTGCTAAGACTCTTAATGATAGCCATATTTAATGGAAAATGGCACCATTTTCATTTATAACTGCCTAGATATGATAATACGTCATTTGATTAAAACCCTATTTTGATATGCCATCAATTCGTTAGGAATGTAGATAACAATGGCAGCATCATGCAAATATTGAGGGACAATTTGCATTATATTCACTTAGTACACTATAATAACTCTTTTTGATGAAAATCCCATGACAAAATGTTTTTCCATTTATGAGAAGTTGCAATAGCGAGACTTTCATAAACGGCCATAATTGTGAACATTTTGAATGTCATATCAGAACCATTTACTTTGGAACCAACAATATATTATACAAAGTCTTCTTTTGAGAAACCGTGTCTCTATGACTTTCCATTTTTGGAGTAGTAACAAAAACAAGATATTCAAGATGGCTGCCATAGTGACCATAATGGATATCAGATACACCCTAATTCCACTGACGACTAGAACTCTTATCAATGCCATTTTACCTCCTCGCATGTGCATTCAAGTCTTGGGCAAGGCCAATATGGGTATTCTAGAAAGCATGCCAGTAGCTTCTCGTGTGTCAGTTGTTTTTACCTGGTTTCTTTCACCATCATGTATACTGGTCGCCATGTATAGCTTATTACGTGTTGAAATATGGTGTTAAACTTACAATAATGTTTACGATTAGCACGATATCATTAAAAGTCTTCCGATGAAAGCATAATTTCAATATGATCAGCCATCTAGGAGAAGTAGTGATAATAAGATTTTCAAGATGGTGGTGGCCGTAGTGGGGGTCGAATCGGTGTCAGTTTTATTTACTCACAACTAGACAACATAAGTCTTTCAATGGAAACACCTTACTGATGTGATCTTTCGTTCATTCAGAAGTATTGCGATAGTTTGCGAGAGTTTCAAAGTGACCTTGCTGGATTTCCGAGGAGCACCATTTTAATTTAGGACTAACTAGATATCATAAGATGTATTTCAGTAAACAAATGTGTATACGACCATCCATTCTGAAGATGAGCTAAAGCATGATTTTCAAAATGGCAGCAGTTGCAACCATATTGAATTTGAAGGTGGAATCATTTTTCATTTCGGACAACTAGACGTCATAAGATTTCTTCTGGTGGAAATGCTTTGTTAATATAACGATTTGCTCAGAAAGAGTCATGATTTTTTATGGTGGTTTTTATAGCATTATTCGATGTCAGATGAGAACCATTTAAATTTAGTAACAACTACAAAAGCGAATACATCTTTTAATACAAATCCTATGCTGATTCATGTATGACCATCTATTTAGTAGAACCTGCAATAACAAGACTTTCAATAAAGCTGTTGTATTGGGCCATAACGGATGTCTGAATTTCACCATTTCCAGTTAGAACCAACTAAACTATGGCATAATATGTATGTAAAGGTCTGCTGTAATCTCTGATTCTATAACCTATACAGTTCAAAAACAAAGTTGTTCAGCAAATTATGCGTTATGAAGCTTGAACCCAACCTGCTTGTTCATCGAGTTTGACACGTCTTTCAACAAAAAGTACATGCAAATCTTATATAAATGGATCTGTCTGTTTAAGAAGGTAATGCATAAGTGTAGAAAGAATGGAAACCCATTAGAAAACCCTAAATGCTTGTGTACAATGATTAACTATGATCTTTCTATACTTGAACAGAACATAAAGGTAAGTATAATTAGCAACAGTTGACATAGTATCAAAGAAACACCGAGCCGTGGTGGTTCATCAGTTAGCATACTTGGCTCACTGCCGAAATGGTGCAAGTTCGAATAATCCTACTGGACCAGCATAGGTCAGATAGATGGTGTCCCTAGGGCTATTCGCTTTACTCCAATCGCCTCGGCAGGCTCAAAATAACCTGTTTGTTTATTCTATTCCGTAACGCACCAAACTACAATTCGTACAAAAATAAAAAATAAAATCAAAAGCGTTCTACTCGAAGTGTGACAGGCAAGGGGTGAAGGCTGGAGGTGATAAGGGTTAGAGAGTTATGTGTGGTTTAGTGTACTGCAGTTTACCTTTTGACTTCACAGCTATGATTCCCAATCCAGACTTTTCTGTTGCTGCCTGTATTCATGTCATTCCCACTGATGGTCACCAGAGTCCCTCCTGATTTAGGGCCCCAGATGGGGCTGATCTCCGCAAGGACAGGATTCTGAAATATAAATATTAGGATATTGATCTTCGCATGTCTAAGCTAATTACAAGAAAAAAGGTTTAGATGAAAAACTGAACGTCTAAATATGCTTAAGAATATATTGACCACATTTTAACAGTGGACAGCACTATCAAACCAAAACAAGGGAATTGATTTCATTTGATTTATTTTTGCAAAAAGTTCAGATTTGCCAGAGATCAGAACAAGGTTGCCAGGGCTTCTATCTGGCACCCATGATCCAGGTATAGCTGTAAATGTGTAACCTTAAATCAATGTCAAACGTTTGGGGCTAGATAATGATTCATTCCAGGTATGAACTAAATCTATCAAGGGGTTTAGAATATAAAAACAAATTAAAAGCTAACCAAGACTCTAACAAACATTTACGGCTTACATTGACTTGCAAGGTGAATATGTATATCATAATAGAAAAAAAAACAAAAAAAAACATGTATCATGCCAAGTATAATGGGAATCTATCAATGGATTTTGGAAATATAAACAAGCGAGATTTTCATTCCAAATCTGTGATGCAAATTGTCTAAGACAGTGCGCGACATAAATGCCAGTCATATAGGTTAAACAAGAATATCTCAAATGGTGGCTGAAAAGAATTTCCACAAAATTCAAGACAAAACCATTTCTCTCGTTTTATGATGGAGTGTTGAATCTATCTCTGATATTCTTCAGCGAGAACAAGATTTTCAAATCAGTTGCTGTGGTGGACATGTTAGAAAACACTTCATACAATTTCATTTAGAACCGTCAAGCCATCGCATAGTTCTTCAGGTGGAACCGTCGTGTTGACGACTTTCCAATTTGAAGGAGAAACGATAACAATATTTTCAAGATGGATACAATGGTGACCATGTTCAATATCAGATTTACACTTTTTTATTTAGTACCAACTAGACATGCAAACACCGTTCTTGGTGAAAGAACAATGTTAATATGGCTAACCATCTAGGAGGATTAGTGATCACAGGAGTTTTAAAATGCCCATTTTTGGAGTCATTTTAGACGTCATATAGAGCCATTTTCATTATTGACCAAACAGAAATCACTCTATGCTGATTTGAGTGTAATGTTATCATTATATGTCTTGAAATATGTAACAGAAAGAAGTGAAATCAACATTTTAAGTAATTTTCAGCGAGTTCTCTTTTTCTCTCCAATAAAATGAGAACATTGAAGAGACTCTTAAGGTATAGTGAATTAAATCCCAAATAATTCGAAATGTTAAATCATAAGTCCAAACTTGTAGATTATAAATGAATTTTAACAGTTTTGAATTAGCAAACGAAAAACTTATCATCAAGTATGAACTATGTCATGCCATGAATATCTTTCATGTACGTATCATTTAATAAATGTTTGTGCTTACTCTACTTTCATTTTGGTTGCAATTATAACTGAGAAGATACATTTTGATAGAAACATTCTTGGGCAACTGACACTAACAGTAGAACTGAACAAAAACAATAAGTGTTATTGAAAAGCAATATGTATTTGTTCCAATGAAAACACAAAAATCAACTTATTCAACAAATATAATTTAGATCTTTCATTTCGTTCCATGATATGTTTCCAATAATGCGAATGGCTTGTGAAGAAAAGGAATTAGCTTGATAATACAGAAGAAAACCTGATGATTTCATACATTTCTGTATGGCATAAACCTCAGAGTTGTATCGCACCATGGTATTTTCTTGAAGGATGGCCTAATTCTCTGAGCTGCTAAATTCAAATCAGCTTAGGTGGCATCAGTAACCATGCCACTAAGGTAAAACAGTGAGTTAGCATATCAAAAAATAAATCATGAAAACGTATAATGGAGTTAAAGAAATATATGCAAATAACAAACTTTAACAAAAAACCTGCAACTGTTGACACGTATGCAAGCAAACTTGTAGGATATGTCTTTCTTATCGTTAAGAAATCAAAACAAAAAGTATATGATCCAAACAATAGTAATATGCAAAACTATTATTGAAAATGGACGGAACATATAATCATGGCATGCATGAATAACAATATAATATAATAATATGAGATGAAAGCCTGTGTGCCAGACCAACAAAAACCTTCCAAAGGCCAAAATAATTTGACCAAAACAAACGTATTTCGTACAATATATAAAATCAGACGTTTTGAAACAACAAATGTCATACACGAACTAATTGTACACACATTTACATACTTATTTACATCACTGAAATGTTTGTTTATTTTTTTATATTGATTATGTTGTAACACACATCCGTTATTAAATGCAACACATGCAACCTTTACACTTTTCACATTGTAATCAAGGGTTTTAAAGTCTATGCAGCAGGTGTCAATGTTTATTTTGCACTGTACAAATGATGTTAGTGTGTCTGCATTCAGGATCTTCCATCAATATGTATGAATAGTTTTATCGTAGAAAACGATATGTCACTGTCAACATTGCTGGGAAGCGGATGCCACCAGTACTAATTCTCTGGTTGATAACATCTAGCCACTAAGTACAAAAACTCCTTTTCTGGCCATCGTCTGTTAATACTGGCACACACTCATCATTCAGCATGCAAAATTCCTCAGACTCATCTTAAGCGCATCATGATCCAGATGTGGAGTAACTCAAAAAGGAAACTGTCGTTAATATAAGAAAAGCTATATGCAAGGAATTGTTGAAAACGCATTTTCAGTGTAATATTAACTTGTTTGGATTTATCATGGACTCATTATTATATATTTATATTTTTCCCCCACAAACCCTACGATATTACGGCAGGAGCTGTCCAAAAATTGAAACAATAAAAATTAAAGCAATCGCCAGAGTAGCAGTCCAGCGGTTTATACCACGTAAGCTGGTGATATGTTCTATTACAATTGTGTATCCTGTGTTTGAAAAGTTATGCATTTGCTATATGGTGTGCCGACTTTGTTCAGAGTTCATATAATTTGCAGTGCAACATATTTTCGAGCCATGCGAATGACGTCACTAAGTATCTGTACTTCATCCGTCGTGTTGGCAATGCATCGTCCCATTTAGATTACAAATCTGACCCACTTAATTCATAAACTTAATTTCAGGCAACGCGCGCCAGCTAAAAGTTTCCAAAATATCTTAAAATGGTAAAATCGTTGTTCTCCCTAAAAATGTATGTGTAGAGCACGTACTTGGCAACATGAAAGGATAACATGAGATTTAAATATTTTGTCATGCTTTTACTCACCTTAAAAGGTGCGCTAAAATTAAAATAATGCCAGATACGCAAGATTTGGGGTTTTACTTGATACGAAAACCAATAAATTTATTAATGCACATCTCTCCTACCTAGCAAATATTGTATCCAATACTTAAAAAATAACTGTAATAGTTTGAAAATCTAATCAGGTCATCACAATATGTAATAACATCTTCAAAGATGCCAGTAAAACTTATCAATGTAACTCAAGTTTTTTTTTTTTTTGTTTTTGCTTAATCCTGCTAGCATGGGTTAATGTTTGAGATGCAAAATTGTGCTTGGCCATACACTGCTGGATACTTCATGTGAAATACTTTCATTGATTCATTGGATTGAAATATCAGATATATTTTTCACTGCTGTGTCGATAACATTACGACCAAGAAATCTAAGCTTTTTAGACATTTTTGTAGTCTAGTGGCAATTAGCCTCCAATGCAGACTAACCAGGTTTAAATCTCACAATATGTAGACACTTTTTTAAGTATTTATATACTGTTATACCTTGATCTGGGTAGGGTACTGTGTTACTACTGATATTTTCTTTGAGAATATACACAAGCAGAATATAAATTATCAACCGCCAAATTATCGTGCTGGATATAGTAAGACATGTATTAAATATATTATAAATATTGCTAGGTAATACATTGGAACACAAAATAAAAGAAAATGTGCTTGCTCGGAGTGAATAATATAGATAGTCCATGCCAGTGTGAAAATATCAAGTATTTGCATTCATTGTATAAACAACTTTGAAAATACTGAGTTGATTGTCCAAATGAATTAAATATATTAATTATTTAGTTATTCATTCTTTTCAAGTAAATATTCCCTCGTCATTCAATAGATAACCTAGCACATCACACAAGTACTTCTTAATTGAAGTAAGCAAAACGATTTTGATAATTCAAACTTTTGTGTTTCATAGCATAAATGTCCTTAAGAAGCGGTACTGATAAAAATTATCCTAATAGGCGGGATACTGATAAAAGTTATCTTAATAGGCGGGGTACTGATAAAGGTTTTCCTAATAAGCGGGATACTGATAAAAGTTATCCTAACAGGCGGGGTACTGACAAAATTTATCCTAATAGGCGGGGTACTGATAAAAGTTGTCTTAATAGGCGGGGTACTGATAAAACTTATCCTAACAGGCGGGGGAACTGATATAAGTTATCCTAATAGGCAGGGTACTGATAAAGGTTATCGTAATAGGCGGGGTACCGATAAAAGTAATCCTAATAGGTGGGGTACTTACAAACGTTATCCTAATAGGCGGGGTACTGACAAAAGATTTCCTAATAGGTGGGGTACTGATAAGAGTTATCTTAATAGGCGGGGTACTGATAAAAGTTATTCTAATATGCGGGGTTCTTTAAAAGTTATCATAATAGGCGGGGTACTGATGAAAGCTATCCTAATAGGTGGGGTACTGATGATAACTACTTTACTAGGCGGGGTACTGATAAAAGTTATCCTAATAGGCAGGGTACTGATAAAAGTTATCCTAATAGGCGGGGTACTGATGAAAGCTATCCTAACAGGTGGGGTACTAATGATAACTACTTTACTAGGCGGGGTACTGATAAAAGTTATTCTAATAGGCAGGGTACTGATAAAAGTTATCCTAATAGGCTGGGTACTGACAAAAGTTATCATAATAGGCAGGATACTGATAAAAGTGATCCTAATATGCGGGGTACTAAACAAAGTTAATCTAATTGGCGGGGTACTGATGGATGTTATCCTAATAGGCGGGTACTGATAAAAGGGATTCTAATAGGTGGGGTACTGATGATAACTACTTTACTAGGCGGGGTACTGATAAAAGTTATCCTAATAGGCGGGGTACTGATAAAAGTTATCCTAATAGGCGGGGTACTGATAAAAGTTATCCTAATAGGCGGGATACTGATAAAATTTATCCTAATAGGCGGGGGAACTGAGGGGAACTGATAAAGGTTATCCTAATATGCGGGGTGCTGATAAAAGTTATCCTAATAGGCAAGGTACTGATACAAGTTTTCCTAATAGGCAGAGTACTGATTAAAGTTATCCTAATACGCGGGGTACTGATAAAATTTATCCTAATAGGCGGGGGAACTGATAAAAGTTATCCTAATATGCGGGGTACCGATAAAAGTAATCCTAATAAGTGGGGTACTGACACAAGTTATCCTAATAGGCGGGGTACTGACAAAAGATATCCTAATAGATGTGGTACTGATAACAGTTATCGTAATAGGCGGGGTACTGAAAAAGTTATCCTAATATGCGGGGTACTGAAAAAAGTTTTCCTAATAGGCCTGGTACTGATAAAAGTTACCCAAATATGCGGGGTAGGGATAAAAGCTATCCTAATAGCTTTGGTACTGATAAATGCTATCGTAATAGGCGGGGTACTGATAAAAGCTACTTTAATAGGCGGGGTACTGATAAAAGTTATACTAATAGGCGAGGTACTGATAAAAGTTATCCTAGTAGCTTGGGTACTGATAAATGTTATCCTAATAGGCGGGGTACTGATAAAAGGTACCCAAATAGGCAGGGTACTGGAAAAAAATCTACCCTTAATCATCAATTTTAGTTTATGAAGATACATAATAATTTTACCTCACCACTAACAACCCAAATCGTGTTTGTATACATTAATTACACAACACTTTTTCAATCCGAAAATATTCTTTAGCACCTTGTAATTTCAATGAAGTTTTTTTTTTAAAAAAAATGCCATTTCAAGCTAAGAACTGCACACAACTAAAAGACTGATTCCACTAATAAGATTTTAAGACAGAATTGAAGAATTATTTAACAAACTTAGGACACAATATGAGAACTAGGATGACAGTCATGTTCCCACTGAATTCATTTATGAAACATTCTGAAAGATGTATGCAATTTCTGGTTTCTTGCTGAAAATTTACCAAAGTTTTCCTAATAGGTAGAATACTGATAAAAGTTATCCTAATAGGCGGGATACCGATAAAAGTAATCCTAATAGGCGGGATACCGATAAAAGGAATCCTAATAGGTGGGGTACTGACAAACGTTATCCTAATCAGGTACATTAGATTGTTTGCAGTGGGAATACCAATGTCCTGAACTCATATCCAAATAAACATTCTTACCTACAAATAATAATAACCTTAATATCTAATCTACAATCATGGACAAAACTTAGCTATGTAATAAAGCACTTACAAGAAAGACATCAGTCATGTAGGCCCAACTCCCACCCAAAATTAAATACAAAGGTAAATCACGATACAAATCAACGCATAACATATAGGCAATGCCATCAAGTTTCTATTTTGGGCCTAACCCATGTATCCTATTGTCATGACTTCCAGAATATCCTCCTATTATTCACAAAGAGTTGAAAATGTGAGTTTTCCAGTATAAATGGTACATATATCTGCTGTTTAGATAAGTTTCTTACATTTTGTTTCAAAAGATAACTGCGACAAAACATTTGAGCACGAAGTTTCATTCACGTTTGTTTTCGTTATGTTTTGAGAGTGAGCTCATGTAAAAGTGTTATATAACTAATGCCCTTCTCGACTGAAGTAAGCACAAGCATTCTAAAGAAAGAACATTATGTGCTTTAAGTCATTTTCTTGAATGTACTTAAAGACGGAAAATTTTAATAGCTACCTTAATCGTACGTTTTACACAAAATCATGTATACGCACAGACAGAATCTATATACAAAACTTAAACCACTAATACAATTCTTGGAAATTAAACTGGAAAATAAAAGTCCATGCTAATATTATCGCTCATAGCCTGACAACAGTCATTAGGTATATAATGCAACGTTACTCCCCTTCCAGGCTGGTACCCTGCCCTACTAATAATCAGTTGTCTGATTCCTATAGTAATAGGGAATTGCACATACAACTTACCACATAAGAAAATATAATGCGACTGGCTGTCGCATTATACTTGTTGATTGTAACAACTAGTTTACCAGTTCCAGTGATGGGACTAGCTCCACTGACACACACTATCCTGAAATGTACAACATTATTTTGAAAAGATTAAAAATTAAAACCCCAGTTATTTAAAGCTGCAACATACAGATATAAATGTTGCTTTGGCTGGGGTAGTTAAGGTATAGGGCTGATGTTTCTAAAGGTATTGAGCTGAGATATACAGAGTATGGGGACGATTGTGGTTAAGTTACAGGGCGAAAGATACCTAAGGCGTAAGGCATATATGGTTAAAATATAGAACAGAGGTGGCCAAGGTACAGTTTGAAGTGGTCATAGTTAGGAGCACTTATGAACAGAGGTAAATATCTAGTCATCTGCTTTTGTTAGTTTACCTTTTAATATATATTTAATTTGCAAGGTCTGTTCTTATTTCACAATGATTATATGCTACGTGTATTTGTATTTCGTAATTGATTTATTTCCAAAATCAGGTTAATAGACTACCTGATGAATAACGTTTATTTTGTAAACAGCATACTATATAGCTAATGCTTCCCTATATTTATATATAAACTATTCAGATCATTATTCTTATTATTAATTCAGCCTTGGATATTTTCGATTATATCATTGTGCTACATCAAACGACTGTTATTATTGGCAAATAAAACATCCCAAATTATTGGCACATCAACACATTTAACATTGAAATTTTTAGGAATATCACTGAATTAAATTGAAACTCTATACCTTTGGATCTGAGATATAATGTTTAGGACTATATAGGATTTAATTCACAAAAGTATAAGTTTTTTTGAATTTTTACTTTGTATTCTCGAGTAATTATTTCTTGAATTTTACAAACTTTCACTCTTTTTTTGTTGTTTAGTTTACGATCATTGAGTAGTAACAAACTGTAAATTAAAATATTAACATCAGCAAGGATACAAACTGATTACAAATTAAGTTCAGATCGTCAAACTTATTATTGACAGAACTAGCAGCATGTAGAGATTTTTTTGCATTCTTAATTGTTGTAATCTGCATTGAAGATATATAAAAAATGTCTCAGTGCCCTTCGCCTTTCACAAAAATTAGCTGTTAAGCATGCCACTGACCCTAAATGAACTTGACCGCTTATAGCAATACTTACTGCACAGGAGCAATGTACTGATCTTTCATAGGAATGCACTGAATTTTGGTATTATTTTCAAAATAGACACCACTGATATCCTCAAAACGTAAACCAAGATTAATTCCTGTGATGGTGATAAATGTACCTCCATCCTTTGGCCCTGAGGTGGGTTCGATCTGAAAAATATTTATTGGATTTTATTCTATATATGCATTTTACTGCCTAAAGTAACTTGCGAAGTTTTGTGCCTTACAAGAGTTATATTTATTCAAAGATAAGATCTTAGGTTAAAGAGATCATGTTGCTCTCGTGATGTTTTGTTACACAAACTTGAGTTTGCAGGATTAATGCAACTTTGGCAAACATTTGACTACAGGATCTGGTGTTAATAAATTGTAATTTCTTAAATTTTACATCTGCAAACCTTCGACCATAATTTGTAATGCTGACACTCCATTTGTACCTCTGCTAACACAGGCTGTGATGCTAGCACCTGTTATTTCTCAAATTGTACAGAGACACATCTTGTTTTTTCTACACAAGTACTTCTATTTTTTCGGACATTTATTTACCTATTTGTCATCTCCCTTATTGGTAGGATTTGATACATGGAATTGTGCAGACTTAATGATAAAATGGTGCTGGAAAAATGGTATTTTCCGATACTCGTCAGCATGTCCAAAATACTCAAACAAGAATGGATTGATTTAATCTGTATACTGCTAACATCTCTGATGTGAATATTTAGATTTAAAATGACATGAAGAAAAAAACTTATTCATCGTATACTGGCTGTTCCATTATAAAGTACTTCCAATAATATCACTCATAATGCCACTGATCGCACAATCACTATTTCAGGGTTGGGCCATTACAAACCACATCATTCATTGTATAGTGGACTTTCCAGTATACATTACCTCCAGTCACATGATTATACACTACTTCCAGTCACATGATTATAATGCCAATGATCTTACCTTCATGATTTCGGGGCTTGGGCAGGTCTCAGCTGCGGAGAGCCACATGGAGGAACATTGACTTTGGATGGTACAGTTTCCGTCACACCATCCACATTCGTACTGGTTATTGAGAGTCAGGCATCGAAAACATGAGTCTGCCATCTTGTCACATTTGTACATGATTACTGAAAGAATAAATAAAAGCACTCTATAGAACATGTAGAATTGAATCATTCTTGTATAATACAATGATACAAAAACTTAGGAGAACATGTGTAATTCAATCATTCCAGGGTAATACTTGAAACACAAGAACTATAGAGACCATGTAGAACGGAATCAGTCTTGAGGAATACAAGCATTTTAGAGTATGTGTAGAATTTAATCATTCCCAAGTAATGCACGAAAAAAAAGCAATCTAGAGAACATACAGAATTTAATGATTCCTGCGGAATAAAAGTAATGCAAGCACTACCGAGACGGCAAGGAATAAAAACACTTTAGATAATATCTGGAATTGAGTAATTCTTGTAAAATATAAGAAATAAAAGCACTATAGAAACATGCATTTAATCATTCATTGGAAATGGGTGGAATGCAAGCACTTAGTAGAACATGTATAGTTTAATCGTTTCTGGAGAATAATAGAAGACATTATGTATAATTTGATAAGTCATGGAGAATACAAGCTCTATAGAGAACATATAGAATTTAGCCATTCATCAGGAATATGAGCACTCTAGGGAACATGTAGTATTTAAACTCTCCAAAAGGAATAAATGGAATACAAGCATCTAAGAAAACATGTATAATTTAATCATTCCTTAGGAACTCACGAAATTCAAGGAACCTAGTATACATGGACAATTTATTCATACATGGGAAATGCAAGGAATGCGAGTATTGTAAAGGATATGCAGAATTCAATCGTTCCTTGGGAATCAAAGAAACTCAAGCAACAGAGAGACCATGCATAAATTAATTATTCCAGGGGAATCCACGAAATACAAGCAACTAGTGGTTATGTAAAATTGAGTCGTTCGGTGGAATACACGGAATACAAACTCTAATGAAATTGGAGGATATAATCATTCCTGGGTGTTACATAAAATAAAATTGTTCTAGACAATATGTAGACCTGAATCACTTCTGGGAATATAATGAGTACATACGCTCTAGAGAATATGTATAATTCGTGTGTAGTACATGAAATAGAAAGCACTCTAAAGAATGTGTAGAATTTGATCTTCTTGATGTAGGCGATGAATACAAGCAATCTAAAGAACATGCCGAAAGATGTAACCAGACTAAGGTGTTCCCCTCCAGGAGACGGAGATCGTTGATTAAATCTCTACACTGTGGGAGAATAGTGGTGGCCTGATTGATTCCGTTGTTATAGATGTGTCGACATGGAATACCTAAGACATGCCGCATCTGGATCTAAGGAAAAGACAACAAAGACATCATCTGAGGGAGAGAAGACACATCAATATAGTGGTGGATCTCACATCACATAGCAACAATTAAGAGAGAACATATAAAATGGGCATGTGGATCCAATTCCGTTCCCTAGACAGATGAGCGAAACACAACTCCCTATCTCTATTTTGTTCAAATGGTAACTTAGTGAGTGGGGTATCAAGCCAGCCCGTCTCTTTAGAGTGGCGATCATGGCATGGTGACTCTAAGAGCATTTATCGGTGGCCGGCGCTTGGTGATTTCTGACCGATAACTGGTGCCTAGTGAACAGGCGAAGACTCGTTCAGCAATGATGATCTGATAGAATAATCTCTTTTAGAAAAGCTAAAATCTAGCAAAGATTTATCATCTGACAAACAGTGTTTTTTAACCAAAGGTCTATTCAAGCATGACAGCTGCACTCTCCCATCTTCGGGAAGACTTGAGTCAGGCAATGGAAACTCAACCACCCTTACTATGCATCAACAACCAGGGAAGTGCCAAGGATCTCTTCTTAACTGAAGCTGACAGCTTTCTATCATTAGGCAGATGTCCTGAGGCAGCAAATTCATGAACAAATTTGAAGGAATTACTGATCTCTGCCTGGAACAGACAGCTTTGTATCAAGAGGCAGAGTTTCTGGAGAAATATGAAGTAGTTACTGATCTCTGCTTGGCTGGAAATGGCAACATGCCTACAATATGGAGTGTGTGACATCCCTCATACGATCAGAGGGATTATATTGAGACAAGAAGGAGGAAGCAGGATACTTTTTCCTTCCTCTATAAGTGCATGACTTTCAGCATAGTCCCACAACACACCATCACAAAGACAACAAATCGAACTAAAAGAGTACATACACACTTGGTCATGATATATATACTGGATTGGTGTCCTGAATGGTGTTCTTATGCTCACATTTACCTATACCTTGAGTGTCCTACAAGGCCTCCTTATATCCATATTTACCCACACCTTGAATATCCTACAAGGCCTCTTCATACCAATATTTGCCTACACCTCGTTGCTTACAAGGCCTCCTTATTCCCATATTTACATACAACTTGAGTGCCCTACAAGACCTCATTATACCCATATTTACCTATACCTTGAGTGTCCTACAAGATATCCTTATACCCATATTTACTCACACCTTCAGTGTCCTAAATGGACTCCTTATGCCCATATTTACCCATACCTTCTGTGTCCTAAATGGACTCCTTATGCCCATATTTACCAACACCTTGAGTGTCCTACAAGGCCTCCTTATACCCATATTTACCCACACCTTGAGTGTCCTAAAAGACCAGGCCATTTTCTAGCGCAGGGGCGTCAGGATGGCTTGGGGGGGGGGGAGGCGTTTTACCCCACGGAGGCGTTTTGCCCCCCTCTACCCTACTCATATTTACCTACACTTTGAGTATCCTATAAAGCCTCCTTATACCCATATTTATCTAAAACTTGAGTGTCCTACAAGGCCTACCCATGCCCATATTTACCAGCACCTTGAGTGTCCTACAAGGCCGTCTTATACCCATATTTACTCACACCTTGCAACATAATATAGGCTGAAATAGATCAAATGGAGAAAAACAGAATGAAACCAAACATGGGTAGGATGTACTTACCCTAACACTAATTACTAAGACACGGTTTACATGTACTGAAGCACCACTTCACTACGCAAGGTGTAAAACCATCCTTGAGAAACATTGCGACAAAACATAGCTATACAAGGTAAGTGTAAAAACTGGAGAATGTGACAAAAAAACCAAATCAACAATGATTTGAAAATAAGCCAGAAAACAGCTTCAAAGGCGATCAGTTATTAAACATGTACATATTCCGAATAATCCCCAAAATAGATTAATATATTATGTATGTTGGATATGACAAAGGAATCAGACAAGAATCATGCTGGTTGTTTTAGATTATAGATCTTCAATTAGTAATTGAAAGAGGAAACATTAAGCTTGGACTTTGGACTAGCATCCTAGAAAAAGGCAAGCAATGAATTATGAGGAGTTCAGGTATTATTGCTATTAAAAGATAAGTTTAAAGTTGGTTACATAAAATTACCTAGTTTTCCTCTGTTGGTGTGCCATCATCACGCTTCCTAATTCGCATACAATAATGATAATAATAATAATAATAATAATAATAATAATAATAATAATAATAATAATAATAATAATAAATCTTTTACCCACAGAGTGATATTGGATGCACTTAAGAGAAATGTTCCACGGTCACTAAGAACTGGCAAGGTGGATGGTTTGATTAACAGTCACCCTTTAGAACGCCATACATATATTTGTCCTACATGGAAGACACCCAATAGTACATTATCTCCGCTATTTATTCTACATGAAAGATTCTAGTTTCCAATCATTGATATATTGTGTTCTGACTAGTTTTTTGAGGAGATTTCGTTCAACATATTTTGCCAAGTTTATGCAGAACATATATTATAATTGATGTCATTATCTGACATCTTTAATTCAGAAAAAGATTACTGCATGGCAGCGCTGAAAGCGTTACGCTTTTTTTATCCATTGCACTTAATGCCAATGTGAATACGCATACAAAAGTGCAGAATACTTTTTCTTGAGTGTATGGGCAGATCTTGTTTCTGTTAGATTTGGGGCATACATGAGTTGCAACATTTCACGTTTTGCAAAGCTTTCAGTGTGTAACACAAAGTTGAAATGATGATACAGTTTGATCTTTCAGACATTTGGATGCAATTTCCAAGATAGCTTGAAAGTATGTAATCAGGATGTACCAAAGCACCTATAATAACATCCAAAACTGGATAGCTTAATTATGCTATATTGTGTTATTGACTACAACAATTATAAATTGAATAGATTCCAGATGAACAAAATATTTGTACCTTGTATTTTGTCTAAGTTGTCGAGATTCATGCTGAGATGCGCCCATGAAATTTGAAATGGCACTTTCATTGTATTTGCATCACCCACATAGGAGAACTGAAATTAAAAAGTGGACAATTTCAGCAGTTTGTTGTTTTATTATATGTTTTTGCGTTTAGCACATTTCTCATCCAAAAAGCTTTCCTTTTTATCTCATGTATCAGCTCAAACTTATTTAGATGCTTATTATTTTGTACTTAGTCTAACCAATCGTTATGTAAATAAAGCATGCTATAGGCAAATAAATGTTTCATAATAGAATCAATTGTCCGTCACTCAAATTGTCCAAATATCGTATGATGAACCTAATAGCAAGAACAGCATAGAGTCGATTTGAAATCAATTAGTAAACGGTAAATAGCAGGGGGAACTACTGACTCCAATTTGATTGAAAAAAAGGAACTTAGCTCTCAAAGTGCAAAAGCGGATATGTAACTGGTAATTCAACTACAATATGGCTCAAATTATAAGTAACGATTGCAAAGATACAGCATTTACAGGATGGGTCTAGCAACAGACGAATAGCTAGAGAGATGAGTGATGGAAAAATACATTACGATAGGGCCCTTGCATTTCAATGCATGGCCCTAGTTACACAGATATATGTTATACATAAGTTTCAATAGATAGCTCCCTGTAAAGGACGCATATTAATAAAGGACATTTATAAAGTCATTTTTCTTGTTTGATTACCATTATCAACCTTGTACACGAAGGACAGAAATTAAAATAACTTTAATTGTATTATCAGTATCAACCTTGATATGAAGGACACCTGTCCTGTCTATATAGAACACATATATGACAGTATTTCAAATTGCTGTCTTCATTTCATTACAAGTATCAACATTTTTATGAAGGACACCTGTCCATAAAGGACAATATTTTAGGTCGAATTGTTTTCATTTTATTATCATTATCAAGCTTGATATAAAGTACATATCTATAGAGGTATTTTAGGTAGCATTTCTTCCTTTATGTATCAGCCATTATATGATTAACTCCTGTTCATAAAGTCACATTTTTGTTTTTCACCGAATTTCCCTTAAAGATGTTTGCTTATTTTACTTTTATCTAAATAGTATATATTCTCTAAAATAAAGTCCTTCTTCTACCGAGCTGCTGTAGTTCCGTGGTTATAAAGCTGGACTCCTGACCTCTACAGTGCAGGGTTTAAATCCTACTCATATCAGGCCTGTTTGACGTGAGGACAGGTTATTTTATCCCCACTGACTCAGTACGATATAATATTTTATGTGCTGTCAAACCTCAATCAACCTATCAATCAATCAATCATCCTCCACACATAGACAGCAAGTTGCAAGGAATAACACATTTGTGTATTGTACTTACATGTACGAGTTCACATTCAATGATGCTTGTTCCATTGGGAAGATTTGTCACGTTGGCATTGACCTGTTTTTCATTGTCCAGATGAAATAAACAACTGAGTCGGGTTTGAAATTCCTGCGAGAAACACAGTAATAAGATAAAAGTTATGTAATAGGTACAAATTAAGAGTCCTCAAATAAAATTTATGTAATAGCTACAATTTAGGGATCACAAAGTATGAAATTAAAGATAGACCATATGTATGTAATAGCTGCATATTAGAGGTCACAAGATCAAACTAACGCCATAGGTAAAAGGTAGAAATAACAAAACATGAATTTAAATAAATCCCTCTCCTCATTATCACATCAAAGTATGGGTCCCTAACTGTATCCTGGACGTGCCATGGTTTGTGCCCTCAACTTAAATTTTACTCTTATATTATAATGTTGCCAGAAAATATTAGTATCGTCCTAGTAAGTGTTTAATTATATCTGCTTAATTTACTCATATCTGCGAAATGTTTAAAAACTCTATAAACTCTGTTCCATTAACTACGTTTCCAAGCGTGTCCGATTTGTTTATTCCTATATATACCTTTATGTTTAGTGCCCCTGAAATAAATGCCACGTGATGTAAGATTGCAATTCTTGCAAATAGGTCAAGGTATATAAATAAATCATTGCTGATATCATGTAGTATTAATATTTGTATCTGTAATACATTTCAAATTCATATTAGCTGTAATTAAACACTTATAAGTAATGATGACAAAATATCGAAGAAAAAATATGATGCGTTTTTTATATTTTTTCTTTCTAATTTTCGATAAAATTATCGTATTTATAGATGTAAGTAGTCAATTGGAGCGATAGGGGGAAATTGAGTTTCAATGAGAAAATGGCGGAAAAATGTATACGGCAAAGGAAATTAATTGGGTAAAAATATATAAAGGGCAAAAGAGGAATTGAACATAGGAATGGTACTTGTGCCACTTGGGGGCATACCGAAAATGAAACATTGGTGACGTCATGGGGTTTTATAGGGACCAAAGGGGTTTTATAGAGACAAGCATAGATATTCATACATATACATACACAAACAAACAGATACACATACAAATACCTATGCAACATAAAGACAAAATTTTGGGCAACGAGTAGAGATATTTTCGAGGCGGTGGAGTGGTCCTGAAAAGGGCCATTGGGTTCTTCTTCTTTTATTGCCTCCATTTTTCCACCAATGTATTACTCTTGGAGGAAATTCATGTTCGTCTTCTTTTCATCATCTAGGATCCATTCAGGCTGACCCATAGCTCTGAACTTTGTCTTGACTTTGATTTAGTTGTTATTTAGTCTCTTGAGTTCTTCCTGTTTCTTCTTATTTTCCTTATCTTTTCATTCCTTGACCAATGTGGTCTTGATCTTTTCCGCTTCTTCCTTTATGACTTTCCTGACAAGAATATCAGCTTTTATAAGGCATTAGTTACTCTTTTTCACACATCTTAAGGGCGGGTATGGCCAATAGGCACATGCCTCTATCTTTTCTAAAACGTCATCATTTACCACCATCAAGTCCAAGGTTTTCTTCAATCGACCCACTTTACAGTCTTCATAGGATATAACACCTTTCATTTCCTCCCACCATACCTCTTTGAACAGTTCTTTTGCTTCTTTGATGGTCGACTCCCGCCGCCTTGTAATGCAATACATAGTAGCTTGATATCTCCATTCTCTATCAAATACTCCACCAACACCATTCAATGCCAAACATATCTCCAACCATCTGTGCCGCCCTCACATCAACTATACATCATATACAAAAGAGACAGTAGCGTGGACTGAAAAGAAACTTTCTTTTCAACTTTTCTTACAAACCAACACGCTATTGCAATTAAAATACACATTACGCCATACTAACACACTATACAATCAATTCTAAGCAGCACATATTGGTGGAGGAAGCTTTTCTTCAAAAAAGCATACAGTTATAAATGTTACCAAACACACACACACACACAAACACACACACACACACACACACACACACACACACACACACACTATCCCACAAACAAAGTTAGTATTTATAGTCACACCACTAAACCCTTACGTACAAACACACACTCACACTAAAGGTGGGTGATGTGTTTTTTGTTACGGAAAAAGACACATACACACACAAATACCAACACAGTAACATACAAACTAAATATTTTGGCACTGGAGTAATATCACTTTATTAGAGATATGGTTGGCTCTGAAAAGGGCCATTTTGTTTGCAATCTTCAGTGCAATTGGTCAATGCCCGCATCTCCCAGGCCTAGTATCACAAACTTACTGTAACCTCCATCTATCTCCACCGCGACGATTAATCGTGATGGAGAGTGCTGAGTGGATCTGAGTGGTCTCGGAATCTCAATTGTTTTATTAGGGATCCTGTAGACTCGTTCTCTCACTACTCTCCATTGTGGATGTGCATGTTGCCGTCGATGCTCCCACTCTTGCCGCTGTCTCTCCAGTTCCAAATCCCAGTTTTTAATCTGGAGAACAGCGACTATCAGTGGTGCTATTTGGTGGAGTGGGGGTAGTGGTGTCCTCGACAAAAGTTTCACTTCGCAGGTTCGCCGCATGATGAAACAAGGCAGTATCTGCTTTTTCCACTTCTTTTTACCTTTTGCTTCCTCCTCTTCTATCTTCACACCTTTCATGAATCATCTCCATAGCCAGCTGGTCCAGGAGGCAGCGAACATATTCATGGGCATATTTAGCTCTAGCAATTTTTCTATTCTGCTCATCTTTAGGATTGTTGAAAAGTCAATGATGGGTAGTCATACTGACTACAATACTGCTCTACACGCCTGAAGCACGGATGTCCAGAAAAACATGCCCTCGCACAAATAAATAATACACACACCACACCACCTCCAAAACATGGACCGAGCCGACCTAAAAGAAACACTCTTTTCAACATTTTACATACAATCACACTATAACTAGAATAAAAATATACAACCATACAACAAACCTTCCAAACACAAGCGAATGTATGACTTGTTTTTAGGCACACCTCTTTACCCTTATATGCAAACACACATTAGAGTAGAGAGATTTGTGAGGGAAAAAGACACACATACTACCATACAAATAAAAACAGTTTTAATAATGGAGTAGCATCTCTTTGCAAGAGATCTAGGTACCGCTGTAAAGGACTGTTATGTCTTGGCAATCTCGTAGCATCTGTGAGGATTGCAACGTCTCGCTGCAGGCTTTTCTATGGCATAAGGCCCACTTCTGTGGAAGCAGAACGAGAACTCATTGGTATCCACTCTACAATTCACAAAACCTCAATCTTGTTCCTGCTGTTGTTGTAGCTACTGATGTTGTCTCTGCTTTTTCTGCAGCCTATACTTCACTGTCCATTCTTCTTGCTCCTTGTTCATTTATTCTCTAAAGACCTCTTCTATCAGGTATTGTGCCACGTTTATCATCCTAACATTCTCTATATCTCACGGCTTCTGAATCAAGTTCTGCCTGACTCAACATAAATGTACATGGGCATCATTTCAGCTACATTAATTTCGAAGGCATATTTTATCTGTAGATGAGTCAGTGATGGATGGACATACTGCATTACGTTATGGGATTTAAGTCGCCAGTGTCTATCAGACCTTTGCAACCAGTTTATTTCCACTGAGTTCAACGAGAGGGTAGGTATGCAGCCACTATCCCCCGCGGCTCTGTATGCAGTGCATAGTACTAAATTGCAATGTCCAGGCTTGGCAAGAGCTAGAAGAGACGACGGAAGGAGCGGCGTCAGCGCCACAGCAAGCACCCCCGACATCGAGGAAATACTGTCGACATAGGCGGATGTCGAGATAAGTGTTGTGGGGGAGGACTGAAAAAAGATACAAGTTAAATTCGTCAGTAAGGGGTGACCTGTCATCAATGAGTAACATTTACACTTTGAGAAAACAATGGACATTTTGAGTACATGAAGACAAATCCAGTGTTAAATACACTTGTTTATTGACAAATTACATTTTGGTTACTTTTGTGTAATAAGATCCACAATAAAATATTGCATCGGTCACATCATGACATGAAAAACATTCTTTACGATATTCAGTGTCGGCATTAGCACATGGTTGCATATTTGTTATTTACATGCTTCAAGTACATGTACTTAATTTGGCCTAGATTTTGGTCAGTCAGTTCCGATCTTATTGAGGCTACCAAGGGGATGGGGCTATTCACAGGGAAATGAAAACCTGTCAAAAAGTTGGTTTAAACAGTACGTGTATTTAGTTATAGAAGTCATCGTGAAAAGTACATAAAAACGAACAAGAGATATGTAGCTGATATGATTAATGAAGGCAAAATATTGTATACATTGACACATGCTAATGAGGTATTAAAATACAATGATTCTTACAATACACGTACAATATCGTAACAATGTCAGCTCAAGTGGTATGCGTTACGAATTCTCTCAAAATACCAATCCAACCATCTTACGATCCAAGCCCTTGCAAAATGTAACAAACCATATTGCACAAAAGGGAAAATAAAATAATACCCAATGGGAAAATAGTTATAGACCTAAAATGAGAACTGAAAATTACGAATATCAACCCAGAAAAAATACGGTACTACGAAGATTCGCCATGGACCTGCCCCATCCCCCAAATCGACTTTAGCCTACGAGAATTAGGAAACAAACAAAACGACCCAATAGGATTAGAGCATCAATATTATCGTACATAGACAATACAAATTAGACCCACACCCTAATATTTACAGATGGGTCCAAAACAAAAATCCTAAATAAAACGGCAGCAGGGATAATAATTCCAAAATTACGTATCTCCTTTGGAAAAAGACTACCAGACCAGTGTGCAATTTAAACTGTAGAATCAATGGCAATACTAGCGGCACTTACCTATGTAAAATCCTATCCAACAACTAAAACAGTCATTCTAAGCGACTCGTACAGTGTGTACTGCTATCCTTGGCAGCCGACCAATCAAAGAGTAGACCTAATATGACTAACCATGCAAGAACTCTACTCAAAGAAATTTAACAAGCCAACAAACAAGTCGAATTCGTCTGGATCCCTTCACAAATCCAAATTCCAGGCCATAAAAAGGCAGACGCAGAAGCAAGGAACCATACCTATGAACCCATGGGCAAAAACATTGCCTACAGCGTCACTGAAATCAAAAGTATTATCCGGAACAAGGTTAATGCCATGTGGCAATAACAATGGGACAAGCCAGACACTAGTAGGCAATTATACAAAGTACAGAATAAAGTAAATAGGAAAATTAAGTATCCGACCTTTAAAACCCCATATGACACAACAATAATAAATCGAATAAGAACAGGCAAAACCCTATTGGCAGGATTCGCAGGGAAACACATAAAAAGGGGAAAAACTGCAAACTGCCCCCACTGCCCAACTCCAGAAACAATTGAACATGTGCTAAATACATGCCCCAACTATAACTAGGAGAGAGCCGAACCAAAAACTCAACAGGAACTAATAGGAGAACGAAGCACATACCCGGAGATACATGTGGGAAAAACAAGAATCTAGGAAGGACTTATAACAACATTGTGCAATTCATTAACAAAATAGGAAAAAGGGAACAAATATAATGTAAGGTGCCACTATAAAATAGAATTAAAATAATAGCCGTAAAGGAAAAACACCAACAAAAACAAACAAAACAAAACAACAAAAAACATACACAAAACCTGCACACCGTCCACATAAACAGGAAAAACAATAACCATTAAAAAAAAATAAGTCAAAATATTGCACACTCCGATCCACAGTAGCAAAAGTCGGAGCCGTCAAACGACACTGCTTTACAGCAACGACTATAAAAATATTAGTTTATATAAGATAGGAGATAAAATGCCATTATAACAGTCGCTACGAAAAACGTACACACACACATTAAGGAAAATAAACTATCACTAAAAATGAAGTAAGACACAATATGGCACCACCCCAAACAAGAAAACAAAAGTCAGAGTGGTCAAAATGACATTGCGTTATAGCAACGACTGTAAACAGTTGCCGGGGTCCTTTAAAATAAAAATATTATCTTAAATAAAACAAGAGATAAAGTGACATTATAACTTAAGCTAAATAATAATCGTTAAGAAAAACACACACATATTAGTGATTTCCATTACCATTAAAATGAACCAAGATACAAAATGGCACACATCCCGATCCACAAAAATGTAGGAGTGGTCAAAACGAGTCTGCTATATAGCAACGACTACAAACAGTGCCAGGGGTGCTTTAAAATAAAAATCATAGTAACTTAAATATGACAAGAGATAAAATACCACTAAAACGTACACTATATAATAGCCGTTAACAAAAACACGCATACACACAAACAGGAAACACCAAAACCAATAAAGACACAATAAGCATAATTTAATCGAAACTAGCCACATGGTCAAGGGACACATACAAAACAACTCCTATCCCAGACACAGAAAGTTTACATCGGACATGCCATTAGTAAAGAAGATCAGGAGACAAGCGAAGGACCAAAACATCAACGGGCACGAAAAAGAAGAAAACAGCTGAAATAAAGAAGAGCAGGAAAAAGACTCAACACAAGATAGAAGTACAGACCACACTCAACAAGAAGGAAGTGCAAAAGAAGAGCAGAAAGAGAAGAACACCAGGCAAAAACCTCCTGAATACTTAGGGAAAAGAAAGTATAACAGAAAAGCAATTGCCCCGAAATGATACTTAAAAGGCAAACCCAAAAGTGTGACAAGATTTGCCATCCATGAATAATGAAAAGAATTGCCATCAGTTAACAAAACTAAAATAACCCAGACCCGTACAACATCCTCCTTCCATGACCAACACAATTCACATATGTATGCGAGAGAGTGTCCGTGAAAGTTTGTCGGAATGTATATTAATTGAGCTTACATACTAACAGAAATAGGAACAGGGATATCTATAGCTTGCACACAATATGCAGCACACACTCCTAAACCCCTACTTCCCCCCCCAAAAAAAAACCCAGCAAAAAACAAAACAAAACGATACAACCCACACATGTTTACCACATAGAGGCGTTCTATCTGACCCAGTAAAGCCCTCTTTAGACTAACAACTTGCAGACCATGACAAGTATGTTTTAGATTCCAACTTGAGATATTTGAAACACAAATTAAGATCTCAAAAAAGTGAGAGGCTACTTAAGCCTACACGATCTGACCAATTTTTCGGTGAATTTAAGTACGCACAGTACACAAAATTATAGAGCTACCACAAGTTAGGAAGATTCACAACTCAGGAATATTTGAATCGAATGTGACCATCACATGTTTGGCAATATGATAGAAAGAACCCAACAACATAGGAAACTGGGCATTGATTTGAAACATGTGAATTAAATACTACAGCTGCTTGTTAACTTGGTGATTGCCTTCAACGGAAGAAGACGGGAATGCAGATAACCACCGAAAGAGAACGCAAGAGGATGTCGCTGTGATGGAGGTATTTAGCGGGGCCTTCGGCGCTCCTTTGCTTCCGGTCGCTCGCTCTGGATGCATAGTAATAGCGAATTATCGCACAAATTAAACAGCACGCAAACACTTGCAAATAAACGAGTCGTACATGCCGACAGGTGAAAATTACTAAAATTACATTCAATTCACCTGTGCTCTTGACAAGATGTGGACTAATGTTGAGTCTTCTACCCTCATTTCAGGGATGCTGTTCAGTCAGGACTATCCCATGTATGTGGCATCATCCAGGGTTACCACAAAGATCACATATACGGTTATTTGGAAAGGAAGGATTTATGTGGCAGGACAAGGATGTTTGAAGCAAGTATTGATATACGGTCCAGATGTCAGTGTGTGTGTGTGTCTGTGTGTCTGTGTGTGTGTGATTTGGATTTTTAACGTAGCTTTAACAATTTTTCAGTCATATCGCTACTATGTCTGCAGTATTGCAGTTTATAGTAATGTCTAGCACTGTGGCATCATGCCCCAGACATGTAGCATGTAGCAGTCACATTATCCTGACACCAGCCCGACCAGTCCCAACACTAACTTCTTAATGCTGAGCGCCATGAGAGTCAGCTGTTATTACCATTTTTATAAGTATTTGGTATGACTCAGCCGGGGATCGAACCTACGACCTCTCGAATCCGAGGTGTATGGTCTAACCACTAGGCCACCAGAGCGGTTTCCAGATGTGAGACAGAGTTTGAGGAAGAGAAGAAGAACATTGCGATGATCCATATGCTATCTCAGTGGTGTTAACAAACCCCAATGGCCCTCTAACCAGAGCTACTCCATTGCCTCGAAATGATCTCTACTCGTTGCCAAAAAATATTTGTATTATGTTGTATAGGTATTTCTTTGTGTGTTTGTTTGTATGCATGTTTATGTTTGTGTTATAAAACCCCTTTTGTCTCTATAAAAAACCCAAGACGTTTCCTCTGTTATTTTTCCCTTATGCCCTCCTAGTGGTCCAGGTACAATTTCTATGTTCAATTCCCATTTTGTTCTCTAAATATAATTCCCCTATAAATTTCATTTGCCATATAAATGTTTCCGCATTTTCGTTATATAAACTCGTATTGCCCCTATCGCCCCGTTTAACTACTGATGTAGTAAAATTTTAAAAGGCATTCGTTCATGCTATATTATAACTTCACACTTAAATTAAAATAACTGAATGGAAAATTTCATACTATATAGTTTTCCATAAGATTGATTATTCCTAAAATTACATAAGTAGTGCATGTTATAATATTCATTCACATTGCCTTTACCATTACACAAATTTAAGCTGTTTTTTTCTGCTAAAAAAGACAAAGAAGATCACAATGTGAACAATGGCCCTGACTTGAACAGCTAACACTAACTCCATGTACATAAACGTGCGGCAAAAATAGCATTAGTTAAATTGGACATTTCCATTGTCTTTTCTACCATTATAATTGTAATAGATACTTAACTTTTATTTCGTCAACTGTTTTTTTAATCACCACTTACTGTTATTGATAATATAAGGCATTGACCCAGCTGATGACATCGGGATCTCTCAACAAACATGGGGGTCGCCAGAGTGAAGCAATGAAGGGCACGACATTAGGAGGGTCAACAATATATGCTTATTGGGGTGGGGAAGGAAGAAACCAAACTCAAGACCAAACTGCTTCCCATTATATACCTAATGGAGCTATTTAAGAACTTGATAAACAAGTGCATGGGGGAGGGGCATGGAAGGCGTAGTATAAAAGGAAACACCAGTCAGACATATAGCAATGACTTTAATTATGTAAATTAAAGATTGTTTAAGAGAATAATGCTTAAAAGTAAATAAAGATATAATATAATTTTTCCTTCTTTCGACCCATGTTGTCCTACATTTGACAGACCAATTCAAGCATGCTGGTTTTCGTGTAAATGTTTCCGCTAAAGATTGTTTAAAGGTTCAATCTTGTATGTTATCTTCCCCCAATGTTATAAATCTGGTCACAGGGTAGGTAGCGGTATTATACTTTATCTTCCCCCAATGTTATAAATCTTGTCACAGGGTAGGTAGCGGTATTATACTTTATCTTCCCCCAGTGGTATAAATCTGGTCACAGGGTAGGTAGCGGTGTTATATTTTATCTTCCCCCAATGTTATAAATCTGGTCAAAGGGATTGTAGCGGTATTATACTTTATCTGAAATTACATCATATGGAAGTGTAATATAGTGAGGGTGGCTTACCATTTTCTCAGATAAGAGTCATGTGTTGTCAAGAAACCCAATTCTTTGACAATAATGTTCACAAAAGCAGTTGCTGAAAACGGCAGCTTAGACCAGGGGGAAAAATAGATGCATGGTTAGACAGTTCATAAAAGACCAAAATAGTTATCACGGACAATCCCTGATCTAAGTAATTTATACTGACAATCACTTACCTGAATACCTTATGGAAGATTAATGACCCGAGTACTTTCTATGGACAATTCCTGACACGAGTAATTTATATAGACAATTAATGACCTGAATAATTTATATAGACAATCGCTGACCTAAATACGTTATATGGACAATCCCTAACCTAAGTACTTTATATGGATAATCCCTGACCCGAGTAATTTATATAGACAATTAATGATCTGAATAATTTATATAGCCAATCGCTGACTTGAATATTGTATATGGACAATCCCTAACCTGAGTACTTTATATGATAATCCCTGACCCGAATAATTTATATAGACAATTGATGACTTGAGTAATTTATATAGACATTCGCTGACTTGAATATTGTATGTGGACAATCCCTAACCTGAGCACTTTATATGGATAATCCCTGACCTGAGTACTTTATATGGATAATCACTGACCCTAGCAGTTTATATGGACGATGCATGTGTCTGGGTAAAGGCAAGAAAACGTACACGTTCAAGTTAATTTCATGAACAATCTCTCTGTGTGTTGTTTTCTGTACATATATGTTTAGTTGTTGACCACAAGGTAGATTATTTTTTATACTAATTATACAATTATTATTAGCAGTAGAAGTAGTACTATCATTATTGTTACATTATGTTTTTCAAGTCAATGTATATAAGACTGGAACCAAATGAATTGACACTGTCACCTGTTTAGATGAAGCTCTCAAAAATAATAACAGGTTATGAGATAAATAATGAAAATGCACTTGTCTCACCTTTATGTTTAATGCTGACACCACAATTGTCTTATTCGTCTCAGATGGAACAAGTATCTCTGTTTCATGGGATGTGATGCGAGGACATAAAGGAACAAATAGGACTTGAGCCACCTGAAACTATCAATAAAAAGTTACAGATCTCAAATTCAGATGTTTAAATTAAAAACAAACTTTGATTATTCATTTATGTGACTTAATACACTTTTATGGAATGAGCATATATTTTCAACTCTAACCTATGGTTTGGTAAGGGGGTAATGGAACTCTATTATTTTCCCAGAGTGATGATGGGTCTTTAAATATATTTAGTATAAACTGAAACATCCATAAAAGAAACCGATAACTGGAATATATGGAATTTATACTAATTCGAATAATAACATGCTTGCGGAAAAAACAACCTTGTTTTGGAAGAGGAAATGTCATGACAATATAACCAATACGACTCTCAATTTAATAAAACCAAATACATTTATATGCTAGAATATGTTATTCCGACAAAATGGAACCATATTAATCTGGTCGAAATGGACGGTGAGATTGGAGAAAAGTGACCTCAGCCAGAAGGTTGTCTCATTTTCAGAGCATACGTTTACACTTTTAAACAGTTGATAGGACCAAACTAACTGCGGTGGTGGTCGCATTAGGTTTTACTGTACTATAGTAAATATCGCATGACAAAGATAAACGAAGTTTTACAGCATAAATCAGCATGGTGCAATAATATGAATTACGTTCTGCAGCTACAGTCAACAAAGATCAATAATGGATAATGAAGACATTTTTATTTAATTGTGAAATACATTTTTTATTATATATGATTGTGTCCACTTTTAATGGGCCATGTAACTTACTCAAACTCTGAAACAGCCCATGTGATATGAAGTGTCACTTAGTGACCATGCCATGTACATACACACTGTGTTCCTGTATCGTTGGCTACCGAAGAGTAGCAATGAGTTATATTGTGTCAATTAGTGATCATACCATTTACATATGGTTACCCAATACCATACATGGACAAACATTCGTTACTGTATGTGAACACCTTGAATTATGTTCTCTGGGCTATTGGAAGAAAAGCGGCACAATGGAAACTTTGCGATAACTACCACGGAGAAACAACACTGACATTACTGCCAGTGCCAGTTCTAACATCTTGGAAGAGAATCATAATTGTGTTCATTGTTTGAAAGTTTTAAAGTTGTTTATTAACTTCGGTTCACAAAAAAATGTATTGTTATGGTTTTGTTTCTTTTGTATGGCATTTTATTAGTGCTCATATAAAAAGTATTGTTTCTAAAACTTTTACTTCATTTTGATAAATAAACATTACATATCCAGAATGAGACTTTTTAATGTCTGTTATGGATGTTGTTGTTTTCATTTTAAATCCTATGAAGATCGCTTAAGTACTTTAAAGACTGTTTCCTAAACCTAAGTGTATAACCCTAGACCTCTATCCCTAAGAAAAGACTGAACTATGTCTGTTTGGACTGAAATCACCGGCAAAGGAGACAAATCATAATGATGGAAATCGTATCGATGAATGAGATGATTCACTTGAACATTTTCTTCAAAACAAAGACAATGACAAGGAAAAATATGATTATGACAATCTTAATGAAAATGAAACATAAATTATGGTGCTATGACATTGTCAATGAAAATGATACAAATATATGAATATGACAATCTTAGTGAAAATGAAAAAGCAATAATGTGGCTATGACATCCGTAAGGAAAATGATTAAAAAATATTATATAGCAATCTTAATTAAAATTAAAAAGAAAATATTTGGCTCGAATTTGTTCAAAATACAAGAAAGAAAACCATACCTGGAAAAATGGTGTGCTCACTCCAGTAAAGAACTGGATTTATCACATATATGCCATTGAAGAGCTATACAGAATTTTTCACATTTTAACTGTCAAGAAAAGAGTCACAACAGTTGTATGTCTTTGGTGACGTCATGACCTCACTTTTGTGACTGGGGTTGAATGGCGACTTTACCAAAATTGCACTATTGTCTTCTCATAAGCATTTCTGCTTGGCTGACATGGGCTATAAGGAGTAAAAATGTCACTTCTCTCCTGTTTGCAAAGTGACTGTGGCTTTTGGGCAGCCGTTACCGCCAAATTTACATGAATCAAATGATGTAGTATGAAATCAAATGATTTAACCCAGCAAATGAAATGACTAATCCAGATTCCAAATGACGTGTTGTCACATGAAATGATTTAACGAACAAAACTGAATGATGAATTTGGATTCCAAAGACGTGGTATTAAATGAAATGACTTAGTATGAAATTAAATGATTTAAAGAGTAAAACAAAATGATGATATCTGCTTCTAAATGATGTGCTATTACATAAAATGGTGTAATCTAAAATGAAATGATTTAACTCAACAAATGAAATCATGAATTTAAATTCCAAATGATCTGGTATTACATAAAATGATTTAAACAGCAAAACGGAATGGCCAATTCTGATTCCAAATAAAGTTTATTAATTGAATTTACATAACATAAAATCAGTTGATTTAAACCAGTATGTGAAATGATGAATTCAGATTCCAAATGACGTGATATTAAATAAATGTTTTAAAGGAGAAATTGGAATGATGAAATATGTTTCCAAATGACGTTGTATTAAATAAAATGAGGTAGCCTAAAATGAGATGATTTAAACAGACAAAGTGAATGATGAATTTAGATTCCAAATGATTTAGTATTGAATACTACTGTATTATTTTATATCCCAATATATTAAACCTAATAGCAAAATAATAACTTTGTATCCATATGAATGTCTAGTTTAACTCAATCAGGTAGTTAAAATGATTTCATTCTTCAACACAGTTTTCAACCTACATATTACTTCTGCCGTGTCTACATTTAAAAAATAATGAATATAGGACTTTCATAGTCATACATGCTTTTTTTTAAAGTTTCTTAAATTTAATCATTCGATTCATGACAAGAAAAAATTGTGAAGACAAAATATATTTTGCAAAACTTACAGAGACATGATGCTGGGAAAATACAGACAAGCATGATCTGTGCTTTTATTTCCGTCATAAAACACTCTACGGGAGGCAACTGTTTACTATTCACTTATTCATTTCTTTCAAAATCTACAACTAACTACCCCATCCACAACCGCAACTGTTAATACGTTTGTAATGGGGTGTGTGATGTTTCAAATGCACATATTTCCGGCGATTCATTTTTACATACATTTGCATAAAAAAATATATAAAAATTCAACGTGATATTTCAATTTAGTTTCTTAAAATGAAAGGGAACTATGTGAAAAGAGTTGAGATTCCTGCATCATTTAAATAAATTTGTTATTTACCTAGAATCGCATTAGATACATATGGAATGTCTCCAATTTCATTGTATAATGTCTGACACTTTGTAACAAATATTTTTTTTCCCTGGAAAAACAATGTAAGCATGAAGAAAAAAAATAAGAACTTACGGTTTTAAGAATCAAATCCAAAATAATCCAAGATGATCCATGTTTTAAATTTCAAATGTCCTAGTAATGAAACGTTTTAATGGATTCATGTTCGAGTCCCGTTGAAAATCCAAGATGGAAGGCGATGACGTATGCTGTATCCTGCACTGTGATGTATCTACAGTTCCTTATAGAACTACAAGAAATTATACTCCGGTGTTTGAAATCCAAATAAAATTTCACTAAATGTCTTTCTCCGAAAATTCTGTATGAGCATCAGATATTTCCAGGAAAAAGAATTATCTTTTAGAAACCAAATAATATGAAGATAATTTAAAATATGACTCGAAAACTCGAAAACTGATCACAAACATGCAAACACTTTCCATTGTAAAGGTGAAAGCCAGAACTGAGAGATTTATGTCTAAGCATCACAATTAAAACTAATTAATGCGCAATTTCGGGAACCCCAGAATTACGAAGTGGAGGCTGTTTACATAAAAAATTACGTTGCCCCAGTATGACCTTGATAAAAAACAATATTTTTACTCAAAGAATAAAATGTAATAAAGTTGTTTACTTCACTGGTGATTTTGAATAAAGGCAAAAACTATTTACAAGCCTAAGGTCACATATTAATACAGCCTCGATCTCGCTCTATATGAATATCGCACTAAGAATGAAATCAAAAGAAGTTGTTTACATCAAAATCAAGAATTAAGGTGACGAACTATGTCAACTTGGATACAACGTTCCTAATTTTAGGTTTTCGAAAAACTGAATTAAATTTTTCGAAAATATTACCTCCAGTAAAAAAAAATACATTACAATAGCATGTAATAGATAAAAAAAATCAAAACAGACAAACAAAAAGTTAAATTAAAATAAAAATCAGATATACGTAACAATACACTCATTATTAAGTCACGGATGCCTGCATCAAGTGTGTAGAATGGTCACTATGTGAACTAATAACTGCAGCATTTACTACCAGCCAGTAGGAATCCAACAGGATCACAGAGTCATGTTCATAGCAATGGGCCACTCAGTTTGAGTGTCATATTACCATAGATAGAAACTATTCACATTCTTGGGGACCGGCATAATATAGAACTTCGACGAAAAATACACATGTGCGCACGGCCAGTACTATAAGATATGCACAAAAAGTGTCGTGAAACAAACATGTTAGTTTAGCATCTATGCTAGGTCAGGACATCAAATATGGCAATTACTATTGATTAAATAAGATCAAAATTGTATTATCCTTAATTGATAGATCTAGGTTTTTGGAAACCTATGAAGCTTTCGCACAAGAAATGTCAAAGACCACTCGCACATTCGTTAATGTGGATCAAATCACTTTATGCTGATTGGAAAATATAATTATTGTTTATATCATAGGAACCAAAACACATTGGCTGTCCAAGTTTTGTCTGCAAAAATCTCAACCGAATGCTGGACATACTTCTCTAGATTATAAATTTAGGTGTGCTGACACTATATACCATGGGTAACACTGTCCCCCCCACCCCCAACCCGAAACCTGTGCATGTTTGGATTTATGCTAGATGATTTGCAGTTTGGCCTTACAATGTAGTGCTGTGCCTAGTCAAATCGTTTATTTTCCATAAATTTCGTTTAATACCACGTCGTTTGGAATCTGAGTACATTATTTCATTCAGTTCTTCAGACCATTGCATTCAATACCAAATCATTTGGAATCTAAATTACTCATTTAATTTTTTTGATTAAACCATTTCGTTTTAGACTACATCGTTTTATCTAATACCACTTCATTTGGAAACAGATTGCATCATTCCATCTTCTTCTTTAAATCACTTTATTTAATATCACGTCATTTGGAATCTGAATTCATCATTCCATTTATTGGTTTAAATCAATTGATTTTATGCTATGTAAATTCAATTAAGAAAACTTCATTTGGAATTAGAATGGACCATTCCGTTTTGTTATATAAGTCAATTTATTGAATACCAGATCATTCGGAATTTAAATTCATGATTTCATTTGTTGAGTTAAATCATTTTATTTTAGACTACATCATTTTATTTAATACCACATCATTTGGATGCAGATTTCATCATTTAGTTTTGGTCTTTAATTCATTTAGTTTCATTTGGAATCTGAAACATCATTTCAGTTTTGGGTTCAATCATTTCATTTCATGCTACATCATTTCATATCACACAGCATCATTTGGAATCTGAATTCATCATTCCATTTGTTTGGTTAAATCATTTCATTTCACACTACATCATTTCATTTAATGCCACGTCCTTTGTAATATAAATTTTCATCATTCGGTTTTGTTCGTTAAATCATTTCATGTCACACCACACCATTTGGAATCTGGATTTATCATTTCATTTGCTGGGTTAAATCATTTGATAAATGAACTTCACATTAAATCAATGGTATAAACTAACACACCGATATATACGGTTTTCTGTGTAACGTATAAATAGATAAATACAGGAGTTCCCGAGTAACGAACACATTGATGACTACAGCAGTTTCTGAGTAATGAATGCATAGATGAATACGTCAGTTCCCGAGTCACAAATCGCCCATACTGCTGGCAACATATAGACACACAAGGATAACTGAAGACCATGTCGAATTAAGGAAGCAATTCTTGTAGGCCTTCTGTTGTGAAGTTAAAGCTGTCATCTTTGTGCATACATTCGTACTAGAAATTTTAACCGGCTTGGTGAACAGCTTATTCTTAAGAACTCACACACACACATGCACACACACACATAGACACACTCTTACATTGTTGGAGACATCTATAGAGATCTGGCCTCAATTTCTTGCTACCCCAAAAATGGTTCACTTCAACACTAACATTGAATCTCCTCCCGATTTTTTTTTGTCCTACCCAATGGTTGTACTCCTGTCGACACTCAGACCTACGCCATCTTGTGAAAGAAAGCATTCGTCACTTAGTGATAGACTACACCCTCCTCAGTTCACCAAACGTTTACCTCTACTGCCCACTAGATGGGTAAACTCTTGAACTTTATCGTGGCTCACGTGATTCTCTTACTATACATGCTAGTTGCTCACTTTTGCAAAGATAGTCCTATACATACCACTAAGGCAGTGAAAAGAGAAAAGTATTTAACGAAAAAGAACAGGGGTCTCTGTCCCCGTGACAAAAGATTATGTTCTGACATTTTATTATTACTTCTACTTACTACAGTGTTAATACCAATTATAACAAAAATAGAATCTGTAATGGTTCAACAAATCTGATGAATTTTAAGAGAATGCACACGCAGAAAGAAAACAAAATAGTGAATAGCCAAAGTTTCAATGAATTGTTCAGGAAATTGCTGGTCATAAACTTGCATGGAGATATAAAAATTTGCATCGAGCAGATGAATATGTATTAAATTGTGATGATTTAGAAAGCAGGACCAGGCTTTGACAGGCTGTAAATCCTTCAGTGATGTGTGAAAATAGTTTTAAGAATTCACCTCACATTGTTATCCCATGTATTTCCATTTTATTGACTGCCGTTAGTTATTTAGATACAACAATGATGACTTCCACGGAAATTCAAAGGTCTGTAATTCAGCAAAAGAAATGTATTATGTTTGTGTTTATGTCATCCACTCTGTTATATTGATGAAGAATTATGTATCATAGTAATTCAGGAACACGAAGAACAAGTTAAAAAAAGTTTACAAGATTTTGTTAAAAATTCTAGCTTTCTGGCTTCTGATTCAATCCTAGTCAGTGGCAATAACAGTAAATATCTAATGTTGACACCTCAATGGTTATCGGAATACAAAATAAATACAGGCAATGAATCTTTGAACAATACAATCAGTATTCGTTTTAGCACTATTTTTCTTGGGGTACCGGCTTTTCTGACTTCTTCGCTGCATTAGGACACACATTAAATGCAATAGACCTCTTGAAAGAACTAATGAACAATAATCTTTCAGAGAAACAATATACCCCTTAAAAGACGTAATGAACAATAATACTCTTTCCTTGAATACAGTAGACCTATTTTTCAATCCAAGAGTTCAAGTATTGACAACTATGTAATTCTTCTTAAAATCATGAAAATTTATATTTATGAAAAGAAATGACTTCAGTTTAGTCTAAAATCAGATCAGATCAGTCAATCTTTAGTATATAATATCATGCAACATACCTCAAGGGTCACACTACCAGGCAAAGTAGGCAACTAAGTCACCTAAAAAATGAAAACCTCTCTTTCTTCTGTTAGGAAAGCGAAAACGTCTTCGCCCATTGATCTTTTGGAAGTACACATTGAGTGACCGTAGCTTTGGAGATGCTCCACTGTCTTCGCCAACTATTTCGGTTGTTGTAGCTCAAGGCGAAAAGTAGGCTTCAAGCCATCAACTAACCGGTATTAATTTCAGTTGCGTCGACAAGGATACTCTTGCTCATTCACAGGCATGTGTTTTGCTACCTGATTGACCATTAACCCTTTCCCAAGTAAGTTATAGCAAGGATGTGTTATACATGACTCGGGTTATATAAACTATCTCCGGCCAATTTCCGCAAGTTATCATGTAATGATAAAAACATACAAATTTGTGTTTTCTAACTTAACAATATTATGCAAATAGAAATTTGTGTTTTAAGAATAGAAACAGTAATCTGGAGATTTTGACTTCTGAATATGCATTAGTTTCTTTATAGAATCATTTTGAAACCGTGAATCTGTCTGGGTGAAAAATGACAGACATTGCTGTGTCTGGCAAGCACAGCAGTATTAGATAAGATAAAAATTCTTTATTTCAGACTACAAAGTACATACCTCTGTATTAAAATATAGATATAAATTAAAACATGGTAAACATAAAAGAATTATTATATTGTCTGTTTTCGTAAACATTGTGACAAACATATTAAGGAAATATTCATATCGCACAAAGCAGGATACAGTTGTTTGTTTTTTTGTTGTTTTTTTTTTTTGTTTTTTTTTTTTGTTTTTTTTTTTAAATTAAGCATAAAAATGCAATTATTTAGGTCAGAAATGTATATATTGTGGAATTCGAACAGCGCTGTATAGTCAAAGTCGTTTTCACTGATCTTAGTGAAAAAAACGGAAAACAGCAGCTAGTTAAATACTACTTAGTAATTGCCTGGCGTTGCTATGCATATGTAGACATATAATAAAACCATCAATTTGCAATCCTATCAATGTACTCTTGTAAGGAAGCTAGAATCGCATTAAGAAAACCCCCTTTTCTACAAATGGATGCACTCACATGTTGGATGTTTCAATTCGGTTGGAAAGAAGGTTTTAGTTTATTCACGTACCTAATGTAATGCTTCAGTGGGTTATCTATGGATAGTTAGGTAATGTTTTATAGGGAACAAAGAAATTGGTATGAACAATATGATATAATGACACGTCTGCATTTGTGCTCAAGCACATGGTGGGGGATTGTTTCAAAAAAGTTAACAATTTTTTTCAACTGCCATCTGCTGGCAAACTTTCATAAAGTAAAACAATGTTCTTTTTAATGGTAGTTGACTAAGCATATTTACTAGTATACAATTACAATACTGCAATCTAATTATTCCTATCAGTCAAAATTCATTACATTGTATATATTTTACAGTGCTCTTACATCATATGGCCAAAATACACTGCATATGAGTATAATAATTGTATATGCATACAAATGTATTTATAGTGTACATACAACTACTTGAAAATAAAGTATTGCTTAAAACGAGTGTTAAATGCAGATATGCAAACTACGAAATAGAGGGTATAATTCAGGTAAGAGAATGAAAACCTATATGTGTTTATATATATATATATATATATATATATATATATATATATATATATATATATACTATAATGTCCTAAAAGAGAAATCACTTCTCACACAAATTAAGCATAGCTTGACCCCTGATAACTGTCAAAAGTGTGATATGTAAATGAAACTCCTGTAAGACTATCTTAATATAAAACTGGATGACTTATGATTGAAGATTGGCTTACATTCTCGTCGTCCAAGCATTCGCTTTTATATATATGTGAGATGCACTTGTGGTTCTTCTTGCACCAAAAGCAGCGAAAGTTACTTTTCAAGCAAATTGTGCATCTGGGAAAAAGACAGAAAACATTAAATTATTAGCATAATAATCCTACTTATGAATAATAAATATATATATGATAATGACATAAAGAGCAGCGATTCTCAACATTTGACCCTCCCATGTTGCAGGGGATGATGCTTAATGTACATGTCTCAAATACCATGTATCGCACCACTTTATTCTGGAGCTCGTTAAATTTTGCAAAATCAAAATCTCTTTGAAGAAAGAAATCAATGTAACCTAAGCCAACATGTAAATACCAGCGTTTTAAATAATTTGATTTAAGCCTTATTATAAAGAGACACATATCATTATTTCCCTCGATAATTCATGCTTGATAATTCATGGACCCGCTTCAAACATGAGTGCTGATGTGTAATCCATTTTTCCATAGGAAATGTCAACATGGAATCCACTCTTATTTCCAGAATGTCAAGAAAATCATGATGAAAATTTGTTTTGAAAAAAAGATGATATATTGCTTATTTTATCATCGAACATCGTGGTTTAGTTTCCAAAGAATTGAAACAATTTCACTAATTCCTACCAGTGGCAACACTTCAAGAAATAAATAGCAATAAAATTAGTTTTGTTTAATGAAATTTGTATTTAAATCATATATGAGATGTTTCTTGTATCCATACGAGAAATAAATGTCAATTTTACCTCACAGATACGTGTGCCATTGTTTCCCAGGCTATATAACTGCAAGCTGTGATTTGATCTCCAATACATGGACGTAATTGTTGCACGTCTATACTCAATTAAAATATAAGTTCTCTGTATTGTTACATTAAGTTTATCCTTTGATTCACGTCAAAAAAGAGAAGGGAATAAAAAAATGTTAAAAGGCATACAAATCCTAACTGCGTAAGAGCTAGCGGTTTAAGTCGTGTGTCAGGTCAGCTCATTTCAATTGACCACCTAAACACGGTTATAAATAGTACTGTGTAAGTAATAATTAGACCACCTTAAATTAACCTAGTCAGTCATAATTGTGATCAAAGAGAAAAAGAGAACCAAGCAAAGGCTTTGTTTTGATTGATAATGATAATTATGGAGAACAGAGGTACAAAGCTGTAGTGAAATTAAATTACTGAAGTGGCACTGTGAGCAGGGTAATCAGAAGTTTAAAATTTGCAATGCAATCATAGCACAACATTTCACTAATACAAATATTTAAAAAAATCCTGTTTCATTAGTAATTCATTTTTGCATGAAACAAATGTCTTATCTTTCTGGACAAAATTAGTTCTGTTTTGTGGTGCGAAAGCAGAGAAGTAACGCATAATGTGATGAAGGCGCATGATGAGGCACAAGTGTACGTGACGTGTTAAATCCTCTTGGCTATATGTGTGTCCCTTGGACAATGAGTATAGCTAGAGTCCAATAACTCTGATACTATTTTCAGTCTTTTACTTTTATCAATTCTACATGTATAAATATGATACATATTAAACGAATATGAATATAATGTTTCATATAGAAACAAATCAATTAATATTGTCTCTAATTTCTATCGACTGACAACCTATCAGCCAGACCTGGTAACCGATCTTCACTTATGTAATCCTTTTCTCAATTTACATGTTGTTTGGTAAACTTTGTTATAAAGGTTTAGCTTACCTACCACACATATTATATTACTGTGATTAATTTATGTACGATACATACATAATCATGAAGAGAAGCATCCATGTATTATCCTTGTATCACCATGTCCGTCACATTGCATTTTGCACGTTTTTGGTGATTCTACACTTTCGCATTTGACAGTAGGATACGTTTTGTGTGATGTGATTTGGATTTCGAATGTAGCTTTAACAAGTTTTCAGTCATATTGTTACAATGTGTGCAATTTGGCAGTTTATAGTGATGCCTAGTACTGGGGCATCACGCCGCAGACAAGTAGCATGATGTCCCACCTAGTCACATTATCCCGACAGCAGGCCGACCAGTCCTAACACTAAGCTTTTAATGTTGAGTGCCAAGCAAGGCAGATGTTAGTACCATTTTTGTAAGTCTTTGGTATGAATCGGCTGGAAATCGAACCCACGACCTCCCGCATCCGAGGCAGACGCTCTAACCACTAAGCCACCAAAGCGGTCACAGTAGGATACTGATAAGTAAGTAATTCGCATGTTGTAGTGTTACTATGGCTGCAATACGGCTTTATCAATGTATGCAATTCATGCTTTGATAAGATGATCCAGTATCAGTTGTCTACGTTATGTGTGTCTACTTTAATATATTCAATTGTTTGAATAATAAATATTCATCAGACAAGTTGACATAAATTTCAGCTCAAGGAATATTTTATCTACTTATAATGTTGCCATTATATACCAAGTAAACTGTATTCTTTATTATACAATACGCAGCACATCCTGTCTGCAGTGATTGGATGATCTGTCTCACGTGGTGTCCTGGGAAAGTTATAAATAGGGATGGGTACCAGATTTCAAAGTAACAGGAAACCAAAGTGTCAGATTAGTACATGTTCGATCTTTAAAAATAGTACATTACAATATCATATAAACAACTCTAACATATTAATTCCAAAGACAAAATGTAAGAGTTGTATCCCATCACACATGACTGCTTACTTTCCCTAATCCTGTTTTTTGTATTAGAGCTACAAAAAAAAAACGAGTTGTACAAAATAAATATAACTCCTATTTATATATCTTACCATTCATGAATCAAAGTTAAATGGTTCTTGACTTTATATTGATGATATAGCCATCTCCGTCCCTCCTACCTTTCACCTTTTCTTACATAATATACTCTCTTCCTATGTACAAATACAGGTATGACCCTTAAGGACCGACATTGTTTTTAATTGGTATACACACAATTTTATGACACTACTCAAGACATTATGCACATGTATTTGCCTATTATAATATGTTCAATGCTAGCTGTGTTATTGTGAATGCATTCATGCGTATTTGCATGAATGTTCACTTGAGCGTGTTACTGGTATACACAATTATATATAATCCTACTGATGATTATATTCAGGTCTCTGAGGGTAAGTGGTCTAAAACCCTGACCTTTATGGACCACGGTCATCTCGCCTCTGTTCAACTGGGTTAGAACCTCCAGCTCGGCCAATGTGGGTATTTGAGAAATCTTGGCAGTGGCTTCCTGTAGGTCGGTTATTCTTACCGGTGTTTTCCCAGATACATCATTTTTCAGCTATACTGGCCGCCATGTATAGGCTATTATGTGCTGAAAACTGTCATTAACCAACAACAAGAATACATGCAACGGTTACCTGCATAATATGTTCACAGTTATGTGTGTTACTGATTTACTCAATGGAATATGATCCAAACCATGAATCTGTTATACATATTTAATTAATATTGTGTTTTGGTTTTTCCAATATTGAATATGCTATGAATATTTAGTTTGGATTGCATAATTGTCCTATGTCCATGATTGAGGTTATAAGTTGGGCCTAATATACTGTTTTTTTTTTAAATAAACAATATATTACATGGCTAATTCTTGTTTATGATTGTGTATATATATATATATATATATATATATATATATATATATATATATATATATATATATATATATATATATATATATATAGACCATTATTACTTGAAGGTAAACATGATTACAAATCCTAAGTTCAAAGTGTAGGTATTTTTTAAAAGAAAATAAAGTTCTGCAGGCAAGCTGTTCACAAATTTGATGAGAAATGACACTCATTCTGATTCTGTTATTATACCCTAGCTTTCTATATAATGGTGCTTACTTCAGAATTATGAACTACTCATTAAATAGCTTAACTGCAGTTCTAGTTGAATCAATTTATTTTATGTTTTAGTTAATATTTGAGGTGATTTATTTTATAATTATTCACTGGAAATACAAAGTGTTCGATAATATTTGTGGACTAAAACATCATATTCAGCTTATTGTCAATTGTTAACTTGAACATTTTGGATTATATTATTGCGATACACCAAGGCTGTTAGCACATCAACACTATTACAAGCTATTGGTACATCAACACTTACAAGGTTGTAATGCATTTGGAACACCCCTGTAATTCATTCAACTTTAGGGTTTGTAATATACATTTCAGGACAATTAGGGGTTTAATTCACAATACTGTAAGTTTTTTGACAATTTTCACGTTGTATTTTAGGAAAACATATGTTAAATTTTACAAATCTTGTTTGTTTTTGCTATTTTATGTTACTTAAATCTAAGACCATACAATCCTAACAATGCATGCATGGGTTATCTGCATATTATGTTCACAGTTAGGTGTGAGTTTCTGGATTGCGCAATGATATATGACCCAACTCATGAACACAAGCATGTTTATCTGCATGAAGTGTTCAAAATTAGGTGTGTGTTACTGGTATACACAATGGTATATGATCCTACTCATGAACACATGCATGTGCTATCTGCATAATGTTGTGTAACTCTTATATGGCTTGAACTAGAGACTTAAATTATTTGGATATTGTCATTTACATCTTGGTCAAAGTAGACCTGGACTATATTGTATTATATTGCACATATGAGAGGATTGCCACCTTCAAAGTAATGTATTCTTCTGTACTGATATGACACACACATTAAGAACATTGCTATAAACTGGGCAGTACTCCTACTCGACAAATCAGCATGGGTGTACATCTTTGCTGGTCCTGCCTTTGATATGGCTGCTCAAGAACTGTGTGTATGTTTGCACCCACATGTAAGATAGAGGTTACCAAAGATGTCCATGCCACACCAAAAAACAATTTACTCAGTTGACCAGGGCTTTAATCAGAAATATGGTACATGTATATGTTTTTAAGGTGACATGGTCAAGGATACATAAACCAGCTGACTTAAATCTACTTACGATGTGTGGAGGCTGCAGTCATATAAAAAGATATTGCCGTACTCAAATGTATTCCCGCTTAAACGCACATCTAATCTTACTATTATCTGATCTGAAAAATAATCAGACAAGTTTTAAGTCATATTCAAGGAAAGGCAACTTGGAATAATATGTCTCTTAAGCATTATTTTATCCAGGGAAGCTTGGAATAATGATCTGGCAAGTAATTAGATAATATAAAACCTTATGCAAACTAGGTAAATTTGGAAACTTTCCCATGATAAGCCTTATTCTACATATGGAAACTTAGAATACCGTGTCCAATAAGCCTGTTTCAAACTACGGGAACACTGAAACTGTGTATCATAAAAAATCCTGTTCATACAAGGGTTACACTAAATGATATGTTTCATAAGCCATATTATAACAAGGGTTACTTGGCATACTGTCTCATAAGCTTTGTTCTAATAAGGGAATAAAATAGTGAAACTTGGAATAATGTGTATCATAAGCCTTGTTCATACTTGGTCAATAAGAAATACTGTACTATGTATCATACACATTATTCTAACTACGATTACATGGAACAATATATTGTACAAGTGTTGTTCTAACGAGGGTTACATACACAGCTATTTATCATAAACCTACTTCTTAGGTAACATGGACTATCAGATCTCATAAACATTTGTGTGACATGGAACACTCTCTCTCACAGGCCTTATTCTAAAGTAGAGTTACATGGAATACTATGTCACGTTCGTATGTATAACTAACTTTGCAAAATTATTTGATTTGGCTATGACACAGTTTACTGAACTCTTCCAAAATCTTACTTGGCATAAGCATATATTCCAAGTTTGATCAACGTTGGATAATAATTATGCACTTGTGTTTCCACTCGCAGCCAATTAGAAACTATATTTCAAATGTAACATCATTTGTGATTGGTCAAGACAAAATTTCAAGCTCAAACTCAAGATCAACCACTATATCCCAACAAACAAGGCCCTAATAGTTAATTTCATTGGAAAAGGATAATACTATAATAACATAATCTAAAACATGGTCACTGAAAAAAGCACTATTGTGTTATGTATACTTAATTTAATTGTTTGTTTGTTAGATTTAATTTTTATTCCATTACATGCTGTTGTAATGTAACATTGTTAACTGGATTTGACATTGTCCGGAATTGATACACTGTAGATATTGCTAATATTGTTCCAAAATTAGTGACAGTTTTAGTAAACAACTTTTTTATCTTTTTATTATCTTTCTCAGAGTACTAATCAGTAAATTGAGTCGAGGTCATACCTAGAATACGTGTTAATTATCATGTAACAAACTTCTATTTTTTCTAGAAGAATGAACTCTTGACTCACATATGGGGATCCGTTTTACATTTTAGTTAGTCTTATAACTGACGTTATGATAACAATTCTATCAGCTGTGCCTTAACCTCTGACACATTAAGTTGTATTATGTTGTGACCAATTTGGGTTGAATTTTAATTTCTTAAAATTATTGAATTCAGGAGATTGTTTTCCCTGGAAATACTAAACTGCTCTGATAATTCTTGGACAAAGGCATTTATGGAATTTATATGGAATTCAAGAATGTGAATACTATTTTCTGTGATTCAGCATGAAACTGTTGACACATCAGTACAACGCTGACTATTGCATACGTCATCGCATTTCATTTTGGATTTTCATCGGGATTTGAACTGTGATTCACTTGGAACTTTTCATTGAAAGGTCTTGTGTTTTAATTCTTGGATTACAATGTGATTTAATTCGTAATACTGTAAGTTCTTTTTTCTTACTGTATACTTTGTAGTCTAGAGAAATAAAGTAATGTTTAATTATAAAAACCTTGTTGTCTTCACTCTTTTCTGTTACTTAATTTAAGAGCATAGCCTTTTAGCAATTGTAGATCAAATATTTATTCAGGAATGTAACTAGCACCTATGCAAAACTGTGCAAAATTATTTGATTTGGTTTTGACACAGTTTATTGAACTCTTCCAAGATCTTACATAGTGTAAGCATATATTCCAAGTTTGATCAGAGTTGGATAATAATTATGCACATGTGCTTGAGTCTTTGACTGAGTTTCCACTCTCAGCCAATTAGAAACTATATTTCAAATGTAACATCGTTTGAGATTGGTCAAGACAAAATGTCAATCTCAAACTCAAGATCAACCACTATATCCCACCAAACAAGGTCATACTAGTTAATTCCATTGGAAAAAGATAATAATGTAATACCATATTCGAAAACATGGTCACTGAAAAAAACTTTATTATGTTATGTATACTTAATTATTTGTTTGTTAGATTCAATTTTTATTCCATTACAAGCATAGACTCGTAACAATTGAATATCAAATATTTATTCAGGAATGTAACTAGCACCTATACAAAAGCATAAAGACCTCTGGGCCTGTGAGTCCTCAAGGCATTTTACCTACTGAGGTGAGCAAAAACTTAGTCAATGAAGGGGACTGCAAATTTTAGGCAATCAAATCAATTTTATTTCAATTCCACAGTTATATGAATGGCAGAAGTACATTAAAAATGGTATATACTGCCCTTATAATTGTGTGTCCATATTTCTTATACTTTATTTCCAAATGACATTATTTAACGAACAAAATAGACAACTCTAATGTATTCTCATCTCAACACTTTCGAGAAATAATTTAAAAACGTTCTCGAGCGAAACCTTTAACTTATAATAATTTATGTTTCTCGGTAATCGCAAACCTTCAACTTATGTTACTATTTTTTTCTCTGTAATCAATGTCTGATAATGTCACAATTGATTTAATGCAAGCCAGCTTGCCATTTCAAATGACGGGAAGATCAAAATCTGCATGAATGGGATTTCACCATAAACATCCATTTACAAACACAATCATATCATAGTTTCCATAGTTACATACTGAAAATATTGAGTTACAGTTGTTGTATGGTGGCCATATTAAATAGTAGAAATTAAACAGTATGTGTGTATGTGTGTGACTTGGATTTTTAACATAGCTTTAACAATGTTTCAATCATATAGCTATGATGTCTGCAGTGTGACAGTGTATAGTGTGTCTTGCAGTGGGGAATCATGCCGCATTAAACAGTACAAATTATATCATTTTTATACATTGACATGCCTTCACGTTTCAGAACATTAATTCACATCCCACTGAAATTAATGTGAATCTATTAAAATGTTTGTTAGGTTAAAAATAACAAATTATGCATTTGGTTGAAATAGGACACACAGCCAATGGGACTGCGCTGTGTCCAAAAAATGAGCCTGAGAATACATGGCTTTAAAGAGAGTGTTTACAACTATGCTATATACGTGCTGGGAACCAAAACGAAAATAAAAGACAAAGGGTTATGAAAAGAAACATGAAGAAAAACACCTGAATAGCCATGGCAATGGCAAAAATATAGCAAATGGAAATGCAAAAATCAGTTTTAGGTACGCTATGCTTGCTACGTCTTTGAACATTATGTGAAAGCTTTCCAGGAACACTCCGTATTAACGTTATCTGATATATGACGCAATTCCGATTTTATTTTAAGACTGGATGCTATCTACAAGCTGTTTAATATTGGATATAGAAGAAACAAACCTATTAAAGCACCAGTCAAAAGCCATTCAACGGAATCAATATTTAAGTAATGTTTCATTTTAAAATCTGTATAAACCTAAAACTGAAAACTTTTGTTGAGCATTTTGTATATTATTGTCGTTGTTATTCAAATGCAATTACTCAGATTCGTATGTGCAACATTCATACCCCATTGATATTCCTCCGAAAGATCAATGATGTTAACCAGTTAAAGCAGACTTACCATCTTTAACTTGCCCAACACAGGCTCCATTCTAGAATATGCAACTGCATGATTTACTTCAATATCGCTAACATCACATTGATAAATGCATCTTAATTGCTTATCTTTACCTTTATTTCTTTCTTAAGTCCTAGATTTTATAAAATTTCATTATCTTTTCAGTGACTGTGATAATCCCCTCCTCATTCCAATGATCGTCGCGAGAATAGATCCTACATATTGCAAAAATATACTATGGTGCTTTAAATGAAATGATTATTTTTCCAAATTGTTAAAAATAATTGATATGTTAGAATTATTTTCAGTTAGAAGAAACATATATTTGTTGCAATGTCAAGCTCGGAAATCAGTACCCTTCCTTTATTTCCTGTTGAAATTAATGTTCAAAATTCCCCCACCCCCAATTTAAGCTATACATTAGATTTTGATAAAACGCTGAAAATATATTACATTATCAGCTGCAAATAAAATTATATTTTTTTCTAATTGGTAAATCTAATTTACATACAGGCACAGATTCATTATAATTTTCATATTTACAAACAAATAATACTATAGATTACAAATCATGATCTATCAGTCTTTGGAAAGACTTTCAGAGATGGTTTAATAAGAAAAATAAATATTTGTTTCATTTAAAAAATGTGAAGTTAGGATTTAATTAGAACTATGCCTGTAATCTGTAAAGGCTGCAAAAAGAGGGAAACTAGGACCATGGTCGATATTCAACAATGACAAGCCGTGGAACTGGTACAAAAACTAACACCGTGTAATGGCTGCCATTTAATGGACAAATTCGGTAACGACTATTGCTTGATATGGAGTTTGATTAGACACGTCAACACTGTGATTAATAAAATGTTCTAACAATCTTCACATTGCGTATGTCCATTTAGAACGCACGAAAACTACAAATAGTCCAATGCCAGATCTGATGTTCCGTAATAACTGCAAAGTGCATAGTCCAAGATCTGCTGTCCCATAACAATTACAAACAACCATGTCCTAGATTTGCTGCCCAATGCTAGCTGCATACAGAAAAGCCCTAGATCTGCCGTCCCGTTTGCTACAGTTTAGTGCCAGATTTGCTGTCTTATTAAAAATGTTAAAAGCTTAGTCTTAGATATGCTGTTCCATGCTAACTGCAAACAGCACAGTCCTTGATCTACTGTCCAACAATAACTGTGAACAGCTCTGTCTCACATTTACTCTCTGATACAACTGAACAGGAGTTCCGCAATCACACAGTTGACTGTGAGATCAGAGACCCCAATCTGATGGTCTGCACTTTCTGCCAATGGATGCACATTCCATTATTTCTGGAATGAGAAGACCTGTCTAATCTTTTGTTGAAAAGTGGTAGTGAGTTTGATAACATACTAAATGGATGTTGGCATTCATGTCATCAATATGCCTGTCATCAGATGAATAATGTATGCAAAAGTAAATATGCTATCATTATATACACTAGTGTTAAATCTACTGTGTATGGCCACTGTAGTTGCCTTGTTGCACGTCACATCAGCACCATGTTCATTTAGGAACAGTTTCACATCATTAGAAATCTTTTAGTGAAATCCAATTTGGATTTGACCATTCATTCAGGAGGAATGTCAAGACTTTCAAGCTAGCTGCTAAGATGGCCATGTAAACATCAGATCAGCACCAGTTTAGTCTAGTGCCAACTAGTTATTTTAAGACATTTTTGAGTGAAAATCCTTATGTTGATATGATCATCCATTGAGAAGGAGTAGTAATAGCAATACTTACAAGTTGGATATCATGTTGGCCATATTGGACATCAGATCAACGCCAGTTTCATTTATGACCAAGAAGTCTTTAACCAAAAATCACACGGCAATATGAGGTTAAATAACAGTCTGGTTACTCGACTTGACCCTACATGTTTCCAACTCGAGCCTATATACTTTGGAAATGAGAAACAGCAACACAAGTTGGAGAGAAAATTTCAGGAACAAATATTAACAAAGTTATGTAATTACGATCCAAATTAATTTCATAACGCAAATGATGCTTATTTTGTAGTTTATGATTCCTTTACATATATCCATAGCAACAAAAAAGACCACCCCACACACAAAAATGTTTTTACAAGCCTAACGACCATATTCTTTGTCAATATAACCATAACCATACATAATTTTATATATGACCTTACAGTCCTTTCAGGAGTAGTAGTGTTAACAAGACTGTATTGATGGTTATCTTGGTGGCGATGTTGTATACATACATTTAGGAGGAAGAGTGATAATATGTTTACAATGGATTCCATGGAGGCCGTATTGGATTGGCACCATTATCGTTTCGATCCAACTAGACATTTACTGAATATTCCAAGCTGATGGGAACATCCATGTAGGAGGAGTAACAATAAATGTTGTTTTAGGGCGTTTCTTAATTTTCTCACCTGAACTTGAAAAAATAGCAATTATCAGTATCGTGGCTCATATAAAAGATACACATATTTCTTTTTGTCAATTATTTTAATATTCAGAAGCAGGTGTTGGTTTTACAGATGACTTCTCTCATTCACTGTCAATAATGTATTTTCCTTTTAGCACAAAAGGTCACGTTAATATTGTTTCTCTATCTACCAGTTATAATTTGCAAAGGCTATAGTTTTATTTTTTGGCCAACAGTAATGACCTTTTTAATCTCAAGACAATGAAGCCAGCGCATGGGTCTGCATGTTTAGCCCACAAGGAAAGCATTGCTATAAACGTAATCTTGAGTGCAGATCAAAGGGTAAATGAGCATGTTGCAGAATAAAACAACTTTAGAATGATTCATCTTAAATACGAAGAAAATATATCCAAATAATAATTAAACATAAAGTGAATGAAACCTCTTTAACCAAAAATGTAAAAAAAAAAATGTAATGACGTTCAAACCAGGGTAAATGGAGCGAGCAAATATGTTGTAGAGCTTGTTGTTGCTTAATAATATCTCAAGCCAAATATTATGCAAACCTATCACAGGGCTTAGGAAATATATGGAAGTGAAAGACTTTAACTACAAGCTTAACAACTTGTACGATGACACAAAGCAAATATCATGTGATTCCACCACAGGGTTTAGGAAATATGTGGAAGTGAAACACTTTAACCAGAAACTTACCAAATGGTTCTTGTTGACACTAGAGCTGTAATAAAGACTACTATGTTTTGTTTCCAATAATGTTGGCACATTCTTTTTATCATTGTTTGGAGCAGTATACCATATTCTGTATGTATGTAAAATTTGATTAAACGTTAGTCACATTAGAGAGCAAAATACCTAAGCTACTAGATGATGATGGTGATTGACAATTAAATCATAACAACAAATATATTAATTATATTAAAAATATGTTACATTTGAGCATGTTCTGTTGTTTTAATCAGTAGGACTCAATAGTAGTTTGAATAGCAGTGGCAAGAGCTAACCTTTTCTTTGCAAACGTGGATATTGTGTAATTTGCAAAAGATATAAAAATTGTGGCGGAGAAATGGTCTCCAGCAAGAGAAATAGTAAAATATTCAGTTAATTATATGGCCTTAATACACATTACTTTTCATCATTAAGTGGTTCTGTGTGCCTTAAATAATGTAAAATGTTTTTCCATAACTGTAAAGAATGGTTGTTTTGTATTGCCCATTTTACACAATTCGTACTTCCCTCAAGTAGATGCCCTGCAACAATTCAATTGCCTCAGTGGTAAAAATTGTTGCCACTCAATACACCAAAACCATCAATACTTAATGAGGGCCGGTAAAATTTAAAGAAATTTTGCTATTTGTCTCAATAGATGCAGGCCTGAAGTCTAGAAATTCCTAAAACTTCATTTCCAATACTCTGCTACAGTTATATTTTACAGTTATATTAATGTAAATCAAGCTGCCACTTTTGAAATACAACATAGGATTATCAGTACCAACCTTTCCCTGTTTGGAAGGATGTAATCTGGTTGGAACGCGGAACAGCACATGTTCTTATCCCGTCAGATGTTATGTTTGCCTTTGTCTTGATATTGACATTCCTACTGCTAAACACACAGTCATGCATTTGCTGGTCGGGGATATAATGTTTTGACGAATAAGGTAACTGAAAACACAAAATCACTGAATGTTAGCATTCCAGTACACATTCGAGAGCCACTAATTTGGAACTGTTATTAGCTATTATTATTATTATTATTATTATTAAACAAGAGTCTATCGCATACACTAGCGTACAGTTGAATAAAGCTATTTTTTCCATGAATTCAAGTAAAGTATTCTGCTTCTTTTTAACCTGTTAGTGTTTAAATTATCCTTGATACGTGTTGGCTATAAAACTATTGTCAGCATGGACACTATTGTTGACTCAACGAAGATTTTGTTGTTACCCTTGCACATCAACCTGGGTCTGATGTAGAACTTTGTCAAGACCATTAACTAAACACAAGCAACTTTCAAGCACCTCCATTGAAACTTTCCAAGGTTAAGTGAAGCTAAGATAAAGGAAGGTGTCCTTGTTGGTCCTCAGATTGGTAATCGTCTTCGAGATGATGCATTTGATGGTGCCCTACGTGGCCAGGAAAAGCAGCATGGAAAGCCATCCACTTAGTGGCAACAAATTTTCTTGGAACCAACAAGGCAAAGCACTAGTGGGAGTTGGTGCGAAACCTCCCACAAGGCATTCAGAAGCCTTCGTTGCAACATGTCACTAAAGATACATTTTGTTTCAAATTCATCTAGAATTTTTGACCACTGAAATGCAGAGCAGTGAGCGACAAGCACAGCAAGCGATTTCACCATAACATTGCAACAATGGAGAAACCCTATCATGGCAAATGTAGCCCGTCAATTCTTGCAGGCAATTGCTGGATAGTGGCAAGATGCTCCATCTAACGAATACAAGAGACAAGCCAAGGCCCCGAGTGGCCGAGTGGTCTAAAGCGCTCACCATTATGGATCACTGCCATTTCACCTCGGTCTGCATGGATTTGAGTTTCGGGTCCGGCATATGTTGGTATGTGAGAAAGCTTGCCAGTAGCTTCTCCTGGGTCAGTGGTTCTTTCCGGGGTTTTCCTGGGTTCTTCCTCCAGCATTAATACTGTCCGCCATGTATAGCCTATATTGTGCTGAAAAATGGCGTTAAACCCAACAACAGCAACAACAACACCAACAAGAGACAAGTCAAAAAGCGTAGAGTAGACACTGAATAAGGACTAAACTGTGCACTTTCACATATATAATAGTTTTTTGCCTTTTGTTTCATAATAAATGTTATTGATATTAATTGTTGCTGCTTTTTAAAGTGTTACATAAACATGACAGGTACAATGTTATCATGTAAATCAACCATAAACACATGAAAAAACCTAGCTTTGCAATTTATGATCAAAATCCAAATATCTATGCAATATACATAGACGAAAAATGTAAAAACATAGCTTTCTTAGAACAGTAACCAATCAGTTGTTTTGTTATATTTGAATTCATCAAATCTAAATCCATAATAAATCGAACATTTATCTCTGAAGCAGACGACTTCCACAAAAGTGTAGACTGGTGTAAGTTGTAGGCCTTACCGTTATGTGATCCTGATGTCCATTCCCAACTGGAAAAAAACGAGGAAAATTACCAACATCTTGATTCCCACATTCATCCAGCAGCCCGCATCTATAGCAAACAATGCAAAAAGATACTATCAGATTTGGTGACTTAGTGAAAATAAAGGTTTGTTTCAGTTATTTGGTATAATCAAGTGTTTATTTTACTGAGGTATTTTAATGCATCTATGCATTATTTGGAGCATGGAGGCTAATACAGTCTTAGCTGATGCTCCTTGGTGACAGACACCTTTTCATACAGGATATTTCTATAACACTTTTTATAATCTTACGACGATAAACTTTTTAATGTTTAGAGTGCCCTTTATAAATTGTGCACTAGCGTAGGACTTCATAATACACGTAAAGGTGGACTCTCTTGAAGACTTGCTGTATGTGTGGATAAAACAAATTGTACGGATAAATCGAAAAATTAAAATGGTGCTCCTCTTGTGAGTGCACTTTTTCTAAACAACAAAATGCTGAACTAATAATGTGGAACAGTTTCTCATGAGGTGAACATTATTATGAAAATATACTATTTTCATTGCTATCACGATGGCATAGTGGCTTTCATGAAGTGGTCATACTGTGAAACGATGACATGGTGGCCTTTCATGAAGTGGTCACACTGAGAAAATACACTACGGTTGTTTCTGTCTGTAACGAATGTATGGAAATTCCTGAGTAAGCTTGTTGTGAATTTAGCGCTTTACCATCATGTTTTTGTTTTAAGTGACAAAACAATTCAAAATATGAATAATGAGTTTTGTGGTTTTTTTTACAAAACAGTTTATTTGTCACAATTCACGATTAGTTTGTCACATGTTTGACACGTGTCATGCATGCCAACATGGTCGCCAAATGGAATGTTCTGGAAGATATTCAGAATAAATAAAAAATTGTTCAACTTTAGGATTAAAATGTCACAGAACTAAATTTCATATCCTTGTTATTCTCTAGCGTATGTTAACGAGTCAAGGACATATATTCCTTTTTAAGACTTTAAGTCATTCTAGAATATTATAAAGAGTAGTTACTATCATTTTTGATCTTCCTTCAATGCCCATGTCCACTAAATATATCCCCCTGTGTTGAGTTAGTGTATTTTATGTTTAATGGCTCTCTTTGATAAACATCTTGCCAGGTACCAGCATCCCATTTCAGTTTTCCTGCCTATTGTACTCATTGGGTAGTTATAAATTGCAGCAGCAGTCAACTCTTATATTATATCAAGGATCTCTCAAATATCAAATGTCTTTTACATGGTGTCAGCTGCCGTGTAAGCTTAATTAACTCACTTTAGGCTACAACTTGTACAGAAAATAATATATATGCATATATTATTTATTTTATCACAAGATATTTTTTTAATTTCATATAATATACACGTAATCGATAGAATTGATGTTAATTAGCTATAAATTAGAGCAAGATATTTGCCTACCTATTGACGGTCGGAAATCCTTAAAAAAAGGGCCAGGCATTTAAATATCAGTACATTACGCTGGTCCTTAATAAAATTGCGATATATCGTAGTACGTATTGCGGTAATATAAAAAACAATGCGGTAAAAATTTTAACATGGTTCCCAGCTCTAATGGTCAGGGGGCCTCGTTTGATGGAGACAATATCTCACACACACATATATATATTCGCATTGCGCCAAAGGCTTTTAACAGAAAATAATTTTAAATCTCTGTTGTCTTCCTAAAGCTTTACCGATTTAAAAGAGAGAAAGACAGAGAGAGAGAGAGAGAGAGAGAGAGAGAGAGAGAGAGAGAGAGAGAGAGAGAGAACTGTCCATGTAGAACAGTTTGTCCTCAAATAATCAATTGCCTTGTCTTATGCCAGAAAAAGATTGCCAACAGTAGTATAAATATGTTTCCTGAAGAGACTTATGCGCTTCTGGCTGAACATAAATCCAGAAATTAAAGATAAAACCATTTCGTTCATTTAAATGCTGAGTGATAAAACCAGCAACGCTAGTCTTCAATGCTAGCAATATTTTCAAATTAGTTGCTGTGACGAACATATTGAATGTCAGTCTGGCCCCAGATTCATTTAGGACAAACACAGCCTGAAACAAAAGTCTTGTTTTAAACCTTATATTCATATATTCATATCACCTTCCATTTTGGACCAGCACTGGTAAAGTGATTTGAAAGATGGATGCTATGGTAGCATATTGGATAACATCATGGCACCATATCAACCTCTTACATGTAGATATTATAGGAAGTCTTATTTATACAAAGACCTTTGATGAAAGCACAATAATGGGACGATCAGCTATCTCGAAGAAATACTCGTACGAAGATTTTTGCGATGGTTATTGTGGCAGTCAGATTAGAAGTTCGATTGGTACCAATTTCCTTTATGACCCACCAGACATCACAAGAACCCTATAGTGGAAATCCCATGTTGATATAACCATCAATATTAGAGAAAGAATGATAACAATATTTCCAAGACTACTAATGTCATATCCACACTGGACACCTGAACAACACCATTTTCATGTTGTATCAAATTTACATTATAAGAAGTCTTCCAGTGAAAACCCAATGGCAATATGATTTTTCATTCAGGAGGCTTGGCTAAACTATTTGACGAAAATCACCTTTATTTAAGTCTAATGACTACTGTCAATACCATATTAGGCATCCGATCAGTACTATTTCAATTAGGACAAGCTAGACATCATGATAAGTCTACCCTTGCGATAACAAATTCATGACTTCATAACACTGTTCATGAATGTGCATGACTGTTCTTAAAATGTCCATGATCAGTTCATCATTTGAATTCATGAACAAATGTTGATGAAAGTTCCACAACTAAGTTTATGAGCATTTCATTAATTTTGATGCATCATACATGAAGTTCATGAACACACTGATGAACCTTTATGAACTATTATTATATTATAATATCTTTAAAGTTCATGAACTTTCAAGTACTTTGATGCACAGGGCACGTATTGTTGCTTAAAATTGACCTGTCATACATGTATTATATAATAGCTACAAGGAAGGACCCTTATCTCCTTTGTCGCGCGACCCATTTAAGAATAAACGCTGTTATTTCAAGCCACATTTCGCGTCGCATAATAAATGTGGTAGTGATGTTTAGCTCAGGCATTTGACTGAGTATCCCTATCAAATGTTTGACTTAATATCATACCTTTAAGGAATGCCAAATCATTTTCCCACGGTACCGCTTAATATGCAAGAACAAAGCGCTGAATGGAATTCTGTCCTCTCATTGGTTAAAAGAAAATGACGTTGGCCAATGAGAAGGTAGTATTCCATTCAGGGCGTTGTTTTTGAAAAGTCAAACGTGGGCTGATGCAATCTTAACAACATGAACAGGAACTCAAACAATATCATTTAACACAAGATTTTGTTTCCTTGACTCACCTCAAATTTCAACGTCGATATTTTGCCGTCGAGTATCTGCTTGGCGTTAATACAATGGTACGGGTATATTTGGAAACTTTTCGTTATGTAACAAAAATAATTGTTGTTGAAGTGTATCACGAGCTATCTTTCTGCATGCAACTATCATATCATCTGGTTTCCACACTTGCAAAAAATCGTTCACAGAAGTTTCTGAAATTATCTCACGCATTATTTGACATTGAATTGTATTTCGCTGTAGTCTGATTAATTTCTTAAACTCATTTAATTCTGGATCAAGCGCCCTATGATTATCCTTTATTTCATCATAATAATCTACGACTTTTTTTAATCAATCGTGTGGAGACAATTTAACAAAAGGTGGCAGTTAACCATGATCGACACACATTATCGCAGCAGTATTCCTCAACATTAGCCAATCAAAAAATAAGTTTAATGTCTCCAGCGCCAATGTACATATTTCATTACAAATAATAATTATTGGAATATATGTATCACCCATTCGTTCAGGAGTCCACATATCTCCCTTCCATCCAAAGAAGCTGTGATAAGTATTAGATTTAACTCCTCGTTCGTTCATTTGTCTGGCGAGTCTATGTGTAGGTGTTAAAACAATAATATCAATTCCACGAAATAATTCGATCAAACTTTTTTTGTTACCTGAAGCTCCTGGTCCGTTTAGATAAACAGTCTTATGTCTGGTCACAGGATCGTATACAGTTGGAGTTGATGTTAATTTTGATATTTTATTATTTTTGTAATAAATATTTTTGATTTCAAAGTCAGCAGATTCAGAATAACTAAGTATCTTTTCTTGTTTTATTCTCCATTCGCCTCATAATACATCAGTGCCTATATATATTTGTTCTAGCAAACCTGTTTTTTTTTATTGACATAAAATGAATATGTGGTGACTCTAGAGGCAAATTTAGAAAACTATTCACCATCGATAATAAATTTATCGAAACGTATGCTAACATCGAAGATCTTAAATGAGTAAACTGCGGTGACTCACATCAATATAACATAGAATTGTACCTAATTTAGTTCCATTTAGCAAGAAAACTGTTTCTCGACTAATAAACGGATTTTGATATGTTGCATCAGCAATTATACAATCTAGTTCTGCATCATCTATAATTAATCTTGTACAATGTCGTTTATGATCATATGATCCTCCTTGGGTAAATTTACCAATCATTTTTCTGCCAGTCATGTCAGGATTTTCATCATCAGAATATTTCATTTGCTGTTGTAACCAAATTTGTTTCTGTGGACTATATGATATAACTGCTTCATTTACAACCAACGATAATAATATTTTTGAATCGAGCATAAATCGAAAAAAAACTACTGGATATATAGTAAATTCTATGGAGATATTCAGCAAACTTAAATTACTTGATACAAGTAAATACAGTCAGGTCAAAATCTGGTGATGGTCCGTGTATTGATACTCAGGGACCGCTCCGGTGGCCTAGTGGTTAAAACGTCCGCCTCGGATGAGGGAGGTCGTGGGTTCGACCTCTGGCCGAGTCATAGCAAAGACTTACAAATATGGTACTAACAGCTGCCTCGCTTGGCGTTCAGCATTAAGAGGTTAGTGTTAGGACTGGTCGGCCCGGTGTCAGAATAATGTGACTGGGTGAGACATCATGCTACATGTCTGCGGCATGATGCCCCAGTGCTAGACATCACTATAAACTGCCACATTGCAGACATCGTAGCGATATGAATGAAAAATTGCCATAGCCACTTTAAAAATCCAAATCACATCACATCACATTGATACTGTGGTCATCTCATGTGTTGGATGTCCAAATCTGTTAAAACATTCTCCCATTGCATGAAAACTTTCGGGATAACATGCAACCATATCAACTGAGATAACATCTTTAAAATCGTATCTGGTATTCCACAATCTATCCTGTCCGTATTCCACACAACTGCATTGTATTTCTTCAAGAAATTCCAACTGAGTTGGTTTTCATGAATTTTCCTTATGAGCAAAATGAGCAGCAACCGACGGAACGGAAAAACAGTTACTCAGTAATTGTTCAGTATAGTCATGGGTATATTTCAATGCAAGATGTTTCAGTTCTTGGTGGAGAGATTCTATAAAATAAATGTCTCCATTACGCTGTACAAATTGATCATAATTTCACTCATTGGAACTTTGAAACAGCCACAGGGATGCAGGATCGTTTTTACTGATATTTCTGATAAAAATCAAACATATCACCGTTACAGAACTTAACAGTTTGATTTCGTGGAAATATTGTCACCGCAAAAGTCAAAGCATGCACATTATGATCAATATTATTTATCGAAGTTCCTTTCGATTAATATTTCAATTCATACAAAATCTCTACTGTCATTGTTTTTTTATTGTTATTGGGAATCTCAGTTTCTTTCCATGCTCAACGACATCATTGATTGTCGCTCCGTTATCTTTAACTGTTTCTGCCCATTTATTTATTTGTTCGCGTCATGGATCTGTTAGTTTATTTCCACTTCGCTCGGTTACACAATTTATTTTGAAAATTGTATTGCTTTGAGATCATTAACGCTAGGTTTGTCATTCAGCGAATATATCGCATAAATAACTGCGGTCACAGGATAGGCTCGTTCGTAATACAGTTTGTCAATACCAGTCAACATTCCTGGTTTGGAAATTTTATTTAACGTAACAATATTTCCAGTGTGAAGTCGGATAGGGTCACTTTTGTCACGGATAATCCAAGTATCGTCTTCCACGGTATCTACCGCTACAATAAATTTTACTCTAAAAATATATTTGATTGTCGAGATAATAATAATAATCGTCGCTGCTCGTTGGTCATTCATTGTAGCATCAATTAAACATTCAGAAACACCTAAGGTGTTACACATTATTCTGAATGTTGACCAGACATGAGACGCACCAATTCTTTCTTGCCGTCACGAATTTTTTCATCAGAGTTTTCTTCAGATCATCTAAAGCTCTCCTCGGTAAGTCAGGGGTTCTTCTGTCAAGATCGAATATGGGTTTAGAAGGTTCAGTTGTAGATAATCTCTGAAATTCTACCATTATTATAATTAACAGATATATATATATATATATATATATATATATATATATATATATATATATATATATATATATATCCTCTTAACCTGCTAGAATGTCGTATGGCAATAGAAAGTATCATACGGGTGTTGTGTCGTCCTTAGGATAGGTTAATTAAGTTTATGTTGTGCTGTCCATAGAACAAGTTAATTAAGTTAATGATGTGCTGCCTACATAGAAATAAGTTAATTAAGTTAATGTTGTGTTGTCCATAGAACTAAAATTGCATATACTGTAAATATTTCGTGCCATCTGAACTTTGCTAGAATATCGTTTGGTAATCGAGGAGTCTACATGGGGGTTGTATTGTCCTTCGACCCAAGATTATATATAAATATTTCGTACCCTCTGAATTTTCTAGAATGTCGTTTGGCTATATAGGAGTTCCGATAAGGGTTGTGCTGTATAAATATTTCTTTATTCTAAATATATATATATTATATAATGAATTTTGAAAATATTAATGTCATTATTTCTGCAATTTAAAAAAAAAAACAAAAACATTACGGTATCAAAATATCTGACAAAATGAATCCTGAAAAAATTATTAGTGATTTTGAATCATTACAACGACGAAAATGTGAAGATAAATAAAAAGCTGAGGGATCAGTGGATGATTGGATGTTGATATGTAAGGCTAATATGTAAAGGGTATGACTGTGAAATTACTGGGTACTGGATGGTAAGTAACTGGGTACTAGATAGTATACAACTTTGTGTTTATGTAGTAGATACATGGTGGATAGTATATAACTGGTTGTAGAACAGTTGATCGCTGGATTCTAGATATTAGATAACTAGGTATTGGATAGCAGATAACTGGCTGTTGAATATAATCTGGCATAGTTTTGGTAGTAGATAACTGGTAGGTGAATAATATATTTAACTTGTTATTTGATGGCATATACTAGTAACTGGGTTGTGGATAGTAAATCAACTGTTGCTTCAGTATAACTTAGTGTGGATAGTTAATAATTGTTTTTATGATAGTTGAGCCTGGGTTGGTGGCTAGTATGTCACTAGGATCTAGGTATTATATCCCGACGTTCTGATAGCAGATAATAATGTCTTGGATAGTTAATAGTTAATAACTGGTTGTTGGAAAGTAGACATAGCACTGGATAGTAGATAACTGTTTTGTCTATATTAGATTATTCGGTATTGGACAGCAGATATTAGTAAATGGTTTTCTAGATAGCAAATCAATGATTTCCTGAATATAACCTTTCGCTGATAGTAAAATATTTGTTGTGGATAGTAGAGCCCAGGTTGATGGGTAATATGCCACTAGGCTCTGGATATTATATCACTATTTCTCTTGGTAGATACTCTATGTTGGATAGTTTACTACTTGTAGTTGGAAAGTATCAAACAGTGTGCTATTAGTAGATTAGTATGTGTCGATAGCAGATAATTGGTTAGTGGAAAGTGGATAACTGTTAATGGATAGAATATCACTATGCATTGATAGCAGAACATGTGGATAGTATATAACAGGGTTTTGGATAGTACATAACTGTTTTGTGGATAGTAGAATTCCTGGGTGCTGAATAGTAGATAACTGTTTGTTGTGTAATATATAGCTTCGTAGTGCATACTCAAATGGCAGAAAGTAGATAACGGGTTGCTGGATGGTAGATTACTAAGCTTTGGACAACAACCAAGTAAGTGTTTGATAGTAGATAACCGGTTGTAGAATAGTAGAATGTTGTTGATAGTAAATCACTTGTTGGAGGATAGAAGAAAACTGGATGCTGAGAGTAGATAATGGGGTGTTTCGCAGTAAATTCTAATTGGTGGACAGTATATCACTAGGTGTTGGTAACAGATAATTAATGAAAATAGTATATACAGGAATAATAGATATTAAACAGGTAGGTGTTGGATACAAGATAATTAATTACTGATATGAAGGAATATGGGTATGATACTTTTGCTTTTAAACGTAAGGATAGTAGAGAGGGATTATTTGAACCATGCAAGTAAAACCATAGGGTCATAAGGAGGAGATAAAAGGTTAGCTTTGTTACAAAGCAAATCAAAATAAATGTCTACATTCAGGGTTCCAGTTGACAATATCTTACCCTTTGCATCACATTTCCCTCCAAAACATATCCATGATGTGACAAACAGACATACGCCACATGCGAAACGTATGTCAGCATATTAGTTAGTGAGCAGACCGTCAAATCTTGCCACACAGTTAAAACAAACCTTTACAAATGGACACCTAATATTAATTTCCCGTTTGTCCCCATAAATTGTTTAACCAATTCTACACTGAACTCTCTCAAGGTATTTCATTTAGCATGAAAATAAACACACATTTTTCTCGTTGCCAAGCTATAGCCCCTCTTATTTCATTGCAAAAGAAAGACAGCAGACGAACTGTTCTTTTCAAAAGTATGCCGTTATAAGGTATTTAAGTTAGACAACAGTCCATCGTAACAAGCTACACTTTTAAAATAGAAAAACGTTTCTCATAGCCGCGTCATGTTAACTTGCCATTTGTCTCCATAAACTTTCGACTATATGTCTCATTAACTTCAAATTGTTGGCCCTACAAACGTTTTGACTCTATGTAACAATGGTCTAGTTATCAGTATTTCAATTAGAGTGCAAACCAACTAACATTTCCCTCGAAAGTGTTATGAACAGAAAGACTCCCCAGAGTGGCACCTCATGCTACACTGCTGCAATGTAGTTATAAATCACAATGGAGACAATGTTAAATTCAAATTTGGATCCGATAATCTTTTGACCACATTTAACGTTATGCCACCCACAACCACCGCCGTCAGGCTCCCAGGTGACATCCACTATTACTTTTCTTACATAAACATACGTTTTGAAATTACTGCGGTCACCTCTTATCTCAAAAGGGAGGATGATAATTGTATATGAAGCGATTGTCCTGAGATGCTTTCTGAACCTCAAACAAAAATGGCCAGGACCACAGTGACCCAGAGTGTCTTGACGAAACGCCTACTGGTGCTTAATTGCAATGGTAATAGTGCACTCTAGCATATTAAATGACAGTCTTCGTGTAAAATACGTAAAGAGAGCTCATGGGTGCTGCATTTACAGGATATGAGCAAATATGATTTTCCATAAGAGACAGTACGCTTGTCATTATAGGACTCATCGCCAAAAGGAATAATTTGAAGCAAGTTACCAATGTTTCCATCAAGACTATTCTCGTTTGTGTTTGTATGATCAAGGTGGACGTGGAGGTCAGGAATGTTGATAAACTCCAGTGGATCAGTTGCTGCATGTGGAAAATCTAATCCAAAAGTCTAGACATTTTTGCTTTGACGTTAAAGATGTTTGTATCGTTTATGTCAAACCGAAAGATATGTACTAGCCACTCAGGATTCCAGATTCCATAGAGACTGGATACAGGGAAAGATATGCAGATCCGCCCAGTCCTCGAGTTCTATTCCACAGTCATTTTGGGAATAGCATCATGCAGCACGTGTTTGTGCCTTTGCGTGTTTTAATATTCATCTAGAATGGTAATGCTTTAGCAGAGTAGATTGCGAGTGAAAATGCAAATAAGGTAGTGCTACCAAATGCAGTCGAAATGTTAAACCATTCTGTCTTGTATAAAATTACCAGGATCTATGCATGCGAAATTGATTCGCTGAATATCACCTATTCTAAATCAATAGGTCCAACCAGAAGATTATTCAATAAGACATACATGGGTTGAATGCTGAGAAAGAGATGCAGATCCGCTTATTCTCCGAGTTGTAGTCCAAATTCAATTTTGGAATGACATCCTGCATCACTTTTTTCCTGCAATTGCGCGTTTCGGTAACCATGGAGTATTGTAATGATGTCGAGCAGAGCAGACTGAGACCAAAAACGCAAGTAAGGTTGTGTTACCTAGTGTTAAACCGTCCTATCCTGTATGAACTTAACAAGGATTCTACATGCGAATTTGAGACGGTGCATATCACCTATTGTAAATCTACAGGTTTAAGTAGAAGTTTGATCAATACGACATACATGGTCACACGAACTGAGGTGATGGTATTTTCATACGTTCTATGCTTTAATAGTGGCACTAAACATGGAGATGGATGATTCTTTAACTACAGCTATGCAGAGTGAGTCACACATCCACCAGCTTTTGCTGAACCTCGACGTGTACATGCAGAATAACACATCCTATAGAACATACAAATGCATGTTTCAAAAGCATGTGCTGCCCCACGTTGAGGCTGAATAATTTTATGGCCAATTAAGATCAGAAAAAGCAGACTTTTGAAACAAGTTTGGTGAAAGTCATTTAAATTCAGCCATCACGTGTTGCCAGTCGAAGTGAAGATAAGCTGAGATCAACTAATGTTGCTCTTTTTACTCGTTTCATGTTTACGACTGGTTGAGAAATATTCTTATTCAAATGAAGTGACCCATTCCGAGCTAAAAAAATTGGATGCACTTCGAAGGAGCATTGATGTAAAATAATACGAAACTATGTGTAATAACTTTAAGTGAATAGAAGGAAAAACTGGAAGATAAAACATGGCATGAACAATGGCATGAAAATGATGTATACCATTTACATCCTGTGAGGACCAGGTCATAAAAATAGCCCCGGAATATGGAAAGTTTCGTGTCAAACCACCTATATACGAAACCGAACGTTATATGTGGGTAGACCAGACAGGCTGATAACAGCTCTTCGCACATTTTTGTATGACAAGGCTGGATCAACTAAAATGGGTTTATGTGCTTCATGTTGGGCATGTAGCAAGGCTTAACAACTCACGGTGTTATGCATCTCATCGCAATTAGGGGCAATCCGCAAAGGCTACCTAAATATTCGGAGCCTCCTCCGTGTGGCATACAATTCACACAACCAGTTTCTTGAAATCATAAACACGGAAATCTCTGGAATTGACGACGTCCCAAAGTCGATAACTAATTATCCGAATGCAATAACAAGGCAAAACAAAATTATGTACTTACTGTCGCCTTTTTGTGATCCCTTCTGACATGCAGCTCAACCTTGGCACCAATGCTTGGTATAAAATCATCATTCAGGAGACGAATAACGACATGGTGGTTGAAAACAAAATTAATGTCAACCCGCACAGGATATCAGGACAATGACCGTAAGACTATGCTAGTGAAGACATATTGCACCAAATCCAAGAGACGAATAATGAAACGTTTGGCTACGCGCTGCTCCACCGCTGGCAGGCGGCATTAAATATATGGTCGGCGCAAGAAGTGAAAGACCTTGAAGACAAGAAAACAGCAGTTGTCGTGGCGGCATCGTGGTGGCTTTTATAGTCATCTGGTTTCTCCGCTGAGCACTCTTGGTAGGATTGGTAGCTTTTTATTATGCTAAACGGCAAATAATGCGACAGATATGATGATGAAAGCACTGATAGATTTGCAACCAGCCAGCCGATCATATTGTCATAGTATGAACGAAGTGATTGACCCAGCGATTCCGGAAAGTACTGCAGCTGCTATTCTTCTTAGCATTTTCAACATCGCAGCCAAATATTAGAGTGCATTTTTATGCTGGGAAAGAATGAACTTAGTACAGTTAGTCATGTCCTGTTCATGGAAGAGCCTCTGTACCAGGGTTGTACCCTCATATATAATTCTGTCCATGATATCCCTTAATTGGTTGCGAAAAGGCTCCTTGATTTGTGTTTGCAGCATCTAGCCCCGGTCAGTGTTCACCATTTCGGTTTTGAATGAGATCTCGTATCTCCTGGTTCATCATTTCTTTTTTCTTATTGGCCTGACTTATGTCATTTCTATCTAGGTCAACTATATTTTCAACCGTAATGTGATTGTTGAGCTCTGAATACTTGGAAAGATTATTTATAAACTCGCCATATATTTCTTGATGCTCTAGAGGCTGAGACAAATATCCATCGCAGTGGGAGGCTGCTAGGTTCCTGTACTGCAACAGCCTTGAACGCTTTGACTTCTGATCCAGCTGTAGTAGGATCTGTAGCTTGCCTGCGGCGGTCTGGATTGTAATGTCTATTTTTACATTGAACCATTGTTTGCTATGTCTTTTCGCTTCAGGTGTCATACATGAAAATGTTTACCATTATGAATGCGTAGCTCAACATCCAAAATGTTCATCTTGTCTCTTCAGTCTAATAGCCCCCAGCACTTGCCACCGTAGGGACGACAACAACTATCTGAAAAGGTTTCCTTTGCACTGTGCGGCTGTAGAAAAAAACTTGCGTTTGCGAGCGTGAACTTTGAGATGCCCTCAAAGCTTCACTAAATATACATTAAAGGTCACTTCGATCATGTTGTCATTATCTGCCTCACCATTGCCCTGAATAAGGCCTCTGACCCGCCGCGGACGTATCACACCACAAAAGAGGAACTATTGTCATTCAAACTCAAGCGCTTTTGTGGCAATTTTAGAGAGACGACTGCTTATGTTTGTCCGGCAAAAAGAAATTGCTATCTCAAAACTTGTCTGTGTCCGTCGCCATACTGGAGTCATCATTTGGGTTATTATTCAAAATAACAACGTTGTCGCCAAGGACATTCGAAAATGAACAGATGGCCTTGGTTGCATTGCATTACTGCAATAGCGAAGGTTTATTCTGAAGCATACTGCGAGAAAACAACATAACTGAGCATGAAAGTTCGGCTTACGAATTTGACTTTTTCAGGAAGGAGAGTGTTGGAATAATATTGGTCCAAACAGATCAACTGGACAGGCATACATTTGTTACAGGTAACACTTGTCGCTGACGCAAACAATGCACGTTCATGGCATTAGCATGATAAGGCTTCAAACATCATACCTATGAGTAACATGTTAATCATTGCGACTTTAGCATATCATATATGCCGGCTATTCAAAGATAAGGACAACAATAACCATACAATCTCAAATCTTATAAAATCTTTTTCAGATTTTGTCACAAAGCAACACAAATAGGAAAGATGCAAAACGCGAATATCGAACAGTTGTTGAATAGGTTTGCAGACCCATTTACAGCTGGAAAACTGCAGCTTAAGACCAAGGGCGGAGCAAGTGGCTAGTAGCACCACAAAAGTCACAACAGGCGAAACAATTATCAAGTGCAAGAAATGTGTAGCACTTTTGCATGACCACATATCAGCGTTTAATGCTAAACCTCATACCGATAAGCGCTGAAGAGGCTGCCAAGCCTTTCTGCTTATCGTCAACACAAATCAGCTTGTAAACCATCTCCAAAATGACCCGATCATTCAAAAGTTGTTAACTTGCGTTTATGCCCACCTGTATTTCAAGTATGGAGAGATATTGGTACCCTATCCACGCCTGTGATCATTATCACTTAGAAAAGTGTGTAGTCCATTGTCTGGACTGTTCCCACCATCTCAACACAAAAACAGGAATTCAAAAACAACTGTCAAGGTATCATGTGCGCAAGTGCAACTTATAACGGTACCTAAACAGGAACAGAAAGAACAGCCGTATTAACCGATACAAGTTACTAAGGCAAAATATCCCGGCCGGGAAACCTCTGAGATAATATTCGCCATCTTAAAGCAAGAACGCCAAGCAGCAGAATAGATCTAGTTCAACTCAAGGAGCAGGAACGCGGCGAATCGAACAAGAAACTCACAAGCATGAAAGTACCCCCGATGGAAGTAACACGAGTCTCCCAGGTCAAACGCCGTGGTTTAATCAGCTGAGGATAGTTACACGCATGGAGGAATTCCAGGGATGGACATCAAAGATCATGAAATTTCAAAGTATGTTCTATGGAGCGTCGTAGTTCTGGCTGTTAAAGGCCTCCTCTATGTATACAACCAGGAGAACGCCGGTAACTCTACCCCTGAGCTATAACAGTCCACATACAGTGAAACGACCGACAAACACACTAGCACGCAAGAGCATTACGAACAAGTACTTGTAACGCATGAGCTCCGTGCATCTACCATTAGACAATAACCAGGCCCTTTAATATGAAGCAATGCTTATGATTTGATATTGTGCTTCCTCACAACAAAAATCAGATGTCTATACCAGCACAAGCCAAAGAAATGTATTGTCTCATGATGCTCTGCATTATTGAGGTCACATATACGAAGGTTGCCAAACACGTTTAAAGAATGAATCCGGTCAACCTCAGAAGTCTCAATTTTGAGGACGCAGCGAAATCAGTTACCATCACAGAATCCTACCTTTGGACACAAGACATGCAAATTAAACAAGGCAATAGTCCTGCCAATATCATCACGACTGAAGTTGATCTCATTGTAGAGGGTGGCTCTTTTTAACACAATAGCATACACTGACTCAAACAACCTCTTATATCAGATCGATTTAAAAAGTTTTGCCTCTGAAGAAAACATTTGCCAAGATGAATGCAGTGGAGTAGCTTCAAGTTATGCAGCAATTGCCTTGATTGCTGAGTACCGCAATGAGCTTGCTTGGTCGCCATCAAGCTGTAAAAGCTTATCAATATATTGGTGAAGTCAAGCGTGAATATTAACTAGTGTCGGGCAAAACATCCGTTGATTGTAGCATGGAGAGCAAGCTTGACTATGAGCCCTCATTTTGGGACTTCAATAGACTAATTCATGAAATGAAAATATATAAAATGATATTTACTTTCCGACAAGACGTGCATCGACAACGGTTTAGGCTATGCCTCCAAATGCAGCACAATATAAAGTCATTGACTCAAATACCCAGTTGCGGTACCTATATGCGCCTGGAAAGCTCAATTATGGCAATGCCATGCCACTGATATTGTATGGTCGCTCAACGTGTTCACCCTGGATGATATGTTTCACATCCCAGGCCTGCCATCTATATGCTATCGTTTTCGCTGAGTTACTCATTTCACAAGCTTTGTTTGTGAAGAACTACAGATTGTGCCTGATGATACTCAGCTGTCATTATATGATTTTCTTATAGTTTGCATTGATGAAGGGAAATGCTTTGTTGAGGAAATATCCCTATGTTGTGATGTGGTATTAGGCAATTCTTAGTGCCCTATCGGATATACGCTAGTTTTGTTGATGCGGTCGACTTCCTTCCTATCGACATTACTATGGAATGACGTCATAGTGCGCCGAAGCTCTTTTATATCTTGGGGGCACGCGGGGCCAAGACCGTAACAGAGATCTGCCTTTAATACTATGTGCCTTTTCCCTTGCCAATCTCCATATAGTCGGTCTTCATAATGCTGTAGATCTTGTGGTGGAGGCTAACAAATTAGGCAATTGGCTGGCTGGTGCATTCATCTTTAAACGTGCCTACCACCTTCTTGGTGCTATAGATTGTGTTTTCAAGGGCGTATTTGTTCATGTAGTAGAGGCCAACATTTAATTTTAAGTCGAGATAGACAACACAAATCTTAATTTGCAGCACCATGATGTCGGTGTCCATGCATTGTATTGTTTGTATTGTAGGGGCCTTAGTAAAAGTCGCACGTTTAGGAAAGCTTGTTGACGTCGAGAATCACATGCCTTGTACATACTGGGCAGTCTAACTTTAGATTTGCATTGTGTAACAAGCAGTCAATAGGACTGTTTATGTGTGGACAGCTGAATGGTTGTTATACACAAGTGTGACTGTACCTAACAATATAATTAAATGACCTTACATAATAATCTATGATAGATAAATAAAGGTACTTGTTAAAAGATCAAACAGTGCAAGACAACAATTGGAACAAATTAAAACTGGCAGTCTGAGACCAACTAGACCTTGGGATGAATATGTGCCTAAATGTAGTCTTCCAAGTAGTTTTGACAGAGCAACTATAATGGAGTAACTATAACAATCTTTGCTAAGTGACGGACGGTGGAATGACATATGAATGACATAACATAGTAACTATAACAACCTCTGCTAACTGACGGACGGTGGAATGACGGATGAATGACATAGGCCACACCACAAGCTCTTGTACTCTATAACCGGTGGAATGATACACACCTCAATTTGAAAAGAAATGAACTGGTACTCACGTCATACTCCACATGCACCAAACACAGTATATAGCACTAAAACAAGACGACGATGTGTTTAAATTCCTGCATTCTTGAACCTTTACCTTGTAAACCTGGCAGAAAATGAGAGAAATAGAGATAAACTAAATTTTCATTCATTGTGGAAGGATACAAATGTAATACATTAGGCACACTTAATTTTTGTCGTTTTATCTATAAAATATACAGCCGTGTAAACAACATAAGATCTATTTTTTACGAAAAACAATACAAACTTGTTATGGTAAAACCATTATAATTATAAACTAAATTAATGTATACAACAACCAATGAAATGTGGACCCTAAAGGACAAAGGTACAAAGCTCTTTGTTGAATTATTGGATGGATTCTGTACCATTTCAGTCGGATATAAAGTACACTTTTGGCATGTTCATTTCATGTTCCTCCATTAACTTGCCACAACTAATACATATATTTATGCAACCCTTTGTTTAGCTGCAGCTGTTCATTCTATTAAGTGTTACTCCTTACCCAGTCCACATTCACAGTGAATGTCCCCATTGTAACTTTATAATTAGTGGTACCTTGGTTGGTATATACAACTCCATAGGGAGTTGTACTGGTGCAGCTCCTTTGCCAGTTGAACCATATTGTACGGCGGTATATATATATATATATATATATATATATATATATATATATATATATATATATATATATATATATATATATATATATATATATATATATATATATATATATATATAGATAGATAGATAGATAGATAGATAGATAGATAGATAGATAGATAGATAGATATGCCTGTTTGTGAGAAAATATACATTTTAGCCACCATTTCTTTAGTTGAGCACTGTGTAAAACTGACAGAAATGGTAATATTTTAACATCACCAAATTTGTATGGATTCAGTCCATTCATGTTGTTATAGTTATAGTGACAAACAATTATTGTAAAATAACTGGTCATAATTATAGCACATACATTTAGTCAATAAATATGTATGGTGAGTACTGTCATGGCGTCCCAATATTGACAAATACGCATACTATTACTATGAAATGGGATCCAACACTAAATCCGCCTTATAAAATCGGCGTATTTGCAGTTCTCTTGAAATCATAAGTACAATACAAACCTTGTTATGATGAAGCATACTTCGATGTCAGATCAGGGTTGCATGAACTGTACAAAACTGCACATGCATTGTATATAAGCAAATAATCTGAATACACTTTTATAACCAGCTTGAATGACAAGTAAATACTGAAGTTAACAAAAGCACTACATTCGAGCAGCTGTTGTTTTACATATTTCAAACATATTATTGACTAGCTGTACCACATTTGGCACATTGACCAGCAAACAAAAGACTTCTGCACAGAAACCACGATGGCACTTAGATTTTACCTTCGACCTAAAATTCACAGGCAAATAAAGCAGTGGAGTCCTATAATCTCCGGTAAGGGACATCCCCCAGAAAGTATATCATAATATTTGGACCATTTCATGAAACCACATGTCCACAAATTCCCATCATATCTTCAGTACATTACAGATTACGACATCAAGGGCACAGTAAGCAAACCATTACTGCCAGATAAAATGCTTGTCTCCTCAGACGCCACATCTCTGAATACCAATATACCGCTCAATGAATGGACACAGGAAAGTAAGGAAGCATTGGAAACAATAACTGAAGACAATCCGCCCACTTCCTAAACTCCTGGACCTTGTCCGAAAATTCAAAAAGATTGACTTTAGAAAGGAAAACTAACTCAAAAATCAACTGAACCGCAATGGATACAATAATTACCCCCTAGTATGCAAATGGTTTTATGGAAATACTAGTAGATCAATTTTGAGCGTCGGTGGAACTTACACCATACCATATTGTACGCTTCATAAATAGTATAAAAATGAAGTTTCAACATGACATGGAAGACTAATCTGGATGATTTGTCATCAAAGGCAAACAACTTCCAGCCTTCAATAGAATTCTAACTCAAACCATGTCTTCTTGTAAACAACTAAAATACCTAAATAAAACAAACTCAATATAGACATCTACTCGAAACCAACTGATAAGCACAGTAAATTTTCACAAATAGTTAGCATCCAACACACTGCATTTGAACACCCCAAATAGCCAGGAACTGAGGATACACAGAATCTGCTCCGACGATGAAACATTCCAAAAAGGATCTGAAAAGTTATCTGAACATTTGATTACCCACAGTTATGAAATAGACCTGATAGAGGAGACAACCCAAATGGCTAAACAGACGAACCGTAATGACCTACTAAATCACTAACCAAGACCACCCTAGTAAATGTGTCCCCTGTGACGATAAAAGGTGCAAAACCTGTCAATATATGATAGAGACCAGCACATTTTCTAGCACAGACACTAGCGAAAAATTAAACATACATGATCCAAACACGTGAAAAACAGATAATGCAAGTTATCCTCTACATGTAACATCTGTAGCCTTTATTATGTTGGAGAAATTGAAAATCGACACAAAAGACCCAATCTTCAAAGATCTGATTGATGACAAAGAAGCTGCAAAGAAGGCCAGTTGCAGGATATTTCTCTTCCCGTGGCCACACATACAGTGATGAAACATTTTTTGCAATTGCTCAAAACCCAAACTTGATTTCGGAAACCAGGAAAGAAAAGGAATTGTACTGGATTCGCCGATTTAGAACATTCAAACGAAGCGTTTAAACCAAAATGTCCAGAAAAAAAGACAGCCACACAGAAATAAAATCTTTATCTTTTTGTAACCTGCACATTTTCATTTAAATAAATCTTTCAGATTGTTTGTCAATCATTAACCTATAAATACTATCAAAACAATGATATATCCGAGATATAAATTACGTAAATTTAAAAAACTAAAAAGAAAAACGAAATGGAGATATGGCTCATCGATTTCTAGATCAATTTAACTATTTTTCAACATTAGCATCAAGTTGAAGTCAACTAGTTGAAACATCAAAACGTTCAAGCTTTCTAGCTTTGATCCATTAGAAATAGTCATGTAAAATTGTTAACCTCAACACGCTCTGTGTTTTCTGTTTGTCCTGTCTGTATTTTTGATTTGCCTTTGAATCGAACGCGCTTAGGCTTAGTTAGAAACTCGCTTTGCATTTTCAGTTTATTGTATTCATCTTAATCAATTCCTGACACAAGCGATTCCTTACTGGATCATGTGCACTATATACATACATACATACGTATGTACGTGCGTGTGAACATACATACATGCGAACATACACACATACATATATAATCCTGTTTAGTGGATAATCTAAATTAGATTAGCAAAGCAATCCCATTTAGTGGGAAACTCAAGCAAAAGAGCAGTTCATTCGCATTTGTTGTTTGGTCAAAGTAATAACAAATTATTTAGTTTTGTTTTTCAGTGGGGTATATTGTATGATGATACTAATTATGGTCATGAAGCCAGATTGTATTGTTTGAATACCATAATTGACTATCTCCATCATTAAAACAATTGTAATACCAGTCTGTACACTCATTTGCTCTATTTTAGCAGAAGGGAGGGCGAACAGACCATTTTGTGGGGTGTCTTTTTTTCAAAAAAAAAGCGTTCTACGAAAATGAAAAAAATACGGTCAATAACGTCAAAACAGAAGCCTGTAACTAAGCTAGAGTTTCTCTAACTGGGTTAGTTTATTTTGTTACTGCGCTTTGTCATTTGTTTTCAGCAAGTATGCACGCGCATTTACCCGCGAGACACTTTAGTGAGGACACCACCCACCCTGTTGTTGTGAATTTTTTATTATTATATCAGCGTCAACCAAATATTTTATCAAGACCTATACGACATCATGATCGAGGATCATGTAAATGTGTCGTTATAAATCCGTGTGGGGTAGATTTCGCATGTAAAAATAAGTTTTTAAATTTAATTATATCCATGTCCCCGGAACACCAGGTCTGATGAATATTTTTCAACGTATGCGTATCAACTCCGTTAAACACAACTAAAATAGTACAGTTATCTCCGATCAATTTAGGTATTTGTTTATATCTCTGAGTAACATAAATCACATCGGTGTTTTGATGTCTTTCTCGGAAAAATATCCTAGCTGGATTTGATTGCTTGTCCAGCATCACAACATCGTATACTAATAAATTATTAATAAATCCATCAAGGTTGTCTATGGATGGAGTTTCATCAACATCGGTGATAAAATCAACAACATCATTGCCATCTTCGTCCAACAATTTTGCATTTTCATTAAAATCTTTAAGTACTTCGTAGCAGCTTTGATCATCTACAGATGGTGCTACTAAATATAACTTATCCCATTATCAGATCGAGCAGCAATTGCGTCTCACAAGACGGAGATGGACCTATGATAATGGCTCTAATATGATTTGGTAACGCCGGATGATGCTTTACTGGCTCTTGCTTTCGTGTCGCTGATAAATCAATGACATTCATGTTATACAAATATAATAAATAATATGAAATTATATTGTGTTCGATGTAAAGCATCCACCCCCACAAGTGGATGAGCAACAATAATAACTAAAAATGAAAGACGCACTTACAGGTAAATGTGTAAAATGTGGTACAGAAAAAATATTATACCAGTAATTTTACTGGCGGTGGTTTCATCCCTGCTTCGCTAACAAAATTATCAGGAACGCCATGGGCGAAATACACAGGAGAAAAACATCTTCCAGGATATAATTATTGTGGTCCTGGAACTCGACTTGATATTCGACTTGATAACCAAAATCAACCAAGACTTGGAGAGTATCCAATAAATGAAATTCATTAAGCATTACAAAAGTAATGATTTACAACAACGACATATTGCAGATGTAAAGTTAATTCATTCGGTAAATTCCATAAAAAATAAATCTTTCAGAGAATCATTAGCTAATTGGTTAGTAAGATCTTCGATGAAAGGTAAATTATTATTCGGAGCCGGTAATTAATCAACCGATTATTGAAATAATGGAATCGATTTATTATAGCCCAAGACAATATTGGAAAGGAAGAGCAGTGATTAGTAAACTCGCTGATGCAGCAAATATTACACGTGTTGTTGCTGCAGTGCGGTAAGCACGACAGGAAAATTTATCTACCGCAACCTAAACGAATGCAGCATGCAAATTTTGATGTTAACGCTCCTAATGAAGTTCATCAGGCAGATATTTTATTTTTACCACACGATACTATCAAAATTGGTAGACGTCAGTCAACAAACAAATACGCGTTAGCTGTCGTTGACGTTGCAAGTAGATATAAAGAAGCAGAGCCGCTATCAATTAAAGCAGCTGCTGAAGTTGCATCTGCTTTCTAATGAATTTATCAACGAGGACCCTTGCGATGGCCACATCTACTACAGGTTGATCCTGGCAAGGAATTTCTTGGTACAGTATCGTCGTTGATGAAAAAACATAATGTCGAAATTATAAGAGGACAAACCGCAATTAATCGTGATCAGGCAATTGTTAAGCAATTTAATCGAACACTTGCTGAGCGGTTATTTGGATATCAATATGCGAAGCAAATGATTCAGAAAGAAAAGAAAAGAGATCTCGCGAATGGGTTGCAAGATTACCAAGTGTGATAGCTGCGTTAAATAATGAAATCACTCGTGCAACTGCGTTGAAACCCATTAAGGTAATCACAAACAAAATGTATCCCAATACAACGACATGACTTTTCAAAACAACCAGTATTAGGTAATGTGACTGTAAGATATTTATATGAACCCGGTGAACTTGAAGGTGCTAAAAAAGAGCAACTGATCCTATTTGGAGTATTACGACATATAAAATTACCAGCGTGGTTACATCTACGGGAAGACCTGCAATCTACAGGTCAGATTCAACTGCTCATCAACGTGGATTTGTAAGTGAACAATTACAAGTACTTACTGAAGAAACATAATTACCAACGCGTTCACTTTTGTAAACTAGCACCCCTACGTTCAAGACAGGTCAGCATCACATTTTCACGTGTGTGACCAAGACTACTTTTAATTCTATCTACGGTAAGTTGTCTTGGACTAAAATACTGCCAAAACATTACTGTGTTACAGCTCGCACAACGATTATCAATGTCATGATAAATTCAGCATCAAGATCAAAGTCGCATTTTTTTTGTCACATTGCTTATAAGTAGCTAATTTTTTTCCTACTATACCATCGTTAGTTTCGTGTGTTTGATTATTATTTTCTATGAAGTCTACGACAATTCTCCGGGGCAGAGATATTCTTCTGACTCGAGACACTGCGAGATAAACTAAATGTGGCCATTCGATATGATCATCAACGATCCAAACAACTGTATCAGAGATGGTTAATCCTTCTGATGAATGAATCGTCATTGCGTATCCTATCGTCCATGGAGTTTTGTCCATAGTTAACGCGCTCGTAACAACAACGACATCAGCTAAAACATTATCATTTAATACAAGATAACGTTTCTCTGACGATCCTGGTATATCATCGTCGATATTTTGTCGTCTCGTATCTGCTGGTCGATAACACAATGGTACGCGTAAATCTGAAAATTTGTCTTTATGTAACATAAATAATTGTTCTTGAAGTTTAGCACGAGCTATATGTCTACTTGCAACTATTAAGTCGTTTGGTCTCCATAAACTCCAAAAAGTGTTAATAGGAGTTTCCGAAATGATTTCACATTGATTTTTATCTGGTTGTAGTCTGACTAATTTCTTAAACTCTCTTAATTCTGGATCAAGCGCTCTATGACCATCGATTATTTTTTCATTACAATCTACAAATGTTTTCTGCCATTCATGTAGAGATAATCCAACAAAAGCCAGTGGTTGACCATGATCTCCATACATAACCACAGCTGTATTCTTCAACAATAGCCAATCAAGAAATGTTTTTTGTGTTTCTAAGGAAACGGTGCATATTTCATTTAAAACAATAATCCTTGGAATATATCTCTCACCCATTCGTTCAGGAGTCCATGCGTTTCCGCGCCATCGGAAGAAGCTATGATAAGTACATAATTTTACTCCTCGTTCGTTCATTTCTCTGGCGAGTCTGTGTGTAGGTGTTAAAACAACTATATCAAAATTCCGAAATAATTTGATCACACGAGTTATTTTACTAGAACCTCCAGACCCATTGAGATAATATAATATTACTAAATCGGCATTTTCAAAGAAGTATAAAGAAAAAATATCATTTCAGTATTGCATTTAGCAAAGAAATTGTGAAGAGATATAACTCTGTCAAGGACACGTAATGCGGTTAGAGTTACCTCGCTTGTTAATGCGAATGACCTCAAAAGGATAAGCATACCTTTAATTTTTTTCGTCATCGTAATTAATTAATTAACCATCTATATGATTAATATCAGTGAAGTAACATAATTGTATAATAGTTCAAGTGGAAGGATACTTAATTTCATCTCCGTAGAAAAAATCACGGCAGTCAACAGCGGTTACATGCCGATAAATGTACAATACAGCTCAGCTATTTTTAGATCTGTTATACAAAATTACACGTGCATATTTCAACCTACAAAGTCAATGCAGAAATATATACACAATTTTGCATAGGGTGTGTTTAAAATAAATCCACGCCATCGTCTATTCATTCAGCATAATACTTACCTTAATTAATCAAGCATAGGTAACTTCATACTAATGTTTGAAACGTATATCTATAAGATTGGAACATAGTGCATTGCTAACGCGGCTGATTCTCATACTGGGTGTCGGCGTTCGAATCCCCGTGATCGACAACTGTCGACGGCTGTGATAATCACGATTTTTCATTAATAATTGGGGGCGCCAGCCCGAAAGGATTTCATACACACTTCTTCCCACGTCAAACAACGTGTGTGAGTGCGTCTGTGCACTCATTAAAGGGTATACCAGTACAAAATCATTCAGAAAAAAATGTTGGCAAAAAAAACATCCTCACGAAGGATGAAACCATACAGTAGTTGAAACATAACAAACAATGAAAAACAACAAAGAATGTCAGACCATAAGAAAGGTCTGGTATGAATGGATTCTTATGGAACGAAATTTTATAATATTTCTGATCATGGGAGTGCTACTGTTTATTTATTTTTTTTGTTGAAATTTTTTTATTTTAAATATATATAATACATACTATATAATGAACTCTGAAAATGTTAATGCTATTTAGTGGAAGTTTTATTGTTATTGGTATTATTTCTGCAAGTGAGTAGCAAAATTGACAAAAGCAATTAGAGAACCGGAAAAAAATGAAATTCAACTGATTTTCTCTGACAAATCGACTAAAATAGGCAAGATAACAAAGGCGAAAAAAAACGATAAAAATTCAACAAAAAACGACTAAAATTCAGAAATATCTTTCAGATTTTTAATTTTTTAAAATTTAAATAATAATTCTGCAACTTTTCTACGATCTTAAAATCGTTAAGATTTCATACAGATTTAAATTTAATACTTTATTTCTTAAATCAATTCAGTGTCCAGACTGGTCAGTTAGTTTGGAATGTATTGGCGATAATACCGGATTATGACATCGTATATAGACAGGATTAATCGGTTCTTGCACTATCAAATATCCAGGAGGTACTTGCCGTGTAAAAGTATAAAGAATATATCCTTGCTGAGCTTGATTTGATTTTTCAAGATCTGTTTGAAAACTGCCGTCGATTACATCACATACAAGATTGACTGCAATAGCTGAAGTTATATTTACAATTCCTGGTGAAATATGACGACCGCCACCATACGGCTCATTGTTATGTTCGAGAAACGATGATGGTGGGGTTCCTTTTTTATATGACTCTACGATTTGCGGAAAATACTCATTGCTTACTTCGTTGAGTGATAACAATTCGTCGGTGTTGAATCCTAGTAATACAAATTTTAATAGATTCACGCCTGCTATTTTCTAATGATTAATATATATTTGCCTGATAACTGTTTATTTTTCTATTTCATGAGTACTAGCATTTATTACCTCGATGATAGCTTGATTAGCGTGCGCACGGTCTGAAACAATTTGATTTAAATGTTGTATCGTTTCAATGATTTTCTTTTTTAGATTGTTATTAGGATACACCGAAATATAATTTTTAAATAATTTCACTAACTCCATGGACATAATTATATGTTCAACTTTAATTCCATCAGCCAGTAATCTGAAATCTCTTTCATAAACAGATTTAGTAGAAGTTTTACGATCATAATGAGTTATTGATGTTGGTATTACAGGAGTTGCTTTATTATCAAAAGCAATATAAGTATCCATGTCAGTCCACAGAAAATTATTTCGATATTCTGAAGTTGTTATAAATTTCTTTTCGTTAGTAGAAAAAATTATCTCATCGTGGTTCTGGTAGTTCGTAATATTTTGGAGGAATTTCTGGCCATCCAAAATACTCTTTAACAACGACGGATATACATCAACGACGTAATCTGGTGAATTTATTCATAGCGCAGCTGATAATGTTGTCTCATGAACCGTTATAGTTATTTTCGATTCTCTGTTTGTTATAGATTTGATTCTGCGCTGGAATTCATCATTGAATTGTTCACTCTGATAATTCCAAGTGTATGCCCACAACCTGCCAGTCGGGCGTTCCATCCGTTTTTTTTTTTTTTTATTTATTTATTTGCAAACACAAGCGAATGATTTGCCTGCAACCCCCAATGATTTTGACCTGACATTTGCCCAACTGTAATAAACTCTTAATTGTGCAAGAGCAATTTCGCTTACTGGAATTGCAGTTGGAAAGTTGACCCTGAATTCAGGATTGGTTGAACTTACTGAAATCATTGTAGTTTTCAACAATGTTGTATTATTTACAATCTGTTTGAGTAGTTCGTTTCAGCATTGACGTTATTGTTATTATTATCATTTAAATCGGACACATTGTATCTTTGCGGTAAATCCTAGTCATTGATGCGAACTCAGTATTTGATATCGTGCCTTTGTTGAGTCCGTCCGATATAAGCAGCGACAACTTAGAATATGCCACTGTTGCTGTATGAAGTTTTATTATATACTCGTGTAATTTTGTATTTGTGCACAACATCTTTTTTGCTACAATATTGCGAATTTCCGAGATTAATGTTGCTGACAAAACACAGATTGTTATAATTGTGTGTGATGTTATAGTTACCCTCGACAATAATACACCCGCGCCAGCAATGAGAACTGACACCGACTATACAATGACGTCAAAAGCAATTATACGCTGATTGTATTTTTTTTATACTTTTATCGTGTATTCATCAATGATATTTTTCAGCGCTGTTTTCCATTCACGTGCTTGATTGTATCTAAAATTCAGACCGTTGATTGACGACCTCATAATATTTTAATTACTGAGTAATCAATTGAGGTGTTTCAGCAACAAATTCCAGACACCACCAGTAAGAAGCTGCGGTTAATTTTTTATCAAATGATTCCAGAATAAATGTTTCTTCGTCCCCCTTATTTAACACGATAGACACGGTTCCAGAAAAATTATCGGTTGAATGACGCCAAGGATACCTAGTAATTACAATAAATTTTGCACCGCTGAACGCACTGTCTATAAACACAAGTGACTTCCGCGGTATGTTTGATAGTGTTATTTTGATGTGACCATGTTGATGATCCTGATGGTCCTGTGTATACCACGTTGATGATCTGTTTGTAACTTTAATCAGATTAATTTGGTTAACGATATCAGGAATTCCAGTGATAACATCTTCTAGCTTTTTTCTAATCATTTCAATGTCTGATATAGCAGTTTTAATATCGCCAAGTTTTTACGTCAACAAGCAACTGACTTTAACGAAATCATCTGCGATTTTGTTGAGTGATTGAAAGTTTCTACGAAGTCTTGAAAACGAGTTTACGTGAACGTCATACTCATCTCGCAGCGTGGTTAATTTAGTATCTACTGTATTATAGTTACTGTCTACATATTTTTATTTTTTTTGTTGCGGCATCTTTATCAGATGTTGGATCTCTTAAAACAACTAGTTTATTTCCATTCATGCTAAGTTCACCAGCCATTGTATCACCAGTTGATTGTAAATGACTAGAAGCACTTTATGCAACTTTATTTCTAATAGTTGCGATTGATACATCTGAGTCTCTGATTCTACCGCCGTCAGTAAATACCGCAATGTTAACCATTGTAGCACCAAGAAATCTACGATCTGTATCGACCCACTTGATGTTACTCGTCTTTTAAACACTGTATTTATCCTGAAAAATAATAACCTCATCCTTATGAACTCCAGAGAGGATCATAATACCTACAAGATCAGCTTTAGTTGCATAAGTCGACAAATCAGTTTCATCTTTTCTTCTTGCCTCCAGTGATAGCACTGGTAGAAGATCTTTCGCAAATATCAACCATTATGTTTTAAGATCCGTTTAAAACGAAGCGGTTACTTGTATAATCGTGTATGACTTTATGAGGTGGTTCGGTTGATTTTGATACAGCGTCAAGTACAGCAATTACTTCACGGCCACATATTGGCGGATCTGTTATTGTCTGTGTTGGTAATGTTGAATACCAAGTTGGAGTACTCGCTGTGTTTACAAATTTTATAAATTCAATTGGTGGCGCTAACCCATACAAATCAAAATAAACAATTCCACGTGGACCAATCGCGCATGCAACCCAATGAGTACCTGGACCAGAAAGATTAATAATTCCTGTTTCAATATTATTTGGCTTGAGCGATAATTGGTCACGCATAAAAAAACACCTCTAAAATTTGTTATATTTAATCGCTCAGCAGCATCAATTAAATCAAAATTGGACATAGGTTGACGCAGCGCGAGTAGCGAATTGTTCCTGGAAGTCTTAAACCGCTTCCATACCGATGAGGGGTTCCTGGTAATCTTAGACCATTTCCCCTTTTTTAAGCCTTGTCCTGTTGCTTTATTTAATGCCAGTCCAGCGGTGGTTCTAACAGCACCAAGTGCGGCTGCTTTTGTTACAGCTGGAGCTGCTGCGACAATTAATGCTGGTATAGCAGCAAGAAGTGAAAACATACCACCTATTTTAACTGAGTCTTTAATGGAACTTGGAGAAAGATGACGTTGAACTCCAGTTTTTGATTATAAAGCCTTATTAAAATGTTTGAGTTGAGTCTTGGTTAATGATAATTTGTTTGTCCCACCACTAGAAATATGATCTAGTTTTAACGGTATTGCTGTTCCGCATTTACTCGCAAGTTTTGATTGTAATTTTTTCACCTGACCGCAAGTCAGAATGACATTAACGTGACTATATGACATTTTTTTATAAAATCAACGGCGATTTAATTACATGTTTTCTACTGGTGCATCAATAACTCGCATTCGTTCACCCACACCTTCAAGTAACATCGATTTGTCGCTCAGAAAATCAGCAATTGCTATTTGATTAGAAACAGCTGCAGCATCTCTATTTCCACAAGCTCGAAAATGAACATCAACGACAGATTTTCTAGATAAATCAAGATGTTCCAGCGAAAAGTAATAAATCAGATATAGAGTTAAGAAATCTAACTGTGGTATTTGTAAACCACTATCTATATTCTGATCACGTGCCATAAAAGTCACTAATGATGATATGCACGTGCTACATGATTTAATTCAAAATTTAACATTATATCTACAGATGGTTCTTGATGTCCATTTATTCTTAAAGAAACTTCACTAACTCCAAGCGCCTGTCAAATATCATATGACTTTCTTCTTGCGAATTTACTCGTTCAGCATTTTGTAGTGCAATGGAAATATGTCGTGGTGCAGAAACACCTTGCTGCGATCATACATGTCATGTAAATAAACTATCAACATTACTCTGAACACTATTTTGTGGTAGTTGTTAACAATGATAACAATGATTCACTAACTTGATTCATAAAAGAAAGTAATCGCTGTTCTTCAGCAAGCGATGGAGTTATTACCGGCATCCACAACGAGAGTTTTGTCAGCGTTACTTTACCAGCATCAAGAATACCAGATAGCATCATCGTCAGTAGCTTTTCTAACAAGCACAATTGTATGTTTAGCTCCAAAAATAGCTTTTCTAACATTTCTACAAAATCCAAAAAATATGGGATAGTGGAATTGCACATGAGAATATTCAACATTGATCGACGTGTTGTAAATCCTAACTTGTAATTTATATTCGTTGATATTAATGCGGGTGTTTCTGCGGTTAATGAAGCGTTTCTCACCTTACCTGTATTTAAGTTTTTAAATTCTGGAAAATTAGAAATGTCTTTAGCAAACATCTTTGTTGGACCAGCTGATCTTGAATAATCATCAGAATATCTTGCTAAGCCTAATATTGTTGTAGCAACATCAACGTCCTTTTGAATATTTTCAATATTTCTTCCATCAATCATATATGTAGCACCGTCAAACAACGCCATAATTCCGTTATGAACAAAACTTATTATATCATTAGCATTTCATTCAGTATCGTCTGTTGTATAATTTCACCTTCTACTTCAATAAATGCTTCGGCGGGTAAGAAATATCTAATTGTATCTTGAACTTGTAATTCAATTCTTCCACGCTGATTTGGTTGTCTTGCATCGTAAGAATAAAATTGATGATCACGTATAGATTCATCTTTGACAATTGGTGCGTCCATATCGAACACTGGATCAGATATACGTTTAAACATTGTATTATACTTGTCGTCTAAAACGAAGACAATTTCCTGCTATCAGATTAGCAATTATATTTCTTTCTTCTTCACTAGACAATTCTGTTAGAATTTGACTTGCAGCTTGATTTATTATTTTACTGACATTTGCAGGCATAACTTCAGTGCTTGGTAATTTTACTGGCATCGTATTAAGCGTGCAATTCTATCCTTGTTTGCAGAGAATGCTTTAACGATAAGATTACCAACTGTGCTAGGAATTTGTTTCACAAGGAAAATAAATAGATTTCATTCCTAGTTATTTTGCAATCGGTATTGCTATTGGGACTATCCTTCTAAATATACCCAGAACTACATCACCGAGTCCATCTCCGTAAGTTGCTTTATAGGTTGGCAATTGTGAATTTAGCACCCTGACCATGATCAGTCCACGTTGAACATTATGTACGATCATCTTATTTAGTATTTATTTATTTAATCACTGTGATAATCATCAATGATTTCATCAATGAGTTCTACATAAACATCGATGTCGATGATACCGCCATTAAATAATCGTTGACAAATAACAGCTGCTTTATTAATAATTTCTGGAGAATTATTTCCAGCTCGTTTTCCTCCAATCAGAATTTCTAGTCGTTCTACATCAGAAATGATGTTGTCAGGACAAGCAATAAAACCACTTCCTTGTATAGTATTCAGGGAAGAAAACCCGCTTCCAGTAGCGCAGGAGGATCATCAGTAAAAATGTGTTTATTCTATCAAAAGAATACCATGAAATCATGAAAAGACGCCCCACATAATGGTCTGCTCGCCATCCCTGCTGCTATTTTTAAGATAATTATTTATTGTTTCAGTGAAACGTTTATTAGGTAAACATTGTGTATTTTTACCGACTATGAAGATGACCCATTGCGATAACTCAACAATCTGTCTAGTATCTTTTTCTAAGATACAAGATGGCTTAGATGACAACGCAGGGAAATGCTATGCTTCTTCTGACCTCAAAATATAAATATATGTATATATCTGCGTCTCGTCTCCATCCAGTTTCATCCTTACTGTCGAATGTTTGATATAAATATCTTGCAATAAACATCATATAAAATTATATCAAACGAATATCATGAAATCCTGAAAACAATAGTTGTATCTCAGTCCTGTATGCTTGTTGTCAGTGACTTCCGCACATTGATATTTGTAAATGTATGAGGTCTAACTATTATGAAGTCCAGTTTGTTTTCAGTTTCATTCATCTCGTATATCGAGACGTATTTGGAAGCACAAAAGTGAAGATATGTAACAAATATGCATTTATGTTTTATTTTGAATGGAGGTAGTAACTAGTTTTATATGGCAACTAATGGAAACCTTAATTTATGCAGCCTTTATAAAGGACTGAAATATAAAGTAAGGAACCCACCTCAATAGTGTGAGATAATTTTCTTGTTCAGTAAAGACTGTAAAGAACAATCATCAAGGAGCAAGGTCATGATTTACTTTTCAAATGAATATACTGACAACTATGGCTTAACAGCCCCTTTGATTATATCATGGTACCAAAATCAGTACTACTGGAATTAATTTCAATGTAGAAGAATGGGAATTTGAAGGTCACCATGTCTTATTGTCTGCATCGTATAGAGTACAATGTGTTGCACTCCGAAATATAACATTTAGTAAAGCCAAGTAGCGTCCTAAGAGAACATTACATTGTACTGCTCTGAGAAATGATATACTTGGAGGTGCAAGTATTTGGTGTCCTTAATTTAGACCACTCCAGCTCATGTGGTAATGTATGTCAAAAGAGTAAATGCCAGTACAAGATCACTATAGAAATCAACCTTATTACTTACTGAACCATAACTACAAATACATTCTCCACATCAATCCAACACAACGTTAAAATAATATTCACCCTTCTATCTGTAAGAACATACAGGTGCAGTCCATATAAGATCATGTCGGCATTTATCTTGCTTCCTTCTTCTACAGTTATGTCTTCTTCAGAAGTTGCCATATGTTTAGATTTGATCAAAACCTAAAAAAGTAAAAAGCGCATAAACATAGTTGATTGTATGGACTGGTACGGAATAATAATTATGTTATTAGCATAAATCAAAGATTTATAAAACTTGCAGAAGCAGTTTGTACTTTCATGATAGAAGAACACCATGATTCAAAAATGGAACTTGTCAGTCATGTTATCGTAATACGTGCATTATGTTCAACAATGAAGAAAGCCTTAAGGCAAATATATGATTTGTTTAAATTCTCTTACACATACACAAACGCATGCACACCTCTCTCTCTCTCTCTCTTCATATATATATATATATATATATATATATATATATATATATATATATATATATATATATATATATATATATATATATATATATCATACAGGTTAGATAATTACTCTTCGGAGATTAGAATCCAGGTCTGCGGATAAAAGGCACCCATTCATTTGCCTGCACACACCAGCAAATATTCCATCACGACTATGCACACATCACCAAAAATGATGCTACTTAATCGATGTTATATGCACTCATGTGTAGCAGCTGTATTCTCAGTAGAGTATGTATTAAAACAATTATCTAACCTGTATGATAGTGTTATTGATATTAAATATTAATTCTGCCTTCTATTATCAAGCGTTCTCCTACAGAATCCAGGTATAGCACGTTCCGTTCTGTCTGGTTTATATCCATACTCTCTCTCTCTCTCTCTCTCTCTCTCTCTCTCTCTATATATATATATATATATATATATATATATATATATATATATATATATATATATATAATCAATGGCTGTCACAATAAAAACAGAATTGCCTGCATGTCCTTTCTAAGGGAATTTGACTATAGAAACAATACTATATTGTTAATTCCAAAACATTTGTAGCAACATTGCTCTATATCCAGGCACTGATTTTGTGATCTCGAAAACCTGATGTAGTAACAATACTACGAAGCTATTCTTCCAAACCCATGTAGTAAGATTACTCTATCTCCAGGCAGTAATTTTGTGATCTCCAAAACCTGATGCAGTAACAATACTACATCTGATGTAGTAACAATACTATATAGCTCTCCTGCTATCCCCCAAACCCATGTAGTAACATTACCCTATTTCCCAGCACTGATTTTGTGATCTCCAAAACCTGATGCAGTAACAATACTACATCTGATGTAGTAACAATACTACATAGCTCTCCTGCTATCCCCCAAACCCATGAAGTAACAGTAAACTATGTTCCAGCACTGATTTTGTGGTCTCCGAAACCTGATGTAGTAACAATACTGCCTACAAATGATCTAGTAACAATACTACAACTGATGTAGAAACAATACTACAACTGATGTAGTAACAATACTACGAAGCTATTCTTCCAAACCCATGTAGTAAGATTACTCTATCTCCAGGCAGTAATTTTGTGATCTCCAAAACCTGATGCAGTAACAATACTATATAGCTCTCCTGCTATCCCCCAAACCCATGTAGTAACATTACCCTATTTCCCAGCACTGATTTTGTGATCTCCAAAACCTAATGCAGTACTAATATTACAACTGATGTAGCAACAATACTACATAGCCATCACAGCCATCCACCACAACATATGTAGTAACATTACTCTGTTTCCAAGCACTAATTTTGTGATCTCCAAAACCTGATGTAGTAACAATACTACATAGCTTTTCCCCAAACAATGCAGTAATATTACACTATTTCCAGTCTACGATATTTTGAGCTCCAAAACCTGATGTAGTGACAACACTACATAGTAAACCCACCTACCCATGTATATGTAGCAACATTACCTTATTTACAGGCACTGACGCTATTTCCAAGACCTGATGTAGTAACAATGCTACAGCTTATGTAGTAACACTACTACATAGCTCTCCTACTATCCCCAAACCCATGTAGCAACATTACTCTATTTCCGTGGTAACAGCCTAAAATTAATTGTGTCATTTATAATATGATGTAGTAAGATTATTACAGCTATACCTCACACTGCCTACAGAATATAAAAGAAAATTCAGTGTTGTCTTTCTTATAGGACATCACCTTTGTATTTGATATTAAATATCATTACTGCCTGCAAATCTCTTCTCCATAGTAGTATTACCATTCGCGTGGCCTAAGTTGATAGACGATCCACCTCAGATGCGGGAGGTCACAGGTTCGAACACTGGCTGAGTCATACCAGCGATTTAAAAAATGGAAATTAACAACTACCTTGTTAGGCGCTCAGCATTAATAGGTTAGTGTTAAGACTGGTCGGCCTGGTGTCAGGATAATGTCTGCGGCATGATGTTCCAGTGCTTCACATCACTATAAACTGCCAGACAGACATCATAACGATATAACTGACATTTTTAAAATCTGCATTAAAAATCTGAATCACAAACACATAGTAATATTACTCTATTGATTATCAACTGTGACTACCTTCCCAAGTCGAAATTGCTAATCTTCATGCTCAATGTTGTAATGATGTAAACCATCATAACTGACTTTGTGTAGAATAGGAAAATTCCATTCAAAGCTTAGAATTTTAAGTCAATATACGCAAGGATGTGCTGAGTGTTTAATGCAAATTTGTAATCCCAAGGGCGAACTTTTCTATCCTACACTAAAGCACAAGAATGGATTCTTTTTCTCACATTTCTGTGCTAAAGAGGGTAGTCCAGGTCAAAAAGGCATACTGTGAATACTGCTGTAACTTTCAAGCTGCAAAACAACCACTGAAAATTTCCTTACCATAACATAGAGCATAAAAAGTTAGATTTACAATGAAATATCAAAAAAGTGATGATGAAAACAAGTGTTTGATATCTTGTGTGCAATAAGCTCCCAGTAAACTCAATATAGTCAGAAGTCATGATAAAGACCAAGTGTGAAGCAAGCAATGTTGCACTGGTTTTCTAAGGTGAAAAATACAACTATACACATATGAATGCGATTCTATTACTATATTGCCTAGATGGGGTCAGTTCAGGTGATTAGGATGCATGCAATTTAAAATCAGATTATTTTCTTCACTCTGGGGTCATCCTGGCATAAATAAGCTGGGATCAGCCTATCATAGATTGGAAATCATCATAATCATGTACAGTGGTTCATTCAGATTCTAGATCATTTTTAACCCCTATATAGGGAGAGCCAAAGTTATTTAAGTAGTGAAGTTACTGTATGTATATCAATATAAATAAATAAATAAATAAATATATATATATATATATATATATATATATATATATATATATATATATATATATATATATATATATATATATATATATATATATATATCTGTGTGTGTGTGTGTGTGTGTGTGTCTGTGGGTGTGCTTAGTGACTTGGTGGTACATATAATATTTGTTATCACGAATAGAGTTGAATTGAGAAATAAGTTAGTATACTCATATAGTCTTTATTTGTCTCACGTAGCATGTGTATCAAACATTTTTTTATTTTTGTTTTTAATAAATTAGGTTTATAAGGCCGATTAAATGAATTGATTGTAATTTTGTTAAATTACTCCATGGCAGATATAACTTTGTCAGACTTAATCTGGCTCACAGTAATTTTACTAAAATGTAGATCTCCAAACCCAGTTGAACAAGATTACTACACAGCCTAAATGTGTATAGAAGACTGTAAATCAAAATCCTTGTTGTAATATTATATTTTAATAGAAGGTATAGAGATTTCAATTTAGAATTTTATAAACAGCCGTTTAAGCCTTACTATCACAATGTATAACAATGCAAACTTCTACAAATATAACTTGCAGTCAATTACTATAAATCCTTTCATCCACTTACATATGCATGAGTGTCAAATGAGCAGGTAACAATTCCTTACTGCAATTTACCTTCATTATATGTCCATAGAAGTTGTCCATTGACTTTGTCACCACAATAATAAAACATGAAAAATCATATCAGTACATTTTTGATACATAGAAAAAGCATGCAGCTTGTATGAAAACTTTTTAAACACGTCACATCCTTAATTATATGTAAGATAATTCCTGAATACATGTACAGAAAATTTAATATTTGCTGGTACAAACAGTTACTCAGGTTAAATGCGACGAGTTATTGACTTTGTAAAAAAAATCACTTCTAGACACAAGAAAGATGTCATTTGTACATCAAGTTTGTCATCCTCAAGACCATGATAAGCCTTCTTTGCATGATCAAAGCAGCGAGAGATACATAAGCATAGTGGCACTCTAAACTGAATAATGAACATTGCTGTTGACAGTAATGGTTACCATTCTGACATCCAATATTTGTAAAGAAGCAAATTGATCAAGTTGTTGTTGTTGTTTGTGTTGTAGCGTTTCACACCATTTTTCAGCACCAGATAGACTTTACATGGAAGCCAGCATAAATGGTGACGGAAGAACTCGGGGAAAACTCCGGAATGAACCACCGGCTCACGAGAAGCTACTGGCAAGCTTTCTCACATACCCACACTGGCTGAACCTGACACTCGAACCCATGCAGACAGAGGTGAGATGTCAATGATCCATAATGGTAAGCACTTTAGACCACTCGGTCACTCAGTCACTCAGGGCCCCAGCTACAGCAAGTGTCAAAATACTGTCTTGACAAAATATAAACAATTCATATAAAGATTATGTCCTGATTTTTTTAAATTTTAGCATTAAAGATTGAAAAAGATTTTAAATATTGCTCAAAACTGTGAAGCAGATACTAGCCTTTATAACAAGTGCCTAAAATTACTACAGGTATGTAGACAAATATATAAACCATAAATTAGCAATCCTATCAATGGACTATTGTAATGAAGCTATATAAAGTAAGTGATTACATTACGAAAACTCTTCCTTCTAAAATTAGATTTACTCAACGTCTGTGTTGATTTGGTTGGAAAGAAGAGTCTTGTTCATATACCGACTATAAAGGAGCCATGCCTGTAATTGTATGCAGTTTAGTGTGTTGTGTATGAATATTTACGGTAACGTATTATCCGAAACAAAGAAATGAGTACGTACAGTATGATCTGAAGACACGTTTGCATTTGACCTCATGTACATAGTACTGGGGTTATTTCAAACGTGTTTAGAAACCTTTGAATGTGCCCTTATTGTGAACTTTCAGAAGATATAAGAAAAAAATTAGAAAACAAAAACAAAAAATTTTAAAAAAATTGATTGATGGTAGTTAACTAATCATTTTTACTAACTTGTAATTGCAATAATTTAATCTGGTTACTCAGTTAAAATTTGTTATGATGTAGTTTCTATTATTGCCTTTTAGAGTCATAAGACCAAAATAAGTCATGAAATGTTCTTTCTGAAGATAAAGTATTGTTTAAATCAAATTTTAAACCAAATATGAATACAGGGAAATAAAGGACATAACACGAATAAGAGAACACACATGATATATATATATATATATATATATATATATATATATATATATATATATATATATATATATATATATATATATATATATATATTGCGTTTCCTGCTTGGCGTCCACCTTTCCCTGTTGAGCTCTCACTTCTCCCTGTTCTGTCCAAAAGGAGAAGTAACTTCAGCCTAAAATTAAAGTCTAGCTTGACCCCTGATGACCAGAACATAATATTATTGTAAACTTTTTTGTAGTCAATTAGCTTATCATAGAAACTACGTGTAAGATGTTTAGTGTCTGTTTTATAAAATTGTATTTTACTGCATATCCTTGTGTTCTTTTCTACAATATATGCATTTTCTTAGGGCATTGGGAAATATTATTTGTGAGGATTAAAGGAAAATGTATGAGTTTTTGATAATGCGTGTTTATTTTATAGCTTGGCAATATTAATGAAGTCTCAAATGTAGTTCAACTAAAATGCCAAAAATTAATGGAGTACATTAGTTAATTAAAACATTGTATTCTTGGAAATACGTTATTCACTGACTTAAAAAATTTAAATCCAATTTATCGGAAAAAAACATAGGGCCACTTTAATTACTGAAACATACTTTTACCATGTGTGTATTTATGCTACAAAGGCAGTGACTTTAGCAAAATCAGCTTGTTATATGACAATGATTATCTTGCTTCTATAGCATTGCTATATGTGCAACTGTAAGGGCCAAAACAGATATCTTTCTCAGGTTTGCAACCTTATTTTGTCCTTGCATAATTATGTTTTGGTATAAATGAAGTAAACATGAACATTTAATAATTTGTATTTCTCATCATTCCTTTCACGTACTGAACCTAAAACAGTTTCATGTTTATGACCTTCACATAAATATCATTTTCAAAAGCTTTTTGTAAAAAATAGGTTTACAAGATAAACGTGAACTTAAAAAAATTAAATTTCTCCTTTTAATGTTGACTTTAATCAACATAATTTTCATGGTACTAAAATCACACACCCCCCCACCGCCCACCCAACACACATACCCACACCCACCCACCCACACGCACACATACACACACACACACACACACACATATATATATATATGTATATATATATATATATATATATATATATATATATATATATATATATATATATATATATATATATGTATATATAAATTCACTGCCATCTCACCTCTGTCCATGTGGGTTTGAGTCTTGTGAATGGCCAGTGTGAGTATGTGAGAAAGCAACCAGTACTTTCCCGTGAGTCAGTGGTTCTTATCGGGGTTTTCCTACGCTCTTATACCACTAGTTATACTGGTTGCAATGACTTGCTTAACTCTACCTTGTGAAATGGCATCAAACCTCAATACAGCATCAACAACAAAAAAACAA